>VXBZ01010922.1:233410-268410 GCA_013399135.1 Heliornis fulica | reverse complement strand
GTGTATTTCAACCTATATTTATGGTGTGATCTGTTTAACAGGTCTTCAGAAATTGGACATGGAAAGAGTGCTTGAAAAAATCATGGCTTCACCTCACACTGGTAAAAGCTGCTGTGTCTCACCACAGTCTTCTTGATAATGCTCAGCTCAAAGATTTGAAAAGGATCTGGACAAGAACTAGAGAAGGGTCAAAGTGATAAATGACCAAAAGCCTTTTAATGGTCAAAATGGTGTCCCATTAAAATTGCACTTTCCCAAGCATAGGAATCTGGGCAACTGTGCCTTTTTTATGATGAACATCTTCTCATATGTTGTAATGGGATTTTTCAAAAGCACTCTGCTCTTATTAGAATAAATGGGAAGTTTATCAGAAGCTTTATCAGGAACATACCTAGGATTTGTGATGAATCTTTTGAAGAGCCCACCAAAACCAGGCCATCTTCTTAAATGCTACAAGTTCAGCTTGATATCTGGCTTGCCATATTTCTGTGTATGTGAGTCCATCTGAGTCACTCATGCTAATTTTTTTCCATATTTCCTTGTCTTACATTTTGATAATGCACATCTCTGCTCAAGCTCCTGATCCAGGTGTCAAATGCTTTCGGTCCCAGCATCCCACTCAGCCAAGCCAGTTTTACCGCTGGGTGCAATCCCTGGATCTGGAAGTACATATGCACATTTATCTGCTTCATCATTTTACGCATCCTGTTGTTGTGGCTAGAACTGAACAACAGGAATAAATAGCAAGTGCATTTTGGCTGGATCAGGCTACATTAAACGCTACCACTGATTCAGTGCCTTTCCTCTCTGGCATTTCCTCTACCACAGACTTTATATATTCACAAAGCTGGTAAGTTCATGTTGTTCATATTGCGCCTCTAGAATTTCCCCACACAGAAAATGCCATTTCCCAGCTCCCTAGCTGACTCCATAGAAATCCACTCCAGCCATTTGTTGTGCTTTGTATTTTCTTTTAAATACAGAATTAATTTATTAGTGTGATTACCTGATGAACTCTTATACACTTGGAGTGCTTGTTAAGCAATGTTAAAGTTTTTGGAATAAATTTCCTGTTGGTCTTGTGTTCCATTTTCAAAAGGATTTTAAAATGGTGGGAGAAAAAATGAGAGAAATGAACTAAGCAATCGAGTCATATTTCCAGTTGGGGAGGGGAAGGTTATTATCACACCACACCTATTTAGTTTGCACACTTTTGGAATTATTGCTTCACATCAACTCCTATATCCAAACTTGCATCTCCCAGGGTCGTCTACCTTAACTGGGCCATGTTTTTGCTGTTGCCATTGTTCAACTTAAAAACACTGGTTTATGGAAATTACTACTTCTGTGAGTAGCAATGCTGCCCTGAATTGGACTACTCATGGGAGTACAGCTACTCAAGCATGTCAGTGTCTGCAGAAGAGGCTTTTAACTAGTCAGAGGTATGCGCACTCTGCAGCATTGTTTAATCTCTGCAGACAGAAACACATTTTCTACTGCTGACAGTCCCAAATTTTCTTTTCGGATTTTTCCAGTCTAAGTGTTTATTTTCAAATAGGGCAAAGTATTAATTCTAAGAGAGGATTGTTACTGTCATTTGAACTTTGACCATTTTTGCTATCCTCTCTTGAAAAGCGATGCAGGACTATCTTAATTTACTAAATATGGACTCTCTGCAGCTTTCCATGACTTGGCAAAAGCCAAGACAGCAAATAATATACAATTATTAAAATAATTGAGCATACAGTTAGACATCTCCTTAAAATTGTATTTTAATTAAAATGCATATTTCTTGTGACAGGAGGTTTTTATTCCCTCCATGTATTGAAATGCATATAAATAGATAATCTGGGGGCATTCCAAATATTTTGTGCTCAAGAAAATTATTAAAATAATCTTAGAATAGAAATATTTTCCATCTGAGTTATAGTAGACACTATTAGCAACAGTTGGAGCGAAACAAGACTTAAAAATCCCCAGCATGCAATTATTGATGTGGGAGCACTGCTAGCAGTTTTTTAATTATCACCATTCTGTTAGACGCATTTATAAAAAGCAGCCTTTCATATTTTTAATACCTTTCACCACAAGCAACCCAAAAGTATCCAAACACTTGTTCTTCTAACCTCTTTTTTTTCTTTCTAATAAAAACAGGAAAAGTCTATTATCCATGAAGTTGCTTGTTCCCTGCACATTTCCATATTTTCCCATTCATTTTTATTGAAATCAGGCAGCAGTCCAAGAGACCCATGTTCCCATGAAACAGGGCAGACATCCTTTAACCTGCATGTATCACTTTGTGCGGGAGATATGATCTCTCTGTTCACTACAAGACCACAGTTTTGTTAAGAGCTAAAAAAGACACGGACTCATTTTCCCTTGAAGCTGCTGCCTCGAAACCAGTAGCAAACCAAAGTCATCGCTGCCACGAACCAAAGGTCACGTTGAGAAAAATGAAACTATAGTAGAATAGGGCTCCAAAGCCTCACCGACAAATTCATTTTGAGGCTGGTGCTATCTCTTTGAGGGTGTGTATGTATGAACAGTCTCAAGAGAAACGTTAACAAATATCTCTGAATTCTAATGTTAGCGGCGCTGCAGCATTTTAAATGCCAACAGCCCGATGCACAATATGGAATATGAATTTCTATTAGTGAGAGATTATATCCTGTTTTACCCCACAAAGTTTGTTATCTGCATCCCACCTTAAATTAGGACTGTCTGGCTGCAAGCAGTAATGTGTAAAGCAGCAATGTATATTCATTCCTCAGACTCATTGCAGGGCATTTCTCAGTTACATTCACATGGGGAAAAAGAAAAAACAATGTCCTTTAGGAGGAGTGCTCAAAGCATCATTAATACCTCTGCATGCGTGTAACAGAATAAATATTTACATTGAATTGGGGATAGAGGTATATAGGAGAAATGTTTGTCTGCACATGGCATAAAATCAGCAAAGTTCAACTTCACAAATTGGGGAAAGAGGGAAAAAATTTGTCATTTTGCTTTTTTTACTTAAAAAAACAAGCCTTTCCCAGGGAAACAAAAACAGGAATTGTCTGTTTTAAGCTTGGCAGAAAACAATCTTTACTGTCGTAGCTCAGGGGTTCTGCAAGCAGTGAACAATGAACGCTTTCCTCACACAGCTGACCCAGTATTTGCAGACGTTTCTTATTCAATTCAGAGGAAACAGGAAGGCAATTAACTCATCCATTGCTCGTCATCAAGAACACAGAGCTGAAATAACAGCATTTATTTTTTTAAAAAAGTTTAAGGCCAATATTCACTTGCATTTATAGTGATGCTATTTAAAAATAATATATTTTGTTAGTAAAACTATAGGCAAAATATGTCTTAGACCATTTTTTCTTATCACTGCAGTTTCACTTTCCTCACAAAAGGAGCATCCCTCTCTGTCATTTGCAGAGTGCGTGTGCTCAGTGTGTAGGTACAGAGGATTGCTCAGCACAGCGATGGCTTTTCAGAGCTGAGGAAAGCTTTGTGATGTCTCAGTCTTCAATGGCAGAAATGGAGTACAAACTGAAAGCCAAGCTCCTTTAAACTTCTGAATTGCATGAGAAGTAGAAATGAAAAGCATGCATTTCAAAAATGCACGCCAGTAAGTAAGCCAGTAAGGCTTTCTGTACACCTGTTTAAATAGTTTTATGTACCAGTAGGGTAAATCAGTAAGACCTACTACAAAGAAACTTCACCCCTTAAACTCTGCATCATAATCGGAATTTCTTTAAAATAACTCAGTTTGATTAAATGCTTATAAGTACAAAAGAAGTCACTGCATCTAGCACGTGTGGTTCTCCCGGGAAATTACCCTCCCTGGAGCATTGTACTTTTCTAATCAGAATACAACCGGTGTTCCTCTTGGACCACTGGGTTTTCGTGCACATTTTGCTGGAAAACCCAACAGTAAGAAACAGCTTCTACATAGAACTGCTCATTACTAAAAGGTATTTCTCTTACGCTGGGTTGTTTTTTTTTAAATAAAATAGATGAAAATTCCTAATTATCATTAAAAATACACCTTATGCCAGAGCTAAGTTATGTTTTCAAACTATTTTTCTCAAACCTTTCCATTTTTCCATTGTTATTAAAAGTGGCATAAAATAAGTCTATTTTCTCAGCAGTTAATTAAAATATATTGAATAGCCTGGAAATTATCTCTTTCTAGACTACTTTTTCCTGGATTTTCCTTCCTACTTTTAAATAGTTTTTCCAATGTATAGATCATCCAGCTTTTGATCCACCAGTAACAGACTACAAGGCCTTTATGTACTGCTAATATTTAACTACCTCAATATCAAGTACCTACAAAATTGTCCATGCCCTTTGTAGGAATGAAGTTTCATCGTATATTTTTACTTTCTTCTTTCTTTTATTTTTTGTTTGTTGTTCTGTCTTACCAGAAAAGTGTAGAGGCAAAGAGATTATGTAAAATGGAAGCTGAGCAGTGCATGAAGAAATATTTTTTATCACTTCATTTCATAGCTCTGTTTCATGGTCAGATTGGTTGCATAATAAATGAAAACCCCACAGGAAATCTGAATAAAGGGCTGTCAGATGAGCATCCTCTTCCCTGCCATATTACCTCCACTTTATTTTCCTTCCGCATGTACTTTCTTTCTCAGCATACTGGGCACTGTTTACGGTGCCCAGGCACTGGGGTGATACTGCACCTCAATGGCCCTTTGATACTGCATTTGCTTGCAGTCTAAGTGAAAGAGATCTGGGGTCATGCTCTGGAGATGCCTGGTATCACAGTGTTTTTTTTTCAATCATAAAGAACTACCTTAAAACCTTTTTTGTTGTTGTTGTTTGTTTTACTTTGTCTTTTTTTTTTCCCCTGTTCTGCTTGTAGATCACTCCAAAGGCACTCTGTGGTCTAGGTTTCCACCCAAATACATTTATGTATCTCTTCAGTTTCATCTCCCACCAAGGTGTTTACACTTTATGGACTTACATAAGCATCCAGGTCTTCATTTACCTTCATTTTTGTCTGCCAGAAGGGTTTTTTTTTCTGATAATTCTATGACATTTATTTTTTAAGACCTGCATCATAGTCAGCTTGGACCAACTAGAACCACAGCCTCATAGCCAGCCCCCGGTTTTGTTTTCATCAGCAAATGTCAACATAATCCTTCCTTCCTTCCTTCCTTCCTTCCTTCCTTCCTTCCTTCNCTTCCCTCCTTCCCTCCTTCCCTCCTTCCCTCCTTCCCTCCTTCCTTCCCTCCTTCCTCCACAGTCACAGATGAAAATATTAAACAAGACCCACTCCAGAAATGATTCCTGAGGGACCAACTTTCAGGTCAGCGTTTCCCAGCTCAGCACTTGACCACTTTGTCCCCACTTGATCAGGCTCCTGACCCACCTTCTAATCCCCATCTCCTCCAACTTACCTGATCCTTACCCCATATCAAATGCACTACTGTAGTCCAGATAGATGGTATCTAATGCATTTCCTTTGAGTAGAAAATCAGCTATCTTATCAAAGAAAGCTGTCAGGTTAGTATGGCACAATTTACCTTTGGCAGACAGGAGACAGATGGTAAGAAGCAGATGGAGAGGGGAAAAAAAAAGGAAAGCCATACAGAGCACTGCTCAGCCTGGCAGGCAGTGACTGCGGCACGCTGGCACCACAGACACTGTCATTTTCCTTCAAGTAGCCTAACAGCAGAGATATTTAAGGAAGAAAGGAGAAGTGTGCAACGGTTTTGTGTGTAAATGGAGGTTTAATCTCAAATGAGGGGGTTGGAATAAGGAAAAGCAATGAACCTAATGGTCATAGTTACCAGCATGGTTGTTGGCACGCTGAATGATAACGAATGGCAAAGGTGAGCAGGAAACACGAACAGTGGTCATTTTTCTCACAGCAGGAGAGCTAAAAATCAAATTAAGCCAGTTTTAGTTTCACATAATATGCACTTAAAAGAGGAAATTTTTGGAGACCAAAAGCTGAGGTCTGTACAGCTTATGCAGCTGTGTGGAAGAAAAGTCCACCAAGAGCTTTCCAAGAGAAAGATAAAACCTGTGTCCCTATGTGACAGACTGCTGGAGCCTCACAGGGCACCCTTCTGCAGCAAAACAGTCCTTGGCCTGCTTATTTTCTGCTTGTGCTCTTCCCTAGGACCTTTGCTCTTAGGGTTGTTGTGGGGATAAATATTTCTTCTTATTTTTCACGTGTGTAAACTTTCCGAGATCCTTGAGAGCTTCCCACAGATGTAGTCAAACCTATATTTGCAGTCTTTCTTTTGATCCCAGGAATGTATCTGTGGGCCTCGGGCAATACAATCTACCAGGGACAAGGGGTGATCTGCAAGTTTGACTCTGCTCTGAGCAGCTTCTTGGAAATCACTTGGTCTCAGCATACCTACATCACCTCATGGAGCAAATCATGGTGAATTATTTCCACTATCCCACTGCAATCTTCTTTTCCTCTTTGAATTCACATCAATCATGTATGAAAGTATTTTTTTCTAATTGTGCCTGAGGGGCCAATGAGCCATGGTCACTTTACGAATGAGTACTTGAACTCATATTCCCCAATTAGTTTTATTTTACCCATTAAGGATTAATGTCCAAAAGCTCATTGGCTGGCAAAATGCAAATACTTTTACCTTGACAGGACTGCCTGAAAAAAATTATTTGGAAGTATATTCTGTGAGGTCTCAAATGATTAGCAGTAGCAGTGTGCTCTAAGACTAAAGACTAGCAAATAATAAAGTCACTATGCTAAACCAAACCTATGTTGTGCTTTGATTTCTATTTGAGGGTTGTACACAACTAATATAGTGCAGTAATACTAAAGCACTGTTCAGTAAAACCCTGAGCAGTTACCATTTACAGTATATCATAGTCAGATGACAGCAGGAATGGTGGGAGTTCATTACAGGGACCATGAATTGTTGGAGGTAATTTAGATTACAATTTAAAGTTTAATTTAAAAATCTATCAACAAATGTGAAAGTGCTCGGGGAACATTTTAAAATGCACTTTAATCTCACCAGCACAAATAGCTTTTCAGAGCCCTAAACATCATCACCTGGAAAAACAGTAAAACTTTACTACATCTTTAATTAAATTACAAACACAAAGGATAATTAACTTTTTTTATTTTTATTTTATTCATGCCATTGTTTCCCTTCAGAGTCAATATCTTCAAGTTGCAGGAACAGGATGTTATGAAGAAGTTTACAGCCTGCACATTCCCCCAGGATATTACTGCACCCTGTAGATGAAGCGCAATACACATGCACACGCACAGACACAGGCACACACAGCATCGACAGAAGTCCTTGAGACTCACTAAGATGTTCACCAAAGCATGTAAGAAGCTTGGTTTGAAAAAAAGAAGAGGAATGAATCAATCAGCCAGCCAGCCGAAAAGAGAAGGCAGACTCTGCTGTCCTCAGCATGTACTGCAGGGGCCACACAGTTCATATCATAGGACAGCACAGAAATTAAAATCCAGCCTGCTCAAGCTGGTCCCTTACAGAAATGATTTGCTCATGTCCTGCATTTACCCTGACCTCCAAGGCCCCATCATCTCATCATTGTTTCTTGGCATTAAAGATGCAGAAGGCATGCATTGTTCTCCATGTTTATCTGGAGGACTGCACAACCCATGAGGTTTTCTTCACAAGCAACTGCAAAAACAGGCCAAAATCTAAGTAGGAAAGGGCATCCTGGTGCCTCCAAGCTATTGTTTTGATTTAATTCTATTTTCAACTTGAATCCATTTGGTTTTAAACCTGTGTCGGAGCATGACTCTACAAATTGCACTCAGCAAGGCCCTGAGCACTTGCTCGTATTCAGAAACAGGCACTGGCATTGTCTTTAAAGAGGTTTATGCCAATGCATTCAAGGGTATGATCAGCCTTAAATTGTGGAGCATGTGAGAGAGACACAGAGAACATGTAGCCAGGTGTTAGTATTTGCATAGCAGAAAGACCAAATCACAAGTGCTTGATGCTGCTCTGGTGAGAGATGTGCGTAAAACTACAACATGAAAATAGCCTAAAGCGATGGAAAGCTACTGCTCAGAGAAGTTCCCACAGTCTGGGAACAAGGTCTTTAAAATTCTTGGTGTTACAAGGAATTAAGGAGTTGAGTTCCTGAAAAAAAAAATGTGAAATCGGACAGCTTTGATGACTTCTGCAATTATGCTTAATTTCCCCTGAAGACAGCAGGACTACTCATTTGAGGAGAAGAAATAAAGTCTGTTCTCTTTCATTATCACTGATCTTACTCCAGGATATGCTTAAGTGTCTAAAAGCAAAGACTGTAATTTGGTAATATCTGGGCTAAGCTTCTGATTTACTACCCTCAAAAGAGGTGACCCCATTTCTGCCGGCTTCCACCAGCTGCAGGTCCTACTCTGGCCCTTGTGATGCCTCCATACTCATTTGGCTGGATGGTATGGAGATCCAGTCTACTAAGGCAGTGGGAAAAGTCTTTTTTTTTCTCCAGACTGGCAAGGAAGATGCTCATACAAATAAAAAAGTGTGCAGGATCACCTGGAGCAGGAGGAAACAAGATAGAGATTGTCCTCTTTGGCAAGACACTACATCATTTCAACTGTATTGTTTAAACAGTCCCTTTGAAAGATCTCTTCAGGGGCAAAGTGCTAGCCACAAGGGAGTTGGGACTGTGAGAAGACACATAGCCTCTTGTTTGGTATCTCTGGGAAACAAGACTTCTGGGCTGGCTTTTTCTGTTACTTGATTTCATCAAAGGCAGACTTACTCCATCAGTGATGCAAGCCAAACAGCTGCAAAGCGGTTTCAAAACAGAAGTCATGGCTTGCTAATGCAACTACACAGCTTCCCTGTCAAAGACACATTGCTCAATGCAGTGCTAAATAAATTTGGACCTGCCTGCAAAATACTGTGTAGACATACCTGGAGAACCATCTGACACCATCACATTTTTTCCCACTCCTGGGAGGGAACAACAAAACATGCTTTGAATTTTGGCTAACTACTCAAGTCAAAGGAATAAAAGATGAGAACATGTGTGTTCAGTTACCATGAGGCTGAGCAGCTTTATGAACGTCCTACCATGAGTCATTGCTGCACTCTGTACATGCATGAGTTACATGCTCAAGGCACATTCGTGAGCGGCATAAACACCCGTCTGAATGTGCTGGTCCTGCTCCCTGCCCTGGTTCTGCCAGCACTTACACACCCAAGAAATAACCTTCAAAATCACCGAGACCGCCTAAGACGAAGGAATCTACAGATTCTGACAGTCCTCACAGCCACTCGCTCACATACAGAGAGAACTTATGGTCTTGAGAGATCCCACAGTAAAGTATATGCCATAAAGACAGTGTGATGTATAAATACGTAAAATAGATATTGAAGGTTGGGGCTGGGGGGAACGACAGATGGACACAACACAGGGAGATGAGGGGGAGGAAGAGGGGCTGCCAACCTCTGAAAATAAGTGTAGGACCTCATTACATGAGCAGAAATAAAGAAATGAACTCCAAATAAAAGGAGCACCACACAAACTATATATCATTTTAATTAAAATCTACTATCTGCTAAATATATGTACAGCCATTGGAATTCCTGAGCCAACTGATTCAAATAGGTTTCACAAGGACTCACAGATAAGGAATTAAAAATAAAATCAAGAGTTCCTTGATAACTAGCTGGAAACTGATCCCCTTTAGGGAAAGTATTTTATGTTAATATGGGAGGGGGTGTTGATCACGGAAGACAAGCCTCTTAATTCCTTTCAAATAAAATGAGCAGGCATGACATGGTGCTATCACAGAAGAGAAAGAGCTGCCTGTGTGTATTAAACGTTAGTGCTTTGCCTGCTTAATTATTGGTTAATCTAGCAATTTAGCATGCTTCATTTAATTCTAATTAGGAAAATTAATAGGCAGGGAATAAAGATTTAAATAGACTGGCACAAAACAAAACTGAGACTTAAACTGCTCTCGGAAAATGAAGCTTTTTTTTTTTCAATACAGTTCCTACAGCCTCAAATGTTTCTCCTCAACAGTGCAGTTATTTTAAATGGGAGGGCCTAGGTCAAATGGATGATTTCAAAATACCCTGAGCTGGCTTCTTACTTGGTGTTGAAGAGTGGAGTCGTGGGGATTTATACCAGAGCCTGGGATCCGGCTGCTTCTTTTTGCTCCTGTTTCTCCCTCTGAAACCAGACTTTGGGGTTTGGCTTCCTCCTCAAAAGGACGTATGATATGGCAGGAGATTACTGTATTATTTTTACACATCTCTCTCACTTTCTGTCTTTTTTTTTTTTTTAAGAGCTCTGGGGGTAGGAGATAATTTAGTAGTGACACCATCCTCAGGAGTTAGACACCATTCATGTTAAGTGATGCCTTAACTCGTGGAATTGTAAATTATTTTATTCCTTCCTCAGTCTGATGCCTTCTTTATTTTCTCCCTCCTGGCAAAGCTTTGGGGGATGAAGACACGCTCCTTTCCACCTCACCAGCTGGCTGCCTTCCATTCCTGCCGCCCCCCAAATGTTACAGCCTGATTTGCATGGTGTGTTTGTCTTTGCTAATCAAGCTGCATACTCTGACAAGTCCTACGACATTGGACATGGCTGTTCTTCTAATTAAGGTGCTAATTGAATTAAATGGCTGCGGTAATGAGCAGATGAGCAGCATAAAAAGTAAAGAGTCAGATAGGCCAATTAACAAAAGAGCTGAGCATAATTATAACATTTAAAATACATGCAGCTCTGTACCAATATTGTTAATTGTTACAGGGGAATTTATGATAATTGGCTCGACAACAGGCATGCAGTCTTAACCTGGGATGAAGCCTGCAATTAAAAAAAATGATATTCAATACAAAATACGGAGCAGGGATAATTAACACTTGATTTACATAAAAGATGTTTATAAAGCGAAGCGCGGTGCTGCACAAATGCTGCACCACACATGAATTCTCCTGCACCACGGCATTTAGCAGCATTGCAAAGGCATGAAAGCACAGGACAGAATTCGGGCTTGTTCCAGACCTAAACATGGGTCACGGCTGACTTTCAGACCAGGGCGACCCTTATTGCATTTTGCTAGCAGAGTTCAAACAAAATCACGGTCCACTATTTAACAGAGCTGGGTCTTAGCTGTAGCCCATCAGTGGAGGCTGCTGTGCCTGCAAAAGAGCACTGTTAGCAGCTTGAGCTGAGCTGCTGGGCTGGTACCACACCACCCTGGTAGAAAATCTCTTTCCATTAACCCCCTCCTGACACCCCGATGGTGTCCGGCCAGCACAGCTAGAGCCGCCGCAGCCCGTACCGACCTCCCTCCACATTGGGCTCTCACTCTGCGGTGACCAAGGCAAAGCCATCGGAGCAGTCTGGAGCCTGGGGCTCCATCTGTACTAACAGGCTGAGTCCTGTTCTTGCCTCAGAGTGGTTCCAAAGAATATTTATCAGTACTGTGATAGGTTCTTATATATAAAAATATAAATAACATAAATCTAAACACATAAAATTATATAAATTAATATATAGCCATATGAGTATAAATATAATATATATATGTGGATTATGATTTTTTCCCGTGTTGCCTGCAGAGCTATGTCCTCCCTTCCCCTCTGTTCTGTTCCCCGTGAATCACCAGTGTCACACATAACCTCCTGCTCTCCCCTTTCTCAGCACAGCTTAGAGAACGCTCTGAATTCCCTCAGGCCAAGGAGGGGCCAGGATTTACATCTCCTATGGCCCGCCTAAACTCTTTAATTTGTAAACTAGCATATATAAGGGCACATCACTTCTAACTGCTGTGTTTTCAATGAATAGATGTAAGTGTTCACCTTTAGTGAATCTTATAGGAGTCGGAGCCAAACATATGCAAAGGCTCCGCTTTGAATCCTGCATGCTGAAGCCGGCTGCATGACAGTCCGGCTGCTCAGTTCAGACCATTCCCTGCCCTGCGCATTGGCTGTCTGGAACAAAATGACATAAACCCAGTGTCAAAACCACCCCCCAGCAAGCTTCTGAGAATGCTCACTTGTTTCCTGTGATTCCAGACACTCACCCCTGGCCTGCAGAACCTCAGCAGCTGAAGAACACCTATGTTGTAGGATGTAGAAATGGACCAAACTCAGCTGCAGCTGACATAAGAATGCAAAAGAACATCATGGGTTTGGTCTGGGTGGTTTTTTGTTTGTTTGTTTAGGGTTTTTGTTTGTGTGGGTTGGTTTGTTTGTTTGTTTGTTTGTTTTTAAAAGATCAAGAAGAGCACAGACACTGACTATCTCATGCTCCTCAGGTTTCTTGGAGGAAAACTACAGATCATTTTGGTGTAAAATACCATCTGACACATGTTTTTTGACACCGTGAGATGTCAGTATCTTCATCTCTTAAAGGAATCATTATTTTTTTACAAGGCATATATATTAGAACAAAAATGTACACTTATACTATCAGAAAGTCAGAAGCTCCTCAGTTATAGTAAGTATGTACAGGATCAGTAGGAAGCATTCAGAAAAGTACAAGACACAAACAGGGACATGCAGGGTTCTACATACTTTTAACTTCGGGCTGCAGCTGCCATTTATTGCCCCTGTATGCAATCTGCCTGCCGTTGTGTACAGCACGGGGACAAGTAGAAGCTGGATGCTGGAATGCAAATAAACATAGCACAGAACTCATGAGAATCACTTTTTGCCTTTATGTGTGAAGATGTGCAAAGAAGGAGAAGAACACAACGGCATTACGGTGATATCTGAAAAGCCTGTGGCTCCCAGCTGTTACCGCAGCAGTTGAAAACACGGCAGGGGTCTGTTGTGAGAGGGAGGTAGCCAAACCGACAGAGAAAGACAATTTCTGGTGGTAAGATCAGGAGCCATCATCAGCCAGCAAGGGAGGCTGAGACTGAGAGTCTAAACTCAGTTAAATGATAACACTGTCAGAAGAGGTAGCCAGGGTTTTATCATATTATGTTTGGTTTTCTTTCCTTATTCTCCAAGCCAATAGCCATAACCATGTCTAGTCCACTGCTGCATCCTTGAGTCTGACTCAACACAGAGAAAACCAGGAACGAACACAAGTACTGTAACAGAAGTGGTTTGTAGTTGGTTGTCTGCTATGCACCCCTAAAACCTCTTTATGGGTCTTTGGCATACGAAAAAAAATGTTTGAGGCAAAGTCTTGATACTTTGCATTTGAATAGGTAAGAGAAAATTAACTTTTGAACCACTCCAGAAACAGAGATGTTGACAACTTGGAGAATATATGGATACAGATTACATTCATCCTTTCTTTCTATTCTTTCTTTTTATGTATCTCAGAATGTATTAGGGCTGAAACAGAAATGTGCCAAAAGAAATGCCATTTCCTCCAAGATCTTGATATTTCAGATCCTGCAGATGCTTAGGTACAAACCTAAATTAAGGTGTAATTACTTCTGTTGAACTCAATGCAGCCAGTCATATGGGCAAAGTTGGCTGTGGGCAGTAGTACTTGAAGAATTATGCATAACTTTTGTCAAAAGACACTGATCAATAAGAGAGTATCATCTGTTGCATTACCCAGCATACTCCAAACAGTTCATTTATGTACTTGTCCTTACAATGGAATCTTAAAAGTAGCCTTTTAATGAAGATAAGCTAGCAAAACTTCCAGACTACTTTCCTTGACTTTCAAACATGAAGTAGCATTTTCTAGATTTTGATGTATCATAATATCTACAATGCTTACTTATATGCTACTGTAGATCTCACATAAATGGTTAAAAATTCACCAAACTATAAAGGACATTGCAGTTTATCATGGGATAAGTAGTAAAGACAATAGTAACAATGGGAACAAGATGAGCTGAAATATAATCTCTATAAACCATTAGTACATCTCCTGTACAAAAACATGTCAAAAGAAAATACTTCAA
Organism: Heliornis fulica; assembly: GCA_013399135.1. Taxonomy (NCBI): domain Eukaryota; kingdom Metazoa; phylum Chordata; class Aves; order Gruiformes; family Heliornithidae; genus Heliornis; species Heliornis fulica. The sequence continues at coordinate 254,516 of VXBZ01010922.1, read as the reverse complement.
TACAGCTCAAAATCTCATTTATGCAAAATAACCACTTCTATTTTATTTTTTCCAATGAAAAAAACTTAGTAAACTCAGAACTTTCCCGCTACCTACTTCAATTTATCAGAGACTTAATTTTCTGTGGAACAGATTGAAAAAAAAATCCTCGCTAGTCAGGCTTGTAATGGTGAAGTCAGCCCTAGATATTAACTCAAGTGTTTACAGAAAACCAGCTAAAAATGAGCCAAAGATGATTAAAAATAGGACTGGATATTAACCGAATTATTTTGCTAAGCTAATACTGCTCTAATAGCAAGTTCAATACCAGTAGCAGCTGCCCAATCATGTTTTTCTTGTGTGAGCTATGCTACCATAGATTTCACCAAGACCTATATATTTGCAGAATGGTGTCCAGCCATCGTTTCCCAGCATGACTATACTCTGTTGGTTAATATTTTCAAATTTTCCAAAGCATGTAACAGAACAGCAAGCAATATCCACATAGTTGACAGCAGTATCATTTGCCTACCTGTGCCCTTTCAGATCTATAGGTACATTCTCATTGTAGAAATACATAACACAGGGAGCTGCATCAGTGAACCCGATGACAGGTCTACAAAGGAGGCAATCACCATTTCTTTGGCTGTACCAGGAAAATGTGTGTATGAGGGAGGCTCATTACTGATCCTTCCAGCAGGGCTTCTTCACCCAGTACTGCTAGATTCAAGCAACTCAATAACGTGTGAGTCCAATCAAAATGATAGAGAGATACAATACCTTGGCTGACAAGATCATATGGTTCCATGGAGGATCAGATGCTTTAAGGGAAGGATAACCCTTCTTGAAGTGAGATCCCAGCAGAGGTGACAATATGTCCTCATAGGCTGGAGTGCCACATGGTAGACTTGAATTAGCAAAGATCAGAAAGGAAGCCCACAAGATTTAGGGGAAAAAAGATCTATATTGTGGAACATAAGCATGTCAACATCCAGAAAGTGAATACCACATATGGGGGGCTTTAACATGAATATCTCACTTTCTGTCTGGGTAGCATATATCCCACCCTCACGTGCTTCAGGTTAGGGTTTTGCCCATGAGGATCAACAGGATACATGCTTGCATCACCTTTAATGTGACTTTTGGGTTTCCATTTCAAGTATATTAAAGGCTTGGTTAAGTAGCTCCCAAAATGCCATAAACAAAGGAAGAAAAGAAGCCAAGTATGGGCATGGCCCAGCCTACAAATAAAGGAAGAAATCTCCTATAACAGGAATGTTTGAAAATAAAACCCCTGCAACTCTAACCTGGATGTGTAATTTATATGTATTGGGAATCTTTCAGCCGGACAGAGATGCTGTAATTATACTACAGGAATCTGACTATGAATTTGGCATATCAGTTTTGAAAACATGCCCCAGGGTTTCCAAGCTGCCATAATTTTCCTTGAGCAGTAATAGAATAAATACAATCTAGATACACGTTGCTGTTCTTCAGTATAACTACTTCTTCAGGCAGATTTACCATAACACACTCTGAACAGAAAAACTATGGCTCATTTACAAATGTAATTTCAATTGAGGATAGTTTTCCAATCTTCTTTCATTTGAGTCTCAATTGAACTTCTTCTCCTTTTTGATGGCATGATTAGACATTGTGAGAGCTGTTGCAGATTAGTCAAGCACAGAGAGAGTAAATTGGGAAGGATGTTTTATCAGTGCACGTCACAATATATGAAAGCAGATGTGTATGCTCTGAGCTGTTCCCTCAAATTACTGTTATGGAATAATTTAGCCCTTTTGATTCTCACAGATTACTGCTTCCACTGATCATGCTGTCAAAATCAAAGTGAGCACTTCATTCCGCTTTTATTCATGCCAGATCTATTTTGCTTTCATAATGAGCAGATATTACCGCTGCACAAAGAGGATAAAGACATTCTCAGTGATAGATAGGCGAGAGATTAAATGGGATCTTTATGACTTCTTCAGCCATCAGTTTTGACTGTGCGATAAGACGAGTCGAGTTGGGCACTGATTTGTTCTTTATTGGAGCCAATATTAGCATCAGCTTACCAGTGCACAGTCTGATAAAATCCATTTAAGGTGGAATCTGTATAAGAATTCATGAGTTACAAGAACTTCTCCTATAAAACGCATCTCCGGCAAACTCTGCAAAGCCAAAATAAGCCATTTTGGAATTACAGCTCCTTTCTTTCTGGAGCAATAATTAATTTATAATTCTCTGATTTAAGGGTCACATTGGGATTATGAAGACTCTTGGAACCACAGGTTTAATTCCTCACTCTCAAGTCACCACTTAGTTTGCTGTTGTTCTAAGGGATGTTTGGGCAATCCCTTAAAAACCAAGCCCTGATGGATCTACCCAAGTCTTAGAAGCTGTGTGGTAAAGTTTCCCCACTTGGCCCAGCTGCTGGCTCTCCAACTGCTTCACAGTCCTGTTGTGCACACAGCATTCCTCCCACCTCTCCTGCAGAAAGAGCAGCATAATATGTTTAGAGCTTCCTTTGCCATAAAAAGTTCCTGTGAAAAAAAAGGCCATGAAAAGGTCCCAGAGAAATGTTATTAGGGCCACAACGTGTATTAAAATGAATTATGGGCAAATTTGAACAGAAGGGATCCTAGGCCAAACTGGGTAACTTTACTGGGAAGCTAAGGCTGTGATAAATGAAGACTGTCCTCTTCATCTGTCATCTAATATCCCAGATGTTGGGGTTGGGGGACCCCTGTCTTCCTGGCAGCAAAAGTTTTGCTGGTTTTCATTCTAGTAGCAGACTACAACACAGGTATGGAAGGAACTACACATAAACCATGCTATCTGTCCCAGCTGTGGTTGTGATGAAAATGGAAGTTCAAGAGATATATGTGACCCTTTGTACCATATTCCTCACTCTCCCTCCATCTCCACCCCACCCACCCATCTATTTTGCAATTTGAGACTCCTGGGACCTAAATCAATTGCTCAGTTCAAGGTCCAAGCATGGCATTTCCACCCCAGGATTTCCTGTTCCGCTGTGGTTGAAGGAAAGACCTATTGCAGATAAACCTGACGTGGTATGGGGATTTGGATCAGCATACAAATTTGCATTAATTATATCTAAACTATCTGACAGCAAATCAAAGCAAAAAGCCTTCTGAGGGACAGGGGGGTTAGACGATTTGACTTCACTGTGCTTCTTGGATTGATTGCAGAGAGCTAAAGAGGTTGGGATGTAAGTTTCAGTCCCATATGACAATTCCAAAGCATATCAAATTCAATTCTGATCTGTTTCAATGCAAAGGTATTTATGTACTTAGAGCATTTATGTAATTTACTATTCCTCTGGATTATGAGTGGGCTAAAGAGCACCAATCAAAATTGGAGTCTCGCTGAATTTGATTTTTTTCCAACCTTGCTGAGACACCAGTCTGTACTCTGTTGGGTTTTCTTCATAGGATACCCATGATCCTACCCATGGCTCTCTCTGAATTTAGAGATCCCATGAGGACTCTACAAATCTTCAAGTCCTATACAAGATGACTCAGCAGCTGGTACTATGCAGTTATTCACTGCAGGCAATATCAGAAAAATGTTTCACCCTTGTTAAAGCAGAACACACATCCATAAGGAAAGGAACTGGTTTTATCCTTCCTTCGCTTTTATTATGGTGAAATAGCTCAACTGCTTGGACAAAAATATTTTCTTTCTTCAGTTTTCAGAGGTGCTAAGGAAGCAGCTGGTTAATACATACTTTTGTAGGGAAGTAGAGAGACAGTAACCACTCTCTACAATGACCTGTCTGTATGTATCATTCCTTGCATCTGTAATGATGTTATATTTACATAATTATAATTTATGTATTAGTCAGCATTTTATTTCAAAGTATAATTCCAACTAACTTTATGGACATTATAATAGTGAATATAGTCCTTCATGATCAAAATGAACAGATTATACTAGGTCAGGGGGGTTTATTAAGAAAAAACTCTATAAAACTTTCTCTATTGAGAAAGCTTTCTCTATTTCTCAAAAATGAATTTGATTCCTGATGCTGTTCTTTGTTGTAACATAATGCAACTGGATATATCTTGACTTAAAAGGTCAGTCATCTCTCTGGGTATTCAAGGGATTGTTTGCTCTCCGCTGTTGTCAAATATCTTTCACATAGTCTTCACATGAATGTACAGCAAGCAATAAAGTTCTTGCCAACATAAAATAGGCTTAAGGAGGTAGGTACTATAAATGCAGTGAGGTAGGATCACTGTGAATGCATCGCCTTTAACAACAAACACCTTTATATCCAACTGTCAAAATGTCTTTTGTTTATTCACCACCATTTTTCACATTTTAGAATATGGAAAATTATGAGCTAATTATCTGGGAGATTAAACATTCCAGAGGAATTACAGAACTAGGCAGGCCCCAAACCCAAGCAGAAATTCCAGTACCCTTTTCAATGAATAGGCCAAAACCCCAAATTCCACTAAAAATGTTTTGAAATAAATACCATTGGAAGAAACCAAAAATGTTATGGATGGCTCAAGAATGCAAAGGCAAAAAAAAAGCATAATGCAACCCAAACCTAGATAAATTAAGCATTCAAAAGCAATGATTCACCTTACACTATAGATCATCTGTATTAACAGACAAGTGAATAGAGAATTGACAATAGAACCTGCCCCCCCAAAGTTCACACCCAGCCTTGGTTAGCAGTGCTGAGCGCACTTATCACTGAACAAATTCAGTTAATTCAAAGATTAACTCTATCCTAGCTGGAACCAGAACAGGACACCAACAGGTCCTTGCCATTAGCCATATTATATTTTCTCCTGATTTTAAGCTCTGTCACAAGTTTGGTATTTGGAACAAATTTCCTACCTTTTTTTTACAATTCATAGCTTTTTGACAAAAACCAAGGCCTGATCTGATTTGTTCTTTTGTTTTAAGATGATAAGAAATCCACAATTTTGAGATAGCAGTTGATGATTTCAATTAAATGGACACTGTTCCTTTGCTCAGCTGATAAAACTCCAAATACACAGGCAGTGCCCTCCACCATGTAACACTCCAGATTAAGACTGACAAATGACAAACTTTTCTCATTCTGCCTGGTATTACCAATACCCTGTAGGTAACAGTCATAAGCACTTTTCTCGTATTCATTCATGAAACAACAACTCCCCAGTGCTCTTAAATGACTGGGGATAGATGGGTCTGTCTCCAACCCAGTTGACAGTTCAGACCAGAGGCAGGGTGACAGCAAGATCCATGTCCTTACAGGTTGTGGTAGCAGCTGCATTACAAGTATATGCCAGTATAGAAGAACCTATTAAGAAAAAAACCAACTCTCAAATGGGTCACTGCACCTTGCCATACACATCTTAATATTCCTTAGCATGTAAAATCCATATTTTCTTAGGCAGTCAGGGAGTGAATTAAAATAGCTCTTTAACTGGGAATATCTGTGGGAATTAAATTTATATGGATGAAAATGTTCTTGCTTAACTTGGCCTTTCTTTTACTCATCTGAAAAAATACAAACAGATCCAAGATGCGTAGTTTACCTGTTACTTTAAAAAATCACAAATGTGAAAACCACCAGTCCCACTTAGCAAGAAACTGAAGATTCCCTACTGCATTTATAGCAAGGGGCTGGAGAACTGGGGTGAATTTTGGTTCTCCTGAACTAGACAATTTCATGTGTATCTCAGTGTCTCAAGCACAGAGTATGAATACAAGAAGAGATACAAAGCTATGAATAACCTTGCATACATGTGAGCATCTTCCTTCTAGAAAAAAATATTTCATTTTGTTTCTTCCTTAGCTTCTCATTCTGTACAATTAGGATAATCAGAATTATCTCATTGGCATGGAGAGAAATGAAATAAAGAAATCCCATAAGAACTTTGTATGGTTTGCGCAACAGAAGCATAACATTTCAACAGAAACATGGCAAACTAATAGGGAAGCACAGAACGTTATTGTGAAGGAGTAAGACACCTACTCCTAGAAATGCAGTTGAATGTGAAGCCTGGGGAAACTGTTTGATAAGGCAACCAACAGTAGCTTCTCCTGCCCTCAGCTCCAGGAGCCTTCACACCGCTGGACACAGCACTGGAGGAGTCACCTATAGCACAAGCTCATGACAAAGGCATTGCCATGACCACAGCTGAAAACATCTGAATTGGACTAAAGCTTAATTGGGATGACACTAAGAAGTGGTAATAATGTCTGACATGAATGAATTATGGGCTGGTGCTATTCTCACAAGAACATTCTTATCTTAGCTAAAGTTACCTTAAGGAGATAAGGAAACACATTAAGAAGGAACCTAAGCCATTATTCCAGATAAAAACCAAGGTGCTCAAAATAAAATATCATCACATTGAAGGATTAGTGTCCATTACCACAGGTAGGTATGTGCCATATGCTGAATGCTGTACCTGATTGATGCTGTTTGTCTAAACTGGATGTTAAAAAGAGACATTTGTAAACATAAATGTATCCAAAAGTCAGGGAAACATGGCTGTCATGGGCAGTGAATTGTCAGCATACCTGAGGGGCTTATAGAAAAGTGGACCATCTGAGATGAGTTATTGGTATGTCATTTTACACTCCATAGAGATGAAAGTGAAAGAAATGAGAAAATACAGCATTGTGTGTTAATATCAATCTTTCTGAAGCCATTCAAGTAGCTTCTCATCCAAGTTTAATCCCCAAAATCCCCATTAATGTCATAAGCACCTGGCAAGATGTAACCCAAAGTCAATCATGTGACTTAACATGTTTCCTTTATAACAGAGATGTCCAGGGCCTAAAGCATTGGTGAGAATAATTGTTTTTGTTCTGGTAGTCTTCAAAGGAATAGCCAAGAGAGCAGACTGGGATAAGGACAAGCATATACACCAGCATCATATGTAAAAATAAGTAAAACTTCAGAAAAAGTTTGTGGTTGCCCAAGTGTTACCTTAGATTTGGAGTGATGAGAAGAACAGCAGCTCCTGTTGCCTGACTCCTCCCAATTCAGGGACACAAGATAGAACAGCCTTTGCATGTAGGTTGGAGCAGCAGTTCCCACAGCTCACTTTTATTAATTGACCTTAACAGGAGTCATCCCTGGAAACTCAGCTGAGTGATGAGAAGAAAAGTCACAGTAAGCGGTGCATAATGAAGGAGGGTCCCAACATGGGATGGGTCCAGGCAGTGAAAGGGAGAAGCAGACACTATCAGAATTGTCAGGTAGGGAAAGAGATGCCCCTGCTTTCCCCTTTCCCCCTGCTGCCCTGATTGCAGCAGACATATTACCAGTGTCACCTCTGTCACAGCCCATGTGCCCTGTGTGCTATGGACTGATGGCTGTGCCACAGAGGAGATACAACCATACCCTAGTGCCTTTGGACAGGCAGCTTAAAGGAAGAACAGTAGATTATACTTGCACTAAAGATGCTTATGAAATTGTATGAGGAATCTTCATTTAGTTAAATTTGCTGTCATTTTGCCATTTTTGTGGTTTCTACATTATTGTGCCTCTCCCACAAGACAGGGATGGACAGCAGGTAACCACCATGTCTTTCACACCAAACACACTTCTCCTGTCCATGGAGATGGACAGACTGCTGTGAGCAGTGTTGTTTAACTTGCTTTTGAATGACATCCATTGTTCATCCATTTAGTAACCTCTCCTGTTCCCTGATTTAAGTTACTGTCACAGTTTAAAGTTTTGGAGGATGAGACTCAAATCCACTACAGAAGTGAAAACCAAAATTCTTCAGAGAACTAGAAAATGGAAGAAAGAAACCCAGCTGTCTCTGATGTTAAATTCAATGGCAGTAAATCCCATTCTTTTTCCAGCAGTTTTTTCCAGAAATAATTTAAAGTCCAAAACATATGACATGCAAATCAATCTGTATTGAACCTGCCTGACATTAGAGAAGGTTCAGACAAGAAAACACCCACCCCCCAGCTGTAAATAGTTGCATTGTGACACATTTTTCACTTTTCTGTTATTCACATGGTTCACAAAGTTTAAATGAAAGTCCAAGTGGTCCTTCTGTTGATGGTCCCTGTTCTGCATTCAGATCAGTGGACTACCATGCTGCAAAGGATCTGCTCTGGGGCTGTGCAGATGCACTTTTCTTGGTCCTGCAGCTGCAGCAAGCCTAAACCATGCAGTGATGAGTAACACCAGCGGTCATCCAGACAAGGCTGTGCTGTCTCATCCCCCATTCTAGAGCAAAAGCAGCTGCCTTTGGCCCGGCCAGTGGGTTTTAAATACTTCGATGAAGTTTCCACCTTAAGGCATGTGGGGAGGAAAAAAATAGAAAAGCAAATTGCAGAATGTAGACTGAAATACTTGCGATCCTTGTGACAAATACTAATGTATAAATCAGCAGCCCAATCCAGGCCCGGGCCGCTGATCATGTTCTTTGCTGAAATGTCACCTGTTCCTATCTAACGATTTGCATAATGCAAAGCTTCTCACTCGTAAAATACAGATTAAGAGGGGAAGCAAAGAGTCATTCTCGAACCATGGAGCCATTTCAAACAGGAAAAAAAAAAAAAGCGCAGTCTTTACTATTAACCCTGTCATAGCCACAGGCTCTATTTCCTTTTTTTTTTTTGGCATTTGAAACTATAGTGCCATTTGGAAAGGAAAATAATCAGCAAGATCCAGCCTCACCTTTTTTATTTGATTGCTTCATTTCTGTTAGTCTCTCAGATCCCACATGCACGGAAATGAAACAATCTCTTTGTGAATGAGATTATTAAATAAACTCAGAAATGAAATAATCTCATCTCATCAAGCCTGTCTGAGATGCACATCAACAGATTCCTGTCAGCTTCAATGGGGTAAGGCTCCAGTAGCCATTTTGCGGAAGTTCCTTTATGATTTTTTCCCCCATACTTTTAAATTTAACATAAGGTGCACATATCTGAGTGCTATCTCACTGCCCAGGAATAAGGGATGTTTTTATTTTCTTTTTTTCTTTTCCTGCCAACAGGGCTTTTGGCTGCACAAAATTATTTTAAATCAGCTCTATGCAATTTTATCTTTATAGTGGTAATAAAAAGCATTCAGAGTACAGCTGGAGCGATGGACTCAAAAATAGGGAAGTATGTTGAAGCAAGTGTTTCAAGTTTGAAAATATGTGTAATTGTTAAAGATTAGGATGAGATTTAGACTTTCCCACATTACCCTCACAAAGACTGGTCTCCAGGACTCCGAGTTCTCTCCGAAAGCATCTGGTCTAGGCCATCACCACAAACTGGCTGCTGGTCTTTATTGGGTTTGGGCTGGCATCTCCTTTGATCCAGCTGCCTGCAGAGGCAGAGGCTGTTATTCAAGGGATGGAGACTCTTTTCTTGCAAACTTGTGTATTTACAATGCTACAAGGCCATGATTCTGACCACAGCGTGTGCTGCATCTTCTCCCTCAAGCCAATTGCATCCCACAAAACCCCTGCCCAATGCTGCTTGGCCTAGGCAAGGCAGTTAGAACAGTTTAAGAACTCCTTACCTAAAAGACTTCTTTCTGTGCACTATTGTGACAGGACGGGAGATGGGAGCATGTGCTGATGCTGCCACATCCCGTGTTTGATTGCCTGCAGAGCAGCGGTGGGGGATTTTCAGAGGAATGGGTTTTATTCTGGCGTTCCCCACTGGGCTGCCAGTACCCAAGCCCATTAACCTTCGGGGAATGGTTCAAAGCTTATCTATTTTCTTGTGGTCCTGAACTGCAAGTTGCTGGAGTCTCCTTGTTTTCTCTGGCAAGAGAGAGGTTTAATATGTCATAGCGAGCTTTCTGCACCCCGCTGCACCGCGCAGGCACTTGTGTTTCTTTCGGGAAGCTGCGTTTGTTCACTCACCACTGCTTAAGCAGTGCCATGATCTTTTTTTCCTCAAGATTTTTAAATCCTGGGGAAAAGAAATAGCCAATCCTGATCATAATAAGGTATAATAGTAAACATGAAGGCTACAGCCAGTTCTCATAAGCACAGCCATGGACAGGGGTGGCAAGTGTGCTATTTGCATGAATTTTTTTTTTCAATTTATTTAGAAGGCAGAAAGTGTTGAGTTATTAGATAATTTCTGCTTATTTAGAGAGAGTTTTCTGGTGATAGAAATCTGAACAGTAATTATGCGTTGGAAAAAAACTTGAATTTTAAGAGACCTTAGGGAAGAAAGTGTGGTAAAACTCCTAATATTTAAAACTTGTAGAGGTCACATGATGCTGGAAGATGAGCTTAGACATAAAATTCAACACTGTCTTCCAAGAAACTCATGAAACAGGCTTTGAAGAGAATCTCTTGAGTTCATCTCCTTACGACTAAAGAGATATACACTTTCACACAGAGGATTACTCCCTTCCCTACTGCTTGTTTTCACAAGGCTGGTCAGAAATTTCTGTGACCTTGTCAGTTCAGTCAAGATTGTCCAAAAATTGTAGCAAAAAGACAGAGAAATAGGGACATACAGAGTAGAATTTCATGGAAATTAAGCTAAATATGGAAAATAAGGAGATGATGAGAAGAAACTGGAAAGAGAGACAAAGTTTACATCGCTACACCAGAGTACTTTACATAAGCTTAACTACAGATAATGCCAAAGAGTGGGAATTATATTATTGTTTTTTCCCTCCTTAATCTTCTTGTTTTATAACTGATCTTGTTTCAATACCCAGTCTAAAAAGAGATACTATCTGAAATACAGGGAAAGAATATCAGGGTCAGCAAGAAGTAGCTTGGAAGATAATCTACCGGGTACTAAGCTCTGATGTCCATGAAGACCACCAGTGTGATGTGCTTTTGTAATATTTTTTATAAAAAGGGTCACAACTACTATACAAACATTAACAAAAGCTAAGGAGAGAAAGACTCCCATTACACCTGGACTTTTCCCTCCTGCATCACCAGTTTCTTCTCCAGTAGCGATTCTGAACCCCATTGTCATCTTCACACTTGAGAATCTGTTGGCATTTGGACCCACAGTGCATCCTTTTCCTGGAAGGGTACAGACTTGATGCTCTAACAGTTCTTTTCGCAATCACAATCTGTGATTTTTGTCTTTTTACAGTACTTCATTCCTTGTTTCCCCTTCCATCTCCTTCTGCAAATTGAGACTGGCCGAGGGGAGGCTTAAAGGAGAATGAACTGTCACTTAAGCTCTCTGCATCACTCAGTCATTCTTATAAACAGGGATCTCATATGGCTTCAGCTCTGTCAGAAAAACAGCCTCTCAAAAATTCTCAGTATTTGTGTTGTGCAGAATAAATTACTAAGAGCAGGTTTACTCACAAATACTTGTCTTTCAAAAGTACCATTGCTGCTTGAAGATGCTTGCAGCATACACACGCACACACACCCACACACATCCAACCTACCCCTGAGCCATCAGATGCTTCATCACTTACAAAAAAACAGCTGCATTGTCCAATATCTTTCCATAAAAACTGGTGGAATTTTTACATGAGTGTACTGGATAGAGAGAACTGTAGGATCGTGTAGCCTCATCTGCAGTAGGCAGAAGGCTCTGTATACCAATGCATTCTCTGGAGACAGGCTACATTACCAAATTCTGTCTCAATTTGTACTGTACTTCCAGGATTATGGACTGCCTTTGACACTAGGACAATTCATTCTCAAGATCAATCCTGATGCTATTTTTAACACAGAGTTTGTTACGCTAACTCTATTCCTCACACAGCTGAAACTGAGCTATCTACAGCTACACTTAATTAACACAAGCCTCTTTAACTGACATCCCATAGCGTCATAGAGAGGCTACCACTTCTTTATGTTCAATGCAGGTGAAATAATGCATCGTCTGCAGACACCCGGGCAGGTACGATGCTGTTGGCTGCGTTGCTGACTCACTGGTGTGGTTTTGCTCTCAGAGGATCAGTGGAAGATTCAGTACTGGTGCGTATTGCAACGATCCAAAGCAGCAAAACACTTTCATGCAGGTTTAAGTCACAAGGTTAATTGCTGAACTGGGAGCAGAGCTGAGCACTGCTATGTCTATGAGATATTTTTCCTAATATAAGTAGACTTCTAAATTTTCTGCAGCACAATGCAGTAATATGTTCTCTCCACTTTGTATTCCAATAATATATCTAAACCTTTTTAACCACTGTCATTTCTCAGACCTTGCATCTTATTTTAAAGAGATATCTAGGATTATTATTCTTCACTTACATTTATGCAAGTTAAATGTTATTTTACACAAGCTCTCTATACAAAATATTAATAATAATAGTCCAACTTATTGGTGATTGCTGTGCTTGAATCCAAGTGCAAGGTGAGCTGCTTTTCTACTCTACTGAGAATTCTATTAATCTTCAGGAAAAAAATGGAAAAAACAGACATGGGGAGAGAATAAAATGGGTTGCAGGTTCAATGGCTATTATCTGAAATATTTAATAACTCTAATATTGGTACTCTGCTACAATTCTGTCTAAGAGAATAAATGTGATATGATCATTCTCTTTTTTTTTTTTTTTTGACAACAACTGATCAAGAAAAGTGAGTGATTTTCCCCTCCAGTTCTTTCCCTCTGCTTCTGTCTCTTGAGAACAATTCCTCTGCTGATTCTTGCAGCTGAGATTACAGTCCTATTTCTAATCAGTTACAGAATGCATTTGTCTGTCTTGAAGTGGGCCAATGTGCAAGATAAATAATAAGATTATTTACTTTCTGTGCTCAGTTACAGTGAAGAATTTAAGCTGACATAAACACCGTGTACAGATCAGGTTCTTTCTTATAAACATCTCAAAGGTAAGCTTATTATTATTTCATTGAAACTGTAGGATTTTCCCTGAATATACTTCTTACTTTTTCTAGTATAAGAAAATCTGCACTAGCCTGAGGTACTGGACTGCACAGACCGGAAAGGAGGAGAATGTTAGGCAAAACACACCAAGTGGGGTTCAAAATACTCGATATTAAAAGCAGCTCACTGCCTTTGCCTTCATACAGTAAATCTTAAAGTTTACCAGAGGTAACAAATATTTTAAGTTAACTCCACTGTGTTTTTACCAAAAATCACTAAAAAAACCACCACACAAAACACAAGAAAAACTTGTTCTTCCCTTGAATGGAGGCAATCTGCTAGAATTTGCGTTTTACACTGGGGGCCCAGTTCTCTCCCTCACTCCCACCTGAACCACTCACCCCTGACGAAGTGTTCAATGGGCGTTAGGTGTTCCTTGCTGAGGCAGAATTGATTCGCTTGTGTTCCAGAGGCGTGTCATTCAGCTCTTTGCAGTGCAAATAAATTGGCAACTTCTTCAAACCACGTACAGCCCACTTTCTCCCTGTAATCTTAGAACATATAGAAGAGATACATGCATATTATCAACATCTCACCTGGTAAAAGCAAAATGAAACCCCAAAAGCATGTGGGGAAAAAGTGAAGCTTTTATACCTGTACAGATGACACTGGGGGAAGTGATATCTATGATGCTTTGGTCCCCAACACTCCTTTCCCAGCAGTCATCCAACCCCTGGTTTAGTGTGGGTTACCTGAGAGGACAAGCAGTTGGCAGATCTCTCTAAAGACATATCTGATACCTGTGGTGCAGTCTATACATAGTCCATACAACAGTTACTTTTTCATTAGAGATGTTTGCTTAAGTGTCTCCTTTCATATATTTAGAGCCACCTTGTGGTTCATCTTTTGATATCTTCATTCTCCTTCTCCTGGGGGCTTGTGGAGGCTTGATGCTTTTCAGATACAGAGAGCTGCTTCTATCATACCAGGCACGGCCACTCCCTCATATCCCACCACCTTGGGTATAGAGACCTGAGGGAATGTTCCTGATTATGAGGAATTTTTTGACAGAGGGAATTGGTTCTTTGATTAGGCTACTGCTTCATAACATAGTCTCCCAGACAATATCTCAAAAATATGCAATAGAACTCGAGTAAGATGAATGATTAGAGAGCATGAAGACAGTCTGCACTTTCAGCCTTCTCATCCAGTTTCAGAAAGCTGAACCTGGGGATGTTTTTAGCATGTTTTCCAAATCAAATGACTTATCCATCTGTACCATGGGGAAATGGTGGTAAAAATTTCCTGCAGTAAAACTCAAATATTGATTCATAGTGGAGACAGTAATGAATGGATTTCTGACTACCACAATAGCTCTGGTTTAAAAAAGATGATTCATAATGCTACCTGCTTACAAATCACCTTTTTACAAACACGCAAAACAACATGTGGTGGCACTGCCTTGACTCAGTAAAGCCTCTTTATGGGTTTTAAAGTCAGAAGATTATTAAAATTTTTAAAACTAAACAAGTGTTTCATTGAATCGAGGTCCAAATTTTTTGCTGAGATTTTATATCTGTATATGCAGGACAGGCAAAGATGGTGGCTAGATGGGGCAAGATGCATGTGAATGAACGGAGCTGCCTACACCCTCTATGTCAATCAAACCCTCTCATTATTCTGCTCCTGTTAAGGCCAAGGAGGACAATGGGCAAGTTTGTGGCACAATTCATAGGCTCCTACAACAGGTTTGATAAGCCATGCTCTGGAAGGGCATTGCCAACAACTTTGCAGGTGAGCCATCTCCAGCACAGACATCTAGATGCCAGCTCCAACACAAGGTGAAATCACTGCTACCGGTCCTCTCTGCAGATGTTTTCTTATCTCTGACAGCATCAATAACATAGGTTTGCTTGTGCATAAATTTAAATTAATATAGCTAAGAGTGCATTTAAAGGCAATTTAAAGAAAGGGCAGAAAACATGGATGTCCTTAAATCAACCTAAACCATCTCCCATTTCCTTACCTCTTTCAGGTGCAGGGGCTTGTACCATTATAATTTTTAACTCTGTGCAAGATTAAATTTTCCCCTCAATTAGCACCTCTGTCAAAGCTTCCTGAAGTCAATGAGAGTCTTTTCACTGACTTCATTAGATTTTGGATCCGCTCAAATCCTTCAGTTCATGACCTGTAATGATTGCAGTAGGCTCCAGTGGAGCAGCACGCTGAGCACCACCACCCAAACAACTCCACATGCTCACCTCCCAGTGCAATCCCCGAGCTACTATTTGCTGTTTTCTTAAAACTTAGCAGATTTCCCTCTCCAGCCACAGTGAAGAAGATGAACCTGGAAATATGATGGCACTGAATTGCCTTCCTTTTCCTCCCATTCAGAAGAAGATCCCACCCACAGCTTAAGAAGTAAGACATTTAATATATTTGGATTTGGAAACAGGAGTGGGAATGGGAAACCACGAAAAATCATTTTCCCCTCCTTGGGTATAAAACTGGATGCACCTCATGGAGTGTTTTGGATTTATGCTGGAAATGATGTTGATAGCACAGGGATATTTTAGTTACTATTTATTTACATTATTTAATAATTGTATTTTACTTTTTTATTTTCACTATTTAACTGTTCTCATCTCAATCCAAGAGTTTTCTCATTTTCACCCCTCCAATTCTCTTCCCCGCCATCCTGCTTGGGGGTGGGGGATGGTGGGGGGCAAAGTGAGTGAGTGGCTGTGTGGTGCTTAGCTGCTGGCTGGGGTTAAACCACGACACCAGCTCATCTCTGCTCAATACCATCTGTCATGGAGACAACACAGCATGGGCAGCAAAAGGGTACATTTTTTGCCCTAATCACCTGCAGGCACCAGGATGCGATCTCTGGTGAAGCAGGTGAAGAAGAAAGAGCTAGAAAGAGAACAGCATGGACTATGCAAGGAGACAAGCTACAGCGGGAGAAGCTGGCATGGAGACATGGAAAAGAGAGAAGGAGAAGGGAAGGACTGGTCCGGGCAAGTAGCAAAGGCTTAGCCCAGTTGGCCCCTGTGCTGGTGGGGAAAGGGAAAGCGAAGAGGAGAAGGAGAGGCTTTGCCCCCTGGGCTGGGGAGTGGGAAGACACCAGAGGGAGGTGGTTAATAGCCCGTACTCACTGCCTCACCAGGAATGGCAGTGACACCTGACTGGGAACTTGGGGAAACAGTTGGCGGCTTATTAAAGCAGCCGGACCCCGGCTGAACCCCACGACTACACGCTAGGATTGCTGTGTGCCCCTTGATAACTCACAGCTGCTGATAAAGTCCACTGGTAATGGCTTTTTGCTAATGAGAAAAGTGCCGCTGATTATGACAAATAGCCTTGGACCAACAGGCTAAGCTGCTACATAGGCTCCCAATTGTCAGTCTGGGTGATTTTTGCATTTCATTATTTCTTTCCTGACGTCCTGGCTCCTTCTATCCTTAACGTACTCCCAGAGCCGTGTGTCACAATTTTAATAACACTTCTTTATCTCAATTTTTCCCCCCTCTCTCCATGGGAGCTGGAAACAAAAGGCTGTTACAGAAATAATGTTTAACCCCGCTCCTGTGCTGTGGTGAAAGAAACCCCACAGCTATTGTTCAAGAATTAAAAAGGCGTAAATAGGGCACACAGACCCCACTCAACCCTTAAAGACAGACTTTAAAAAATACCTATTATTACTATTATTTAGAGCTCTTTCATGCATGGTTTCCAGGCCTGCCACCTTCCTGCACATATCTAAGCACAGAGAATGAAACCTTGGTGGACAGTGACACCTCTTTCTGTTTTGAATGCCTTCTAAAAATAGCAATACTATTTTAGAATTAAAAAAAAAAAAAAGCCCTCAAGGATTTAGTATAAAACCTGCTATCTTCTTGGCAATTGATTACAAATCATCTTCTGTCATTAAAAAAATGAAAGCTGAAGACTTTCAGCTGCGTGAGTGCAGCAGAAGCAAGGCCAATGCATGCCCTAAAGTCAGTGTAAAAATGATGCTTTTCTGCCCTTCCTCCCTCAAACCAGCAGCACACAACTGATGCTCATTGAGTTCTCTCCTACCCTGGTTATAATTAGGATTTGCCAAAAATCATCTCTGCTTTTGAGGACACGTTGCTGCCTATGGTCCCCGACTTGCCAGAAGGTCAGATCCCATTGCAGGGTCCCTGTGGGCTGTTCTGGTGCTGCCATCTGCACTGCACACATCCTCGTGTCCTGAAAGAGGCAGAAGGGGTGAACCACAGCCCACAGAAGCATCTTACCGTAGAGAAGGGCAGGGGAGTTGGACTGAGTGATCTTTCGAAGTCTCTTCCAGCTCCTAATATTCTGTGATTCTGTGAAGTAGGGGCACATCAGCCATGTTGGAGGCAGCACTTGGGCAATTGCATTTCCAGACCCTGACAGCCCTGTGTATGCAAAACCAAGAAGATACAAAAATATTCCTGAAAGCAGAATTAAAGATCTGACAAAGTGGGGGCCATGGTGGTCTCCCCATTCCCATTAACTAGTCAATGGATGGGAGATTTTGAAAGACTGAATAGTCAGGGCAGTCTGCAGAAGAATCAGGAGTAATTGGAGCTTAGAGCATGAGATTTAACTGTACGACTGTTCTTCATGTCTATCACTTGCATTTCTCTTTGCGATTTTATAAATTGCAGCACTAGAATAACATTTATTTTACAAGTGATATAGCTACATTACATCAGTGACACTAAAATCATCCCAAATGGAGAAGAAAATTGAGCTTAAGCTTCTCTTAGTCCTTTTATGATGTGTAACACGCAACTAAAGGATTTCTGCTTTGTTTTTTAAGCATCTTGAGAGATTTCAGGTTTTCTAAGATTTGTCATCGCAAAGTGAAGGTTCTCCCCTCACTATTATCTGTTTAGGCTTTTCTTGGAAATCTTAAAAATCATGAAAAATGTTTGAAATACATCAGAAAATTATAGGATCTCTTTGGAGTTTGTTTACTTGAGGTAGTCTTAACATCCTGTTTTTACAGTTACCTCTAAAGTCTAATTTAAAACAAAACCCATACAAACCAGATGAAATAATCACATCAAAGACTTAAAAATAACCTTGTCTTCTAGAAAAATAAAATTATTTCTAAATTTACAACATAGTTCAGTCTCTCATACTTAATTTTATTAATGAGAGGAAAGTTTACTGGGTTAAAATAACACACTCCACGCATTACATAAGTAGTATCAACTGTGAGCACCCATGCAAGATCAGAGACAGAAAATTAATGCACAATTACAAAATCACTTGAAGAGCAACAGCCAGATAATAATTGCTTCCTTTGAAAAGGAAACCTTCACAAAATTCCACTGTCCACTCAACACCCCCTTTTGTTTGCTGTAGCTAATAACCTGCTGAAAGTTATCTTTCATCTTGGATTCTCTTAAGCAAAGCTTGAAGAATATTTCTGAGTCTGGTCATTTCTGGGATAGCATTTGTGACGCGCACGCACTTCTCTGGTTTGGAGTTTTACTGGATAGTATCCCACCAACACTGAATTTTCATGTCTTAAAAATAAAAGTAGCAGCCAGTCTCTGGCACCTAATTGCAATCTTCTCCTCACATAGCGCCATTGGTTTCAAGCCACTTACCTGAAGAGTGGTCCCATGATACTGAATCTAAAGAGCTTGCATTTAAAAAAAATAATCCCTGCTGTTCCCCTTCAGCCAACCTTCCCTCCACCCCTCTAAAATGTGTCCTTCATCCCTTACAAATACCTGAAAAAATCCTGGAACAGCATGGGTGCCACTGTAAGGGGAATAAATAACAGCCACAACAGGTCATGCTTACAGGGCTTCTGACAGCTAAAATGATTAAAATATTTCAGTCAGCATCTGGACTGGGAGACAGATTTTGCTACTCTTAACCTGGAAGATTTTGATTATGTCTGAGAATCAGCAACATCCCACCAGTAGCTAGAAATTCTATAGCATGCTAACCTGAGCACATCTAATATTAACAGCAAGAACAGATGAATGCTCCTAGTATTAATTAATTAAAGAATCAAGAATTAAAACCTGTGATTTTTCAGGGTTTTTTTTTTTAATTTTCTCTTTTTAACCGTAGTTATAATTTTTTTATCCTTTTATAGTCCATTTATTTGTGGAGTTTCACTTGGATTGATAGATTTTTGTGTTTGCTAATGTATTTATCCTTTCCGATGCAGAGAAAGCACTTCCTAAAATTCAGGTTTGGCTGCTTTGTTTTAAAGAAATATTCATATGTTTAGGTCTATTGACCATTTATACCATTATTTAAAGGGGTCAAGGAAAAGGGCAGTGGTTATTAAAACAGAGAGAGAGCGCAAAAGCAGAGAGAGAGACAGAGGGAGCAAGAGGTAAGAAACTCATAATGGGATTTTTCATGTGGAACGATCATTTTATCTAATACGTCTGAAAATGTAATCCATTACTACTAATTACCATGCTGGCACTGAAATACAGGATCACACTTCCTTCAGATCCAGATAGGGGCCCAAATCCACTCATTGTTCTTTCCATCCCACCTTGCCTCCCTCCCTCTCTGCTTCTCCAAGAAGAAATTCATCCCTTCGGACATTAGTGAAGAAGGGCCTGAGGTCTCCCTATCGTCCTAAAGCAGAAGCTAAACAATATTAGCCAATCATTTTTGATAGATGAAGCATGGAAATTAGTTCCAGAGTTTAACTGATAACTGAAACCACACAGTTACATTCCATTATGGCAGCCTTAATTGATGAGCTCATTAAGCCCATTATTAGAGAAATTGATTTCAAATAGGCACTTAAAACTGGCTGGCAAAAGAAAAAGGTGAAGAGATACCGTACAATGTGAAGAAAGTAACTAAAATACATAATGAAGCAAGTAATTTTATAGGTTTGTTTAATGAAAGCCTCAAGAGCATATTAGTTGCTGTGTGGATTTTAAACACTCATTTTATGTACTAATAAAGCTCACGTCCATTATGGGAGTTCTGAATGCCTCCAATCTTTAATGCAGCTCTTGTACTAATTAATTAATTAACCCCAGCTGAAGCAATCAATTAGTCATGCAGAATCGACACTTTAAAGGTCTGCCAGGTAGTGCTGGGTACCAGCACAGAACTGCAGAAGCAAAGTTTCTGTTTTAATTATTTTTATTTTGCTTTCAGCATAACAGGACTAAAATATAAAAGATGAGTTAGCAGCATAGTGAAATTGGGTGATTAAGACTCCGACCTTAGACTATTTCAGAGTCGACTGCTGTGAGTTTCTGGGCAGCTGCACACAAGCACATTTTCACACCTGGGGGGGGGGAAGGGGTGTGGTGCTGAGAAAGTGAGCACATGCAGTAAGGAGGTAGTAATAAATCTTCCAGAAAGAAATCTTCAATTTATAGTACTTATTTCATAAAGCAGAAGCAAACAGACTATCCCCTTAGTATTAAGGCCTCTCATGTCTTTTGATTTCCTCCTTTTACCTTCTTTTGAATGCTATAGAGCCTTTATCAAAAGGGCACTAGATAAATGGCCCTTCATTAAACAAAGCTCATCAGCCATGACCGATTAACCTCAGTTGTAAAGTGAGATTGCTGTCTATTAGATCTTAAGGGTGGATGAGTGGCTTTGCTGGAAGACTGAACTGAGGATCTTTCACTGGGGTGAATTTGGAGGAAAAGCAGAGATTTCACTGAGGAGAGCACTAAAAGAAAATGGAGCAAGGCAGACCAAAATTCTTCTTCAATGAATCTGTTACTGCTACTATTATGTCTGTTGTTATTAGTGATCTTTTTAAACTGGTGAGTTTGGCCAGCTTGTTGGTATGGTGCTGAGGACTTGTGGCAGAAGGTCTCACGGTGATGTTGGAATCAGCAGAGGAACAGACTGAGAAAAGTCTCATTTCTGGTAAATGTGGGGACACAGAATTTTTGCTTTGGCCTTGGGTCCACATTTATTTATTATTTTCAAGTCAGTTCCAAAAGGGGTCTGGTAATAGACTGAGAAGATGACTTAGTGCCCATATCTAATGTTGCAATCTGTCTCCCCCCACTTTTTACAACTACCTGACCCTAATAGCTTGTGTCACGATCCAGAACCAGGTAGACCAGTTTGGCAGAGGTTAAACCCCCTTGCGTTCCAACCGGGCCTCAGAACACTCTGGGTGGTTGGGGGCGGCTGGGCTTAACCCCTGAGTGAGGTCCAATTAGGTGTATTGTCCTGACTAGGTTCTTGTAATTCTCGGGAACAGAATTAAGACTCAAAACGGAGTCAAGTGTACATTTTACTTTATTTAGCCTATGACAAGTGTGCAAAAGAGGGGGGCAGGGAGAGAGAGAGAGAGGGAGAGAGAGGGGGAGAGAGA
>VXBZ01010922.1:95794-233346 GCA_013399135.1 Heliornis fulica | reverse complement strand
GATGATGATAGTTACCAACCACGGAGCTACCCGTCAGTCCGATGTTTTCAGGTGCTGTGGGGGAAGTATTCTTCTGCGATGTCTCCCGATGTGGCGGCGTTCTTGGATGACTTCAGGTGGTATCGAAGCATCTTCCCTCTCCTCTTCATCGTTCTGTCTTTTTATAGTGCTGCCCGAGAATTTTATTGCCCAATGTTGTCCCTGAGGAATTTCCAGATCCCTTTTACTCCCCCACTCCAACTCCAGGTGTGAGATATCGTGATTAGGGTTGATAGTCTTTGCCTTGGAGGCTTTTCAGACTCCTTTGTTAAGGCTGATAGTAGTGCTTTGCATAGGAATGTAGGGAGAGCTTGGTCAAGGTCTGATAAGGTCCCTTTTGTTCCTTTTTGATGAGGATGATATGGCAGCAATGTTGAGACAAATAATCAGCAGTCACAGCTCTTTACAGCTTGTGGGCTCAATAGTCATCTCCACTTGTAATTTAGGCCTATATGTTGTCTTCAGTAGTGTTTGGAGACTAGGTAAAAAAGCACCTGCAATACCGAATCTCTGCTATTTCTTAGCATTTCTTATTGAGCAGGGATCCTTCCAAGATTGCATTTTAAGGTGCCCATGCTCTCTATGGCCCATATGGTAAAAATTTGCTGCTGACACAAAGTTGGGAAGACTGCCCATATGGAGAATGTCTGGAATATGATGCAGAAACCTGCCTGAAACAGTCCAAAATGTGATGCGTGATCAAGAATTTCTGCTACAAAGAGGAAGTTCCTCATATAGAATCCAGGCAGGAGGAGGAAGACCTGAAAGAAAATTAGTCACAGCATGACTGACGGTGTGACTGCTGATGATAGCTCTTGTGATTTGCTGATCAGAGCAAATACAATTCTAGGCTGCATAAGACAACATATTTTTAAGGAAATATTGGATGTATGGACCCAGCACCAGACTCTATGTTAAAAAAGGAATATAGTTCAAAAAACCACATCCAGTAAAGATGAGTTCATACTGAATTGAGGCAGAGAAAAATTATGAAGATACCTTGAGAAATAGAGGCCTTTCTTTTTAAAGGGAGCTTTGCTTGCTTAGCCTAGCAAAATGAAGGCTGATATGTGATATAGTTCTCCCTATAAATATATCAAAGGAGCATCTTCTCCAGCGGGTTGAAAATCTATTTAAGCTAAAGGATAAAGTTGGCACAACAGCAAATGCATATGAATAAATAATATTCAAATAATAAAATTCAAATTGGCCATAAATAAGTTTAGACTGAAAATTAGAAGAAATTTACCATCAGAGGTGTGAGATTTGGGAGTAGCACTCAAGTGGGAAAAGTCAGAGAAGGGAATCTAAAGGATTTCAGAAGGAATATTTATTTATGGTAGTTTATGAGAAAGACTATATGACCTGTTTGACTTCGATATGCCTCAGAGAGGATCCCTTTTCATTACCTTTGAAGGCTAAACCTGCTGCACACAGCAGCCAGGTTTTGACACTCGTTCCTATGTGCATGTGCAGACAATGAAAATCATGAGCCAAAGGGACCTGCTTCTGTTCCTAAGAGCATTTTCAGATATTTGTGCAACCACAACCAGAATTGCAGCCTTTTTTTTCCCTGCTGGCCTTCTCCAGTCCAGGTCTGACTAAAATCAGAGCCATTCCCTTTCTGAATTTACAGCAGTTTTGAACTGACCGCTGAACTTTGCACCTTTGGCTGTATGAG
Organism: Heliornis fulica; assembly: GCA_013399135.1. Lineage (NCBI taxonomy): Eukaryota > Metazoa > Chordata > Aves > Gruiformes > Heliornithidae > Heliornis > Heliornis fulica. The sequence continues at coordinate 231,626 of VXBZ01010922.1, read as the reverse complement.
GAAGGCAAGATGTTGTCCCACAACCTTTCTTGAATGACAGAAGGGCTGGAATGTGCAACATTTATATTGCTGATAAGCAGACAGGGAAAACAGATGACATGAAACATGGATATCTTTGTGACCAAGTCAGTCACATTCATCAGGGACACAACAGATTTCATCATAAGGTCCAAATGACCTGTTGCCTCATGGCAGGGCCAGTGAAGATGCAGAACATCAACCTGAATTGCATTTTTCCACTGGCAAAATAGATTCATAGAATCATAGAATCATAGAATCATAGAATCATAGAATCATAGTCAGCAATCTTCCTTACTGAGATATTTGAGAATAAAAAAGAGCAGAAAACATGGTTTTGAGTTCCACAATAAACAACTCTGAAGTTAGAAAAGTCATATTTTCATTCATAATTCTGCATGTTTGTCCTGAAAGTCATGGAGAGCAACTAAGTTTCAAGCCATTTACTTTTCAAAACAGAACTCTGTACTAAAAAACCCAAACAAACCCACAACTCTGGGTTCTTTCTTTTTCTGTATCCACTTGGTGGATTAGGGATTTATTGTCATTTTTGCCTTCTTTCAGCTGCTGCTTTAGTGTTCTCATTTCTCTTCAGAGTTCAAGTTGCTTTTGAACAGACATGAAAGTATGAACACTACAAAATAAGCAGAGTTTCAGTTATTGGGTAGCTTCCACCCCAAGACTGGCTGGAGAAAGTTGGGAATGGCATGTAAGATGGCATAGTCTGTGACCATAAAACCTCTTCCAACTTGAGCAATGGCAGAGATCTGGTTACTGCAATGACATGACTGACTTGATAAACTTACAACTTCCAACAGGTTGGTCCTTCCCACACTATCCGATATGCTAACAGCTCAAGAAAACACATTCAAGATGTTCTGGTTCCCAAAGCAAAATGCAATTTCAAGGTATCAGTAATAACCAGTTCTCACCTAATTAGGACAGTGCAGACTGCAGACAGGTTGCCTGCACAGCACCTGCAATGACTTTATCCTGCACTGATGCAAAACTAGAGATGTGCTACATTTTCCAGATTTGTTTCCCAGTAGTCCAAGTAAAAATATCATCACTTTACTCCTTTATCTCATTTTACATTTGACAAAGTAATTATTTTTACTTTGAAGCAATCTGTTTTCCACAGGCTCAGTGAAAAACTATTATTTTTCTAAGGGTGAACCTTTTTTAACTTAGAAATTATGGATATGTCTATGCACTAAGAAAACAATGACTTTAAAATGTAGACACGTCACAACCAGAATGAACATAAAGTAGCACATTAGGGAAGGGATAATGAAGGGTAAGTATTGCAGCTATAAGGGCAGTGTTAGTATAAAGGTGGTCTGTGATGGTTCACTTTGTGCTGAAATAACGTAGGAGCACTGGTACTGCAAGTGAAAACTTCTTGGAGCAGAGAGAGACCTGAGCAGCTGATGTAAGTCTGAAACTTCTACAAAAGAAATTAGTTGGTACATATGTCCCAGGATTAAATTAATCTAAATAACTATTAGTGCAAGTCTGGATGGCACTAAGGGAGAAGCAGAAGAGAAAGTGAAGGTTGTAAATAAAAAAAAAAAACAAAACAAAACCAAACAAGAGGAAACTGAGTGTAAAGGCAGAGATAACAAATAAAAAGAAGGCATAATGCCAAACATAGGACAAACATCACTGAATCTTATCAGGGATTGATTAGTGCCTGGTTCATTCAAATCCTTCATCTGTGAGAAACCACTAGGGATATGCATCCAAACAGGTTAGAATCAGTTGAAATATTAGCTTGAATACAACAGCATAAAACCTCTAAACATCAATCTGGTAAACAGACTTTACATACCGGGGCTGATTGCAGGCTGCCTATTCCTATGGTGCAGAGAATGAGGCCTAAGAAAATCATGTTTCTGATTTCACACAAGTTTTAGACTTGTGCAATTCCAATGGCTGATCCAGAGTACACTGGCAAAACAATTGCTGTTTGAAAAAGAAAATTAAATTACTTTTGTTAAAATGTTCTTGTTTCCTCATCTTCCTCCTTATATTTGATACTAGATATTTGGTAGTAGTTTTGGAATATTTCCTTTATCAGTTGAATTCAAAGTGAAAATGTACCCAGTTTCTATTTGCCATTTAAGATACCACAGGACTGTATCCAGTGTTGACCAACAGAGCTCCCCTCCTGAGCTGTTTGCCCATGCTCTTTACTGTGAACTTCAACAGCTCATGGAGGAGGTGCCAGATCCCTCAGAGAGCCTGGGAACCTGCTCTCTGCATCAAGTCATCCTCCCTACTGTTCCACTGCAGCTCTCTTCTCTCGCTCCAGCTAGAATCACTTTATTCTCTGGCTTGGTACAAAATTGTAATTTCTGGTGTATTAATTATTAATCATCACTGGGTTTCTGGCTGAAGTTCAGAAAGGTAGGTTCTTTTCCTCTGAGAAACAAGGGTCTGTCTAGTGTTCTGGGACCAACCATCTTCTTCCAAGAAACGTTACTCTCAAATTGGAGTATTTCAGACAAAAATGTAGATTAAACACTAGGAATGATGTTAAACTTGGTGTTTACCTACTTTGCCTACGCTTCATCTTGTACCCTCAAGCACTTTCCAATGGGTAGCTAGACTAGATTATTGTTGTAGGACCCTTCCAACTGCACTATCCTATCCTATCCTATCCTATCCTATCCTATCCTATCCTATCCTATCCTATCCTATCCATCCTAATTTCCTTCAGTCCCCACTTTGTTCACAAAAAATAACAAACTACGATGCTTTGAAACACTTGAGTGAATAGATCTCAGACCAGAGGATGGCCAAAGCTATTAACTGACCTCCTTTGCCACCACCAGTAAGTCTGACCCATCGAGTCATGTACCACCACAAAAAATGAAATTCATGCATCAATATAAACTCATGTCCTTCTGCTGACTTCTTGCATCCTTGCTGTTCTTGCACACTTGCCAGTGGACACGGCCACACCTGGGTTTTGCTGTCACTTACCAGCACCATGACTGTCATCTAGGACACATGCTAGGGCACAGAGATGAGACTGACAGTGAGAGACATTTCCTTAGGATAAAGACTGTCTCTAGGTCCATGTTGTAGCTCTCTCCAGAGAGAGACCATGACCTAGACCATTTCCCTAGACCATAGCCTCAGTTTGATACAACATTTGTGATACTCCTACAATCAAACATATGCAAGACAAAATTAAGAGCAGAGGAAAAAGTGACGCCTCTTTCCCATCCTATTGGTGACATTATAAATTATATTAATAATGAGCAGTGTGACTGAGGCTATTTAGGAAGGCATCATCCTGAAGGGCTCAGGATCAGTAGAGTAGCTGCAAGTAGCAGAGCTGCAGGATCTGTGCTACAGAGCCCTTTCCCTCTGAAGCTGCTGAGAGTAATTCCTCGAGTAATAAACTGGTCCTGCCTACACTCTGCGAAAATTATCAGAAGGGACACTCTCCATTTGAATTTCTGTTGTCCCTTAGCTGTGTATCTTAGCAAGCTTAGAGCTGCACACTATGGAAAGTCAAAGCAGGGAGCTCCAAAGCGTAATAACCACTTGACTTTCACAAATACTTTCTGCTACAAGATGCTGAACAATTCAAAAATGTTCCAGTATTTATATTGCATCCCAGATTAAATAACTGTTGTCATTTTCTGCCTTCATTGTTTTAATAGTCAATTCAATTGAAAATAGGCCCATTAAAAGTATTCATTTGTAAAATATTGCACTATAGCTATTTTTTTATTTAGCAGTTCTGAAAACACCTACCAAGTGATTGCCATTTAAAACCCACTTAAAGGCCAATTTACACAACATTGGTGCTTGTGTAAATAAGGTTTGCTGTTATGCTAATGTGTAGTTGCACCACTTGTGCTGTTTTGAAGGATAATTCACAATTTTAAATTGTGCTGTATGACAGAAGAGTTCAAGGATGTTTTAATCACAGCTTTCGTTAGCATTAATCAGATGTAAAAGCGCATACTATTCTGTCTGCTGCTGAGAACCAGGCAGTGCAGAGACAAATGACTGAGAGGAGATTTACAGTTTATCTACCTCTGATTTCCAATTAAACCCTAGGTTTTTAGTTAATACTCTCAACTGGAAATCTCACGATAGGGAAAATACGCAAGGAGATCTGAAAAAAAACACTGAAAAAAAACCAAACAAAAAACAAACTGAAAACCAACCTCTACAAATTTGCTAACAACAGTGTTTTTATTTCAAATAACTGCAATTTTTCCTCTGGGCATTGCGCAGATTATGCATTTTCCTTCATGATTTTTTAATGAAGGACTAATTTACCTATTGTCCAAGTGCATTACAGACTGTAAGTATGATTATTTAATTCAGCACAAAATCCACCATGTCAAGAGTAATTCATATTTACTAAATGTTTATAAATTAGGTAACTAAACCTTCATGGATGAATGCCAGCTTGTACTAAGACTTATTTCTCTAAGTGCTTATAACCGCAATGAGGAGCTGTAGAGAACCGATAGTAACAATATATTTACAAATCATCTGCTGAGACCATACTAACTTTATAAAGTAGGATTTTTTTAAATTATTATAGGTTTGTACAGGGGCTAGCAAAATAGGATCCTAGTGCATGACAGCAGCATATGGGCTGCTACAATACAAGTAAATACTAATAATATGCATACATTAGAGTCTAATTATATGAAGGTTGGAATAACTACAATAGTAATATTCCTCTGCTACCATTCATTTGAGAGCCAATCTGCACACTATTTCCTCTCCAGCAACTTCAAGGGCTTCCGTGGTCCTATCAGACCCTGTTCAAAGACTCCTATGAGCCCAGCAAGCTTTTATTTACATTTATATTTAATTCCCTGGCTCAACACCCTATGTATTTAACCATTTAAATGTAATGCAGATACATACACCTCTCCTTGCCAAGACCTGTCTCTACCTTGTACCCACCAGCAAGATGTACAATATTTTCCCCACCTAACAGAGCTCAGGGTCCATACTTACTGCACCACTTGTTTCTGGGAGGTCATCTGATGCGTGGGAAACAGGCTGGGAGCCATAAAAAAAAACCAAAAAAAACACGTGCAGTGTAGCATGATGACTTTCAGAGGCTGTGCTATCAAATGCCTCATACATACAATGCTGCAACTTATGCTAACATGAGGATGAGGCAAGCTGACTTTTATTGCTGATATATTGAGGCATGACGACATGTTGCAGCACAATGAATGGAGCAGAGCTGGTCATCTGTCAGCCAAGATCTCAGTTCAGACTTTATTAATATTTCATGATTGAGAAGCCTTCCTCAGATGTACGTACCCCTTCAAAACATTTTTTCCTGTATCAACACTTGCTACAGTGATTTTTAGCAGTATGACTTTAAAATAAATTCCCACACAACCCTTTCTTACACCAATGAGGTCTATGTTCTTTAACGTAGATCCTTGACTATAATAAATTTAATCACCCACCTATATAAAAACAGTGAGAATGTAGGCACTCATTGATGCTGATCTGAATGAAGAGAGGAAGCAGGTTTCAGCGCTGCTAGAAGCCATCCTCAGCATTAAAGAGTATCTCCAAGTTTTCCCTGAAATTCTATTTCTGTGTTTCCTCAGACCTTGTTCCCCTTTCAGCTAAGGCATCACACAACAGACAGAAAGTTGTCTCCCCACACATAGAAGATGCAGAAGGCAGGAGGCAGTATGGCCAATGCATGCAGATGTGGAGGATCTGTAGGTAGATGCTCCCTTGGAGCTGGAACAAAATCCTCAACCCTTTCAGAGCTGTTTGGATGGCACTCCCATATCCTAAGCTTTGCTGCCCATGAGAAAGGACTGGACCTCTCAAGAGTGATAAAAGGCTCAGCCAACCTTCTGAAGCCTCTCAGGCCCTATAGGGTTGAAACACTTTAGAAACCACCCTTGACAATATATTAAACTATTTCTGTCAATGCTTCTACAGCTCATCTGATAGATACTAATGGCTTCAACCAGCAGTCCTATTTAGCATGATTATTGTTTTCATTTTTTAAAATGCACTCCATGCTCAGTTAGTGCTAGACACACCTTCATTACTCCTATCTGTTTGGAGGATCGCAGTCTCCAGACTGACATATGAGACATTTCAGGATGGCTGAAAAGCAGTTCATTACATGAATACATCACATATCCTGTAACATCAATTGCAGTAACAATTCTTAATGCAGCTAATAAGGTGTTAAAATTCTCTACTGTTTTTTTTTGTTATCTGACTTGTTTAAGATACCAAGTTGGGTTTTCATCACCTCTCGATTGGAAGGTTTAGCAGATTTAGTCTTCATTAAAAATATATATATTCTCTAGGTATGCCTTTTTTTCAGAGATTCCTCTACCCTTATAAAGCAAAGTGAAAAGTGTCATGGAATTACTGAGTACAAAATGATCTGCCAGCTGTAGTGAATACAGATTGCAAGGCTCTTTCTTGATCATTGAAAGCTGTGGATGTTTATGTTGCAATCCTACAAACAAAGAAAAATCTGGACTACTTTCTTCTTGACACCAAGATCAGTTTAAAGGAGTAGCCATTTGTTACATGAAGTGTAAGCGACAGAATAAATCTAGCACTAAAGAATAACTATTCCAACACCCTAAAGTACTCTTACCCAATAACTCCCCTTCTGTATGTCAAGACCTGTGCGCTATCTGTCTGTCATTTTCTATAGCTCTCAACACATGGAATTTATGTCAGAGGTGCCAAACACATTCTGTGGAGATGAACAATTTCTAGTTTAAATTATATCAGATATTACTCTGAAATAACACTCCTCCACTCCATGCACAGTAAATTTCCCATACATATCATTATTTTCCTTACACAAAGATTAAAGAAAGTTCTACTCATAACTACATCTAGTCAATAGGAGCTCAGTAGACTACTGGAACCTACTCTGACCCAATCTGGGAATTCATCTGCGCAAATGCACCTTTGAATGACTGAGCCCAGGCCTTGGAACCAGAAGTCAAAGTTGCGTGTCCATATATTTTCTAACTCATGAAACTTCATCCCAATGGATTGGTCCAGAGTTAGCAATCTGCTTCCCTTCCCCTTCCACCTCTGGTTTATTCTGGACTTCCATATTAACTTATCATGACTGAGAGACATTGAGTGCCTCATGACCTGAGCCCAGCTGCCTTTTGGACGTATGATCTATATAAGGAGTTCTGATCCTTAACATTGGTCCCATATTTCAATGAGGACATAACTCAAGTTTCAGGTGAACTCAGTTATTTACACACAGATACAAGCTGTGTTCATACAATGTATGAAGGTCCCAAGGCAGAATAGGTCACACACAGGGACAAAACTAGTATATACTATTCACTGCATGCCTCATTCAGCACTGTTTTTCACTCTGGCTTACTTCCCTTGCCAGCCTTTGCTCTCAACGCTCATCTCCTGCCTGGGTTTTTGAGCTTGACTATGTGAGGATGTTATAAGGTATTCATGTAATATCTTCAAATGAGGTTACCAGACCTCCACGTATAGCCTTTTGGGGACAAAAAGGATAGAGCTGGTGGCCTCTTCTGGCATCACATCACATCAGATGGATTTCCACTGCAGGATACAGCAGATTTGTGTCTTTCTGCATGCAACCAGCCTGGAAATGTTGGTTTTTTTTTTTTTTTTAATAAGCTAAATATACACATTTGTTGAGTCTTCATTTCTGTTTCTATTTCCATTCATGAAGCATCTTTATGGATCTAATAAATATTTAAACTAGGATTCAAGCCCAAGCTAATTTATGATTTCTTAATCATGTGGTGGGAGAGAAACCATGTGGCTCTAACAGTCCCTCTGTCTATATCACAGCTGTAGGCAAGCTAAATTAATGCCAACTGTATCCAGTGGTGGTACACAGATTTAATGTTCCCCAGTGAAACTGAGAAATGTGGAGAATTCATAGCTGAGTTTCACTGTGCTGAGCAGCCTGCTGATATGTCACGTTGTCTCAGTTAGGCTCAGCTTCAGGAAGGACTATTTTTCTCCCTCCTGTGACCAAACAGTAATTTTTCCTAAACATGAGGTTTATGATGTTGTTGTCCTTCTGCATTGTATCAAAAATGGAGAAACCTAACATTCATGTCTATGACCCATTTTTAGTAGCGTTCTAGTCCAAATTTATTTTGTCCTTACTTCATTTTCCCTGAGAACAATCAGCAGAGAGGTACCGGTGACCAAAAATGGCCTGAACCATCAGATGTAGCAGGACCTCCTGATGGTCAGTCTGAGGATGGTACTGGGAAAACTGGGAACTTGCTTACCTTCCATGTTTGATTGTATCTGTGCCGGCAGCAAATGAAACAACTTCCAGTTTCCAGATTGTCAATAGGACAGCATTACACAAGCATTAAATCCCCTTGAAAAATAAAAATCTCAATGGCTGACTTATAAACTCCTCAATGATAATCGTAATGGAAACATTTATATACCCCCACAGCTATAATGGGATTGCTGCAGTAATCCTACACTGTTTATGGTGCTGATACTTTAAATAATACATTCTGTATCTTTTCCCTTTTTTCTTTTTTTTCACAGTGCTGTACGCACTTTGCATCCTTTCAATGACAACACTGAGCAAAGTGCACTAATAAATTATTTCCTCTTTGAGTCTTTTCACCAAGGAAAAAACTATGTGCACACACAGCAGCTGGAGTCCAGCTAGTTAATCAGTTGCATTATTATTACCACCCACCTCATCCCCCTAAAAGCCAGATTTTTCTACCATTTGTGCTGCTTTTAATCCATAGGAAGTCAATTTTCCACTCATATATTAGTTTATTTTATATTTTCAAATTGATTCTACTATACATTGATTTCCTGTTGTGTGTATTGTATCCTGAGCTAGGATTATACATTTAGTAGAAGTGGATATTCCTGCCACATAAAGGTTGCTTCAGCTCTATAGGACCCTTATCTTGAAAAGGGAGAGTCCAATTTTATTGAAACAGCTAAAATCCCACTTAATTGAATTTTTTTTTTCTAAGATGTACAAGCTTAGAGACTTTTGGTTTCCAATTCAACTTCAGCTTCGCGGTGTTTAAATTTCCAAACCCATAAAGACCTTTATGAAAAAGAACTTACAAATATTGTATTTCTGATATGGTGAATTACTGAAGAAGCTCAAGGTAAGAAGCGGTGAAATATCAATACTTCGTAGAACATCTTTTGATCATGCTGGCTTTTCATGGCCTGTTTAACACATTCCTATGGAAAAAGATCCTGTTTGAACCTACATTTTACAATGTTAGAGCCCTGAAATGCTGCAGAGTAGAATTAGGGCTGTGCACTGGAACAGAAAGAAACACACTACCCGACAACACTTGATGCAAGAAGATGAGGCAACAAGAAATCCTAGTTTGGGGTGAATTTATTGGTTCACCTTGTAGTCCAGGGGTTTTGTCCTCAACATCCAGGGAACCAAGATTTCAGCTCCAAGTACAAGAAAAAATTCCCCTGATTAGATTACTGTTTAACACTGTTAATTTATAGAATTTCTATCATTGGTTTTCCTTGGTTATTAAGTTAAAAACCCCAAAGCTCAGAGGGCTTTTTGTTTTGTTCCAAAGAGAAGCCAAAGCTCAGAGGAAGCTGCTCACCTCCCGAGTCCAACTGCCAGAGCTCGGCTCTGTGCTGTTACTTGGCCCAGCCCAGCTCTAGCTGTGTTTTCCATCTCAGATTACCACACAGCATCTACAAACACACAGACCCAGATTCTGTAAGCAGGTCTGCAAGCATATCTGTGAGCACATCTGTGCCATTGCCCAGATTTCATCCAGTGCTCATCCTGTACACCAACTCATAAATGCAGCATGAGCAGAGATGTGCTCAGGAGTGAAATGCAGAGAGGGAAGCAGTCTGCTGCAGCACTGCTACCCCAGCTAGACACGGCCTTGCTCACACAGCACAGACCTTTAAAGGAGAACATACAGTTTGCATGTTGAGCACTGAGGCTGGTTGGAGTCAGGGGGACCTCTGCAGACACACAACTAAGTAACAACAGAATTATTTGGATTTAAACCAAATTCTTTTTTAAATCCAGGGTTTTGGTTGAACTATTCACAATTTTTCAGTTTTTCTATGACAGTGGAGAACTATACACTAAACCCATAGGCCCATGAAGCCAGACAGCCAGGCCCCCAAGTGACTGAACTGCTATTAAACCTCAGGGCAAACTTTGCTTGTGAGTTTGCTTCATTTAAACCATGAGAAGCCCTGCTGTCTTGAATTCAGCAGTGCTTTGCAACCATCTCCTACTCATGATGATGCACAACAAACAGTGACAAAGGACATGGTCCAAGTGACTCAGTGGAGGATTGTGATTTCTGGCCTTCAGTTTATAGGTACTTAAGAGACTGCTGTATAAAGCCCAGCATCTGGTAATTACATCAGAGAGGGATGATTGTGAGGCCCAGAGAATAAATCTTACTGCCTGTTGTGCTTGCACAGGGAGAGAGGAGATGCCGAGCATCTTTCCCTCCCTTCACAGAGAACTGGCAGCAGGGCTGAGTCTCCCAAGGAGAAGAGATGATGGGCTGCTGAAGAAGGTGAGAGTACCCCTCCTACGAGACAGGCAGGTTAGGGGTAGCCAATGACCAGTTCCAACACAAAAAAAAAAAGAATATTTGGTCAACATCACTGGGTCAGCAGCAGTGACCTGCTCTGCGGGGGAGTCACTGAACGAATTAATTATCCTCCCTCTTCTGGCAGCAGCAAGGGAAGTTTCAGCCCCATCTTTACTTTGGAAGAGCTACATTTCTGTACCAAAGGAGTGGTGGCTCACAGATTTCCCTTTTTTGGGAGTCTGTGCTTGTTCCCAGGGTGTTGAGATACTTTTTGCGGAGGACAGCCAAAGCAACCTTGCTGAGGAAGAGCAGAAGGAAGGAGGCACAGAAAAGCACACTTATATTCAGCACACAGATTTCAGACAGGTCTAGGTGTCCCCCTGAGTCACTCATTTCTGCTCTACTTACCGCAGGCATTTTGATTTAATCCAGACCCAGGGTTTCTGCCCCTCACCCTCTGCATGTAAAACCTTGTATTCTGTCACCCTGTTTCCACAAAAGACCCTCTCCCACCCCTCCCCTCTCCCTCGTCTTTTTTTTTTTTTTTACATTATTAAAAGATTCAGACCATGATTACCAGAGACAGGCTGGAGAAGGCACATGGTCATGCTGTTGTAGCCTCCTGGCCTTTGCCCCGTCCCCTCTCCCCATGCCCCCATAGTGCCTTCTGGGTTTTGTTCACTTGCAGAGACCTTCGTTATTTAAACTGCAAGCTCCTTGGGAGCAAAGACTGCAATTTCTCTGTGTGAGGTAATTTGCACCTTTCAGGCAGCATCACACAATGAATTAACACCAATAATATGAAGGTGACTATTTTTATTTTCTACATGTTTTATAAGTGGTGGAGGAGAAATCCTATTTCTCAACAGAAATTACTTCCTCTTTCCAGATGTGTGTCTCTGCAGAGGTAGATTATATTTTTAGTCAGTTTTGCACTTTCCCACTGAAATATATTCACAGCTTCGTCTCCACCATCCTCCTAAGTGCTGTGCAAATAAAAGAAAAACCTAAATCTGCCCCAATGTGGAATGTCTCTTTTAAAATGTCACTATGTTCATTTTCAGAATCCTCTTCTGCATGGTTATCTCACTGCTCTTTACATTTGCTACCTTGTTAAGCCCCCACTGTGGTAAATAAAACATGAAGAGAAATAGAGAAAAATGTAAGGCTTTTATTTACTCTCATTTTTGGATATATTTCTCTAGATGAATGCTTCTCCCTTTAATGAAACCCTTGACTGCACCAGTGGTGAATGTGATTTAAGTACAGTGGAGACAGCTATGATTCACAAACCCTGTTCTACTCCAGCACTGACCGTTATCTGATGCCTCTTCATGCACAGTTGCCCAAATGACAGTTTAATGGCTCACTGTAAAGGCTAGTTATTTTGTATCTCTATCCAGTGAAAATGGCTAATGGTGATAAGGAAAGGAAAAAACAAAGCAATTGTTCAGATCTTCAGACTCAACCGAGCCACTTAGCACGTGCTGAGAGCCTTCAATTAATTATTTCTTCAGTCCAGTGAAGCACTCCAAGATGATTTTAAAACTCACCAGCTGCACTAAGAGTCTATGTTAACAGGGTGCAAGGAACTAAAATTGCACATAGCTAACTGGTTGATTAGGGGTATGCTGATCATACCTATACTCATACACACTAAAAATCCCCCAAGCTGATTGAAGGGAAACTCCAAATAAAAGAAAAATAAAAAAAGAATCCCCAACTCTTCCCTTCCCTTTGCTTTGCAGGGAGGAAAGGCAGAGAAAAACATGTTGGGGGAAAATACCAGAAAATTATTTAATATGTTGATCTCAAGAGACAAAGAGATTACTGTCATCATTATGCTTCCCACTTGTTATTGCTTATGTGCACACATGTGTGCATGTTTCTGCCTATTAAAAACAAAACAAAAGAAACAAAACCCAAAGAAAGAATGGAACAGAGAAGGAGAAAGCAAAAGGAAAATCTCTGGAGACCCAATTTAAAAAAAAATCAGTTAACCACATTTCTGGTTTTCAGTACTTGAGTCTTCTCAGTATAGCTACTATCCATAGTGCAACAAGGGTCCAGCCCCAGATAGTGCCTTTAGGAGCTGCCACTAGAAAAAAAAATTGCTGATTTTAATCACTGACAGAATTGGCACAAGCCACACTCTGAAAGTTAAGATACTAAGTCAAATGTAAGAACAATCTGCTGACTTCACTTTTAGTAAAAACATATCCAAGATAGAGGTTCTGAGTAACATTTACATCAGGGGTGCAATTTAAATGTCACGGACGATAAATTAAGTAAGAGGGACTGATGGAAAAACTGATTCATTGAATCATAAGTTTGTGAAAGTTTACAGTGAATAAATTTCAGAAATAATTTTTGTTGGTCTAAACAGTACCACCTGTTAAGATTTAAAGCGTTGACTTTTAGCCCAGTAATGTTAGGTCTCGGAGTTTAAGTGTAACAAGGATGATTCTGAATAATCAGTTCAGGTCAATAATACGACATCATTCATGGTGGCGTCATGGTGCAGCTTGAGGCCATGCTAAGCTACCTACCTTGCCTGAAAGATATATGCTCTTGGATAACAAAACTGACAACTGTGTCATCATCCAAACTCCAGCAAAGCAGTTCTCAGCACACAATGACTACTTCGGGGGTTTGGTTCTTTAATGTCATTCAGTGGGTTTTGTACATTTTTTTTTTTTTGCATGGACTCCCTGCTTAACAGAAAACATTCTAATAGGTGAATAGTTTGGAACTGACATTTCTAGCTTTCAGAAGCAATACCACCACTACTGGCAATAAAGGTTTCCCCAAAACCAAATTGTATCTACAGTTGGTAACATAAGTGTTTGTGGGAATATCAGAAATAATTTATAATATACAGCTTTGGAAACCTCTTGAGATGTGCTAAAAATACCATCCTCTTTGTATTATCACCAGTGTTTTCACTGAGAGAAAGCCAGAAAAGGGGTGAACTAAAATGGCAGATTGCTCTGTCTCAGGACCAAGATTAGCTGGTCCCAGAACCCACCTACACAATCACAAACCAGAATATTCTCATTAAAACTTCGATGCCATTCTACTGCTGGCTGTGCAGGTTCTGCACATCCTGTACTTTTATGAATTTTGCCTCACAACAGACACCAAAGAAGAAGCAATGTGTTTTCTAACCCTGTTTTACAGGCAATATACAGGAGCACTCCCTTTGGTTGTGAACATTGGGAAGCCAACTGAGTAAGAGATATAAAGAAGAGAAAGCTTGTTACTCTTTTGGAAAATCAATAGAGCCCATGCTGAATAACTCGTCTTCATGTTTGAGCCTAGAGCCTAATCTTTACAGTCTTAATAAATAACCATCCAAATCCATAGTTACCGAAACAGCTAGTTTGTGCAGCCCAGTCTTAATTCAGTAACCAGACTGGCATCAAGATAGCACACCTGTGCCATAGCCACACGTTCAAATATTTCACTTTCAGCTCCCTGGGTCTGAAAATTGCATCCCAAAATGAGTTCAGCTTTCCAGTGCCCCATGGCTTAGGATGTGTGTTAGCTGTTAGCAGCTAACCTGTCATCTCCAGCTCACACAGCCTTCAGCATCACCTGCACTCTCCCTCAACGCGTTAAGCTGAAACTTGGGATATGTGCATAACAACTTCCTGCTCTCACTGTGAAGCTGGCAGCTCATAACGCTGATAATTGCCAATGTCCTCTGAGACAGAAAACACATATAATGGCACCGCATGTGCAAATGCGTGCAGAAGTGTGCAGATGCCAGTCTGCAAGTGTAATGGATCTGGTTGGTTTATTCCCTATATCCTTATCGCCTGCTATCTCTATGTATCACACACAGAGCATGTTTCACTTCTTTGTCTTGATCCTCAACGTATGGATCTCTTTTATTCAAAGGCACAATTTAACTTGAGAATTTCACGTTTGCAGCAGCTATTTCCCCTTGTACAGTCCTGTCCTCTACAAAGAATACGTGGTGTTAATTACAGGAAATTGCAGCTCTTGAATTCATGGGATAATTGATAATACCTGCATGTAGAAAAACCCCATCATGATGTTTTAAAGATTCAGTTAATTAGCCCTGTGTCTGGGAGATCAGGCATTAACCATTTGCCTTAGGACTCCTCCTTCAGGCTTTTGCAGAAACCTCTGTTATTTAGCTTTTAGGAGTGATTAGTACAGAGAAGCCAAGGGAGGAAGGCTGTGTGTGAGATGTTGTCGCAAGGGAATAAGGAGCCCTTTGTCCTGTCATGAACTATCCTAACAAAACATTCAAATAGGATTTAATCACTGCAGTGGTCTGCTCACATTGCTCTTAGGGTTAGATGCCCCCATAAATCATGCATAGCTTGGAGACTAGGGTGTCTAAAACTTGTTCACAGTTGATTCTCCCCTGCACATAGCAGATTGAGATCACTTACTGCTTTCCACAAGATTTTCAGCGCAGCCACTGTCTTTCTTGAAAACCTAGCAAACCACAGAAAATAGGTTGAGTGCTTGCCTCAGAAGCTCTAGCTAGCAGCTAAAAGCAGAATAATTTTGTTACTGATCTTACAGCTCATGTTTGATTATTAGTAGAGGGAAAAAAAGTTACAGTAACTTCTTTTACATTGCAAGGAATCAAAAAAAATTTTCTTTTTTTTTTCCCAATACATAATCTGCCTAAAGATGTTTTTAATCAAGTTTTTAAAAAAGAAGACTACTTCACGTATACTGATACCCAGCGATTAGTTTCAAGTTTTAATGATACAGTTATCAGTCATGAAACTCCCATCATGCTAATGATGTTATATCATGCTATAGCAGCATCAATCCCAGCCTTTCTTTAAAAATATTTTTAACTTAGTTTAACTCTGTTGAATTAATCAGTTGTTCCTTACAGCCCACAGAGAAATATTCATTCTATGTTCTTTATACCTGAATTTATAGTTTGCAGAGAGGAAACTTGGAGGGCTGATGCACTGATGGTGGGAATCAGTAGAGCTTTACTGGCGTGGGACAGTCACTGAGCTGGAGCTCCAAAGGTGAGCGCTTTGAAAGCAAATTTAAAAGTGAAGAGTTTTACTAGCAGCAGAAATTAATAAATATCCATTTCTTGTCTTCCCTCCCTTTCCCCAAATCCATTTAAAAACCGAGCTCCATTTTCCATCCAATAACAAAAGACTGGCATTCTGTATTGTGCACTCCTGCTCATATTATGAATGGCATGTCACGTATTGCAAGGCTACACCTGCAAGGGAAAGAATAAAGGTTGATACAATCTACCCTAGGTTCTGCAGTGTCAGAACACTTATCAGTCTGTAAAATGCAAGGTCTAAGATTTAGGGTTTATTAAAAAAAAAAAAAAAGAGGAAAAAATACTGAATTAATAGATGCTTTGCAGACTTGTCTGAAGGTTTACGAGGATGACAAGAGCATGACGTTGCTTTTAGGACATGCATGGTTCTTCGTATGCACAAATCTCAGCTTTTATTGTGGACATCAGTGAATTATGTTCCCTAGTCTGCACAAAACTTTGCAGCTGTGAGTTTTTACTGAAGGTTCAAGGCCAACATCTCATAGCTCCTGATTGAGTGCAGAGAATACAAGCTGTGACCATGATGGACAAACTGGGCTCTGAAAAGACAAGGACCAAGGTATATATTTTTAATACTTTTTTTCTGTAGCTGACTCCATGTCTCACTTGAGGAATGAGATTAGAGACTACTTACTTACTATCCTTTTAGAATTTTCTTTACCATTGAGTATTGCAGTTTAAATCAGGGAATGAGAACAATGATTTTTTTTTTTCTGGAAATAGCCTGAAAATTGAACCAAAACAAAAAAAGTATTTTGTCACTATATAATCCTGACTATTCTTAGTGGTTGTTCAGCCTCCAATATTCTCTTTATTTCTGAGACCCATGGGTCCTCAATTTGCTGCGTACACATACATGTAAACCAGTCCAAGCCCACATATAGAAGAGAAACCAATAGACAAACATCAGCTCCTCCCAGGAACCTCTCCAGACCAAGTTCTTCCCATTATTTTTTAATGGAAACATTTTCTATTATAGTCGGAAGTCTCAGATAAGCATTGTCTACCATTAAGAAAGAAATTCCCAGCAGAAACACTCATTTTCTTAAGCAGACTCCTGCCAGCCAAGCAGGGAAATCAATAAAATCTGAAAGTAAAAAGGAAAAATGCTAGGTAGAGTTCTGACTCTGGGAAGGAAGGACCACCAGAAATTCCCACAAGCTCCACCAAACACTCTCAACCTGGGGGCTGCTTGTACTGCAGATACTGCCAGCATACCTGAGAGTGTTATAACTGATTCCAGTGAATAACTGAGAAGATCCAACACTCACCTAAAGTTCCGTCAAACAATGCACACCTGCTGCTGCAGGTGCCCGCCTGCCTTGGACATCCTCCAGCCTCTCATGCACAGACCTGGCAGCTGATACCCAATGCTTTATCCAGCCTCACAACCAGTCATTTCAGATTCATGCTCCACTACAAGGCTCTCTTGCTCTTAATTAGCACAAAAGGAAAAAAAGCAACATGTGGTTAGTGCCCAGGGAGGACAAATAGTGCTTTTAGCCTACGTCTTTTAAGAGATCCCACCTGAAAAACAATCAAAAAATGATAGCACATTGCTATTCTCTTTCAAGCCATCTGGATTCTTTTGAATATCTGCTATTAAGAACTCCCTGCTCTACTTATCTGTTTGAGCAGGTAGAATATATACACTATACCAGGCAATTCACATTGCCATCTTAATAGCAGAATGTAATTCCTCAGTGCTAGAAAAATGAAAGTGAAAGGTCTATGAATTATTACAAAACCGCTCAATCTCTGGCCAGGCAGCAGTGCCCTGAACTGTAAAGGCTTTTTTTCTTGTGTTTAAGTTACCATGGAAGATGAAATAGTCACACAGATGTACTGGCCAGAAAAAAACTAGTATTGCTAGCTGTGTATCATCTAAAAAATACTTATTTTTTCTGATTTATAACCTACCTACACTTCATAAATGGAGGAAAAAACCCCAAACCCCAAAACATGGAATATTTTTTCTTTTTCTCAGTTGAAGGTTTGGGGTTTTTTTTCCAAATAACAATGATGATGTTAAAGTTATTTTGTGAGAATGTAGCAGATTATGCATTGTACTGCTGTATGAAAATAAAACTAATTTCTGTTACAGTTGTTTTCTGCTACACAAACATTTCCAAGTACAACTTGGCTCTAGACCATTTTGATTTGCAGCCTTCTATCTTGCTGTCTTTCTCAAGGGTTACTGTAAGGTTCAGCATGTAAACTAAATGTTGGCAGAATCTCTCCTCTAAAGTGAAATCTGTTTTGCAATGTCTGATGCACCAAAGTTTTGTTCAACAGATTCATTTTTGTAACTGACCACAGTATGTTACGTGTGAGTGTCTAGGAAGAAAATGATGGGGCCAAGAGGAGTTCTAGAATGGAAGACACCAAGCTGAGTTCAGGAGTCCTAGACCCACCCATGGGCTCAGAGACATCCTGGGTGATACAGAGGTGCTGCACCTAGGGCAGTGCTGTACAGGTAACATCCACTGCGGACTGTGCAACCCTTGAATGTGTCCAGGGAAAGAGTGAGTGAGGGATTAAATAAACACTCCCACACTTAATACTTCACATCAAACAGCATGAGGAAACTAATCTCATCGTAAGGAGAGGGGACACATATTTCTCAACAGAGCTGGGAAAACATCTGCTTTACATACATACGCTGCCCTGCAGAAGGAGCTGCAAGGAAAAGCCCTGAGATTTCAGGTGCACACTCCCTGCTGGGCCTCCAGCCCATCCTGTGCACCCAGAATTGCAGAGAAACATGTGAGCCTTCAAGGGTGTTTCACAGAATCACAGAATGGTTGAGTTTGGAAAGGACCTCTGGATGCAAAACTGTTTAATGACTTTGCCCAAGCAGGGCCAAGGAGCTCAAGAAGGGTCACCAGCTCAAGCAGGATCACAATTTTGTGACAATTTTGCCTTGTTTGATTAAAAACATTCACATTATAACTTGTTTGGGGTTAAAAAAGTATTAGGAACTTAATATTTCACATTGGTTTTGGTCTGTGAATTTTTGAATCATCTAGAGAATATGAGCTCCTTGATGAAAAGTACTATTTTGTGTTATGAACCAGAAAATAATGGTCTATCAGACTATAGAAAGTGGTCTAAAGCATCTATCTTTAATCTTCTTGTGTAAGTGTTCTAGACACTGTAATTTCCAATAACAATAATGGAATAAATACCTCATTAACCCCTTTAAAGCTTCCAACACCATGACAATATCTAAATGAACTGTCAGTAGAACAGGCATTGTTCAGTAAGACAACAGACCAGAAAGTTAATATTGAGCTATATCCCCAGGAAGTAACTGAAATGTATTCTCATCCTCAACAACCTGATGGCTTATATATTGTCACAAAATGCACAAAGAAAAATTTCAAAGAGGAGCCTTTGAAGTTCATAAATTACTTCGCATTTCAAATCAGCTTTAAAAGAAGAGATAAAACAGCACTTACTAAATTTTGGAAGGGAATGTTTGCTTAGAATTTAACTCACAGAAGAACCACAGCTCTTCATATTTACACATTTTTGATCCATAAACCTATTGATATTACACTATTCTCATCATAAATTAGTGTTCTGACAGACTAATACCCATTGCTGAGCTGAGTGTCATGGATATTTATTGAATAGGAAGTAAAAGTGTAATATCTCGTATGAGCAGAATATTCACATAACAATAAAAAGTATAGATTTGGCTTCAGGGAACAATTCACAGTGCCTGAATGCTTCAGAAAGGAAAATAGGGAGCTTGTGCAAAAATATTTGAAGATTTTAATTATTAAGAATGGGCTTGTGGTGGAATTGTCCAGACCAAAACCAAAGCCTGTGGGTGAAAAAAAAATTAAGACTATATTATACAGGACACTGGACATTCTATTGACTTGAACACTAGGGTAATAGCCACTGAGGTAAATGCACTGCAAAAGAGAAATAAAGAACAGGGAAATAAAGCATAGAGAAAGAGTTCTGCTTTGCATGCAGGTGGGGAGAACATAATATCAATGATGATCAATGATACCACGCAGCTCTGAGAGAAGCACTTTACGCTGTACAAGGATGATTTGAAAGATTTCCTTGAAAGAAATATCAAATAATTCCAAATATTAGAATATTAGGATATTAGGATGAGATTTTTCAAAACTACCTAAAAGAGTAAGATACCAAATTCTCAATAAAATGTGTGTGTTTGAAGCACACACAACTTTACAAGGCTTTGCAAATTCTGTCCTAAATTAAATAAAATCAAATATTGAACAGCAGCCACTGGTTCATTATAATCTTGCTCAATCTGTAGTACACCGAATTTCACAGGCACTTTAGGTGCCCGTCTGAAGTCAAACTGCTTAAAATCCATGGATATCTAGCTTGAAACATCTTAATGGAGGATGGATTTTAGGAGCATGGGGACCTGGGCTAAAAAC
This sequence comes from Heliornis fulica, assembly GCA_013399135.1. Lineage (NCBI taxonomy): Eukaryota > Metazoa > Chordata > Aves > Gruiformes > Heliornithidae > Heliornis > Heliornis fulica. Next base: position 211,494 of record VXBZ01010922.1, on the reverse strand, counting down.
CAAGCTGCCTGAAAATCAGAAAAAAACAGAAAAAATTATCAACACCTCCAAATCATAATTCTGAATTTTGACTGTAGAGAAACAGACAGGAAAATGAAACACTGCAATAAAATTGCAAGAACCTCATAGCTAATCCTCCTAAGACCAAGAGCTCACTTGAACCCTGTGTTGTTAGCATGAGCTCTTTCCATTCAAAGCCTGGAAGCAAAACCAACCTCCCAGGGAATCAGTTGACAAGGTATCTTGGAAAGATCTGCAGTTGTAAGTGTGACACCACAAAGAGTGACCTAGAATTGCACCTTAGGCTGGGTAGCAAGATGTGCAGTGCAGACCATTTAGCTCCTCTTTCAAAACGCTGAGTGTGAGAAGCATTAGCTTCCTATGATACACTGTGATCACTAAAGCAATTGGTCACTCCTTGGTTTAGTCAGAAGCACAACAACATGCAAAGCTGTACTTCATGCGTGCTCTGCCACCCCACAGTAAAGAAGTTCCTGGTCCTGTATAGGTAGAACTACCTATATCCAAGCTTGTGCACATTGCCTCTTGTCCTGTCACTGGGCACCACTGAAAAAGACAGCAAATCCCTTGTTACGTCTGCTCTCTCTTCTATAGGGCCACACTGAGACTTGGGGAAATCATGTTTACTGGGGGATTGTCCCAGTCCAGCAAACAGAAGCTCAAGCATGACACTCTGCAAACAATCCTCGGTGTGACCCACACCCTGGTGTGGGTATGGGTCTGGGCCAGAGGATCTGTTTTCTGGGTTTGGACAACACTCTGTGATGTTAGATGAGGCAGGATGGTCCCTGGATTTCATTATTTCTATTAGGTATACTTTTTGCCCTAATTCTGTGACCTGGTCAATAAGCAATTAGTATTTTATGACAGAGTGCAAGTGGCAGCGTTAAAAGCAGTTTGTAGCTACATGCACACATGAGAGCTGAGAAAAATTTTTATTACTCCAGTAGAAGTGTGTGTAACAAACAGAAGTCAATTTTTATGACCATAATGATTGTATCCTCTCAATGCCTCTAGAAAATAGCTTTACGCAAATCAGTTAATTAGCACCCAAGCATACTTGTTCACAATTCAGCTGTTCCATCCAATACTTGGAGAAGCTTTCAAAAGAGAAGTTTAATACATTTAAAAAAATCAGTAGCCACTGAAAATCTGAAACATAAAGTTCTAGTCTGAAGTACACTTTAAAATAGTGTTTTACAATTTTGTAAGTCATTAGTTCGAAAATTTACACCATTAGACTTCTTTAGAACAGACTTTTAAACTTGAAGATGATGAAAACGTGTTTGTTATTGCAGTGACACCAAGCACTTCCACTGAAAATTTCAAACCTTCTGGATTTTAGTATTAACGTTTATATTACCTCCATCTTACCCTTTCAGAATTGCATTCAAAACAAACGAGCTAACGCTCCTTACAGCAATGTTATCATATTCTGCTCTTTATTTTTTCTCTTGCTAAATGTTTTCTTTCCCAAGACTTTCAAACTGATTTAATACCCTTCCTACTTAGCCTCCACCTTATGCACAGAAGTACAAGTCTTTTGCATCAATTTAAAGCCAAAGTGATGAATGGAATTTAATGATCTTTTTTGTACAGTTCTGTATAACACTAAACAATGGCCAATGCATTCATTCATGATCAGTTTTTGCCTTGTTTTTAATTAGCTTCCTATCTGGAGGGGCAGTGTGAAAAATTGCACCTTGGGCCTTACTACATCTTTCTTTTATAAAATGTATGTACAACAAATAAAAAGCACATTTTAACCTACCTGCTACCTATTACGTTAAATGTCATTACTACTAAAGAGTGGCAGCTCAGCTAACAAACACCCTCATTATTTCATTCCAGTTCTACTTTGGGTATAGTCAATCAAATCACACTTGATTTATGTCAGATGTTAACAAAATACAGTATAAATAGAGCCATTGAGTACAATTCAGTGATTCTGTGTTTATTCAGCTCTAAGCTATGAAGCTAAAGTGGATACCATTTATAAGCAAGACTTGCATTCTTCATGGCCATAAGAGTTAGCAGGCCATAGCTAGAGCACTTTTAAGGCTGAGAGAATATAAAGTGTTCCTTTGAATGGACTCAATTTTTTTAAGTATACAAATTAATAACTTACATAAAGATAGAAAACACTACCATGACTATACATATTTTTTTCTTTTGATTGGGAAAGTTGTTTGATGGATTTAAAATAACCTAATTTGCAATATAGGCTTCATTATTAATGGTCAGTGATTTTAGTACTTTCTAAAGGTGACTTTCTACACGGAATGGCTTTTAGGACTATATCCACATTACACTTCCAGTTGCACAGGTTACTGTGAGGGTTTTTTGTGCTTTGTCTTGATGATTCTATACATCTGGGCTAATGACCTAGGGAAGCCCAGTTTGGTTGTGGAAAATTATAGAAAAACAATTGTGTTCACTGAGTGATGGAAGAGACATGAGAAATATTTGCTGCATTTCAACTGGAAGCCCTTCCCAAAGAGTTCAGCACAGTGATTCCTCTCCTCACTGCTCTCTTATTTCAAGATTTGTCTCTAGTCAACAGCTACAAGCTGGTATATATTATACAGGAAAGATGGGCAGTTATACAGGCAAGACTGCAGTTATCAGTGCAACCCCGGTTTTCCTAGAAAGGGAGTTATTTAGTTCCAGAGTTTTCAAGTTAATGATGGAGGTCCGGAAGTGAATAGTTTGCAAATGGCAGCCTCACACTGAATAAAGGATGAGAAAAGTCTTGCTAGATATGCTCTAAATTGTGCCTTTGAGTTTATCTGGAAGTGAAGTTTATTAGAAAAAAGGAAGTGGGATGATAGTTCGATGATAAACCTCTTAAAAACTTTGTTTAGTAAAAATGCTGTTGTGCCATGCATAGAAGGGACCAAACCCACAGCTCTCCTGTGTTTGATAATGTTTTCCCAGAATTAGCATAGAAAGGTCAGCTATTCAGAGCAGACACTGTCACTGGTTCTCACCACTGTTCCAGGTCCTGAGAGCATCCAAAACCCATGATGATTGGATTGAGGTGCTTTCCATGAGTTCCTGACAGCATGAGAACATTGCAAAATAGACAGAACAGAATGGGTTTGCCCATTTACCGTGTACCCTTAATGCATGGGCTAGAGAGCAAATTACGTGTGACAGACTTTTTGCAAGGAAACATATGGAGAAATTATATTCATTCATTGGCTTCTTCCACTTATTTATATCTTTCCCCTTTACTCAGAGCCACAGTCACCAGTGCCGCATGGATTGAAACACATCTGGTGTTTTGAAATGGCACTATACATGCCCATCATTATTATGGAAAATGTCTTTCAAACAATTGTTGCCCAGCTTGACAATCAAAATTGACAATATTTCAAACAAGCTGTAATCACAGCATTAAAGCTTCCATCGGACCATTAAAGAAAAAAAAAAAGCCCTCAAACTTGAGAATGAACAAATTAAGACTCTCATTAAGCGAAAAAAGCAACTGAACCTGGGCATGATTTGTCAAAGCAGTGCGGTAGCAGTGGAAACCAAGTCCTCTCCTTTAAGCTTCACTGGTAAGGTGAAACACTTCAGTACAGGGCAGCACCAGAGTCCAGAATTTCCAGAGGAGATCAAACCTACAGCATGTTGGAAGAATGAAAACAAAGAGGAAAAAAAAAAGATGTGGTCCTCACATATTTCAGCCTATGGCAGAACTAAGTATGAGATATGAACACTACGGAATAGCAACCTTTAGTTTGAAAATACCCACCTGGAGAGGAAGGAACAGACTTTTCAGATTTTTTGGAGCAAAGACAATGAGTTTTTCCACTCAAGAACCACTAGGAATTAGCAGGTGACAGAGATATGGGCTAGAAATTAAGTCTATGAGGAGGAAGATACAGCTTTTATATTTGTTTCTTTATTTCACCAAGGGTTGACCTGTTAAAATAATGGCAACACAGCATTGAAATTATCCTAGGTCTCTGTCAGACAAATCATGGCTCAACATATTTTCTCTTGGTTACATCAGAAAGTATGAACTTGCAACCTTGGCCCCAGCTCGTTTAATGGCACACTGACAGGGCAAGAATAATTCACAGGTTGAGCTAATCAAAGGTGAAAAGGGAGAATCAGTAAATGTCGTATCCTTTTGCCACTTTCATCAATCCAACTAACTGAATTTGAGCTAAAGCTTGGCAAATTTTCTGCAAAGGGAAATTAATATGTAACACATCTGAGGCCTGGTGCTGGCCAGCAAAATTGGAAAGCCGGCGTTATATAAGAGGGCGATTATTGAGGGAGAGAGTGGCCAAAGCTGAGATAATCAGAAAGAAGCTCCTGTGTGTCTGTCTCTCCCCTCTGATAGCACTGTGACCCTCCCAGGCCTGCATGTGAGTAGAAATCCCTCTACTTTTCAATTTTTCCTCATCAGGAATATATTCTATTGCCCATTTCTGTTGCCCACACATGATTGAATCAATTCAATTACCTTAGAAAAGTTGATACATATTCAGGCCATGAAGACACTCAGGATAGAAAGAGAGGAAAAGAGACAAAGAAATCCGTATTTACCCAATAATAAGTTTCATTTGGAGAAGGTTTGAAAACAATTCTCCCTCGCATTTGTCCCTGTCAGATCACATTATTCACAAATGAAGTTTACAAAATATCAATTCAATTTCAATAAGGGAGCCTGAATCCCAACACACGAGGGCTGAATTTACGAAATCATAACACTTGAGGGGACCCTGGTGGCTTCCAAATATTTTCCAGTCAGAGGTAATCAAAAGCAGACTGCTGAATACTAATACATTCAATTTCACCCCTTTTGTTCGCATCTGTTCCCTTATAATAGTATTTTCTACACTTCCAAATCACTGATGAAGGCAGTTTGGAGGAAAAAAAGTGCATTGAGGGGAGGAATCATAAAGCTCAAACATTTTTGTGAAAACATTCTCAAACATGTCCAATTAATCAACTTACTGATGAGCAAGTCAGTGAGCTGTATCATGGAAAAGAAGGTCATGATGTTCCCCCAATGCCACCCCAGACTGCTTTCTAACCACATTCTTAGCATAGAGTACACCCAGGAATTAGCTGCTGGCATTCAAATTTGTCAATGAGACAAAAAATGTTTCCTCATCAGTTCAATATCAGCTACTGCCCCAGTAAGGAGAAACTGAAGGAAGATCAGCAAAGCAACATGGTACAGGACAGCATCAAATGCTTTCAGCTCCTGGTCTCCTACAGTCAATCAAAAACTCAAGTTGTCTTGAATTGGCAGTGGATCAGGCTCCTAGTGATACTAGGACACAGGATTCTCAGAACAAATTGCATTTTCATGGTGTCTGCTGATCAAAGTTTCTTCTAGCATTTCATGCAACAGACTCCAGCGTGCTTCCTTAAACTAAGTATGTTAGTAATCCAAAAATATTCCATGGACATGGGAAAATGCAGTAATTCATGATCTGTCCCTATTTCTAAGAAATGCTGATGTAACTCATGCCTGCAAATTTTAATAAATCAGCATGTTCTAGCCAAAATGCAGAGCACACCACTTTCTCCTTCACTGACAGCTGGTCAGCAAGCTCTGGAAAATAAGCAGTTTCCTAATGAACTTGATAGAAGTTCAGGAGGCAAGTGATTTCTAGATCACAGAATCACAGAATTGTAGTGGTTGGAAGAGATCTCTGGAGATCATCTAGTCCAATCTCCCCTACTAGAGCAGGATTACCTAGAGCATGTTGCATAGGAGAGGTTCCAGGTCAGTCTTGAATATCTCCAGAGAAGAAGACTCCATAACTTCTCTAGGCAACTCGTTCCAGTGCTCTGTCACCCTCACAGTAAAGAAGTTTTTTCTCATATCGAGATCTAGTCCAAACTCTCTGCTAAAGCAAGTTCATGAAGATCATCTAATCTCTCCTGTGTTTCTCTGGCAATTAATCATAGAATATCAATCAGAGAATCATAGAATACCAGGTTGCACAGGACTTTCAAGTATCATCTGGATCAACCTTTAATGAAGCATCATCTGGATATCCTGTAATTAAATATTTTTTGTCTCTGTTCTTTAAGACAAAGGAAGCACACAACAAGTAGGAACTCTGTTAAGAGTCCAAAAGTGATGTACGGTTGATTTGATGTGTCCTGTGACCAGATCATTCCATATGCTGCAAAGAAAGACCACAGATTTTCATGCATTACCTCCAACTAGGTCTGCAAGGAAATTTCACAGCTAAAGTGACTCCAGCCAAACACTTGACATAATCCTCTATGCCAACTCAGAGTACTGGTATATCTGCTTTATGTCATGTTTCCTTCAACAATCAGTCTCTCATGTTCCAGACAATAAACCACCACAAAAGGTAAGTTGTGCATTGAGTCAATTCATAAATGAGGTCGCAACTGACAAAGTGTGAAACTCATAAACCAGTATGATCTCATTAAGGAACAGAACAAGGACCAGAAAGGACCACTGTGATTGCATGAAATAGCTTGCTGCTTCTGCATACATATGGGCCAAAAGACTAAAAAGCCAGACCAAAACAACTGTATCAAGTCAAAAGCCTTAAGGTGGAACAGCCATGCTGATCCCATCCTGATTTCTCCTGCATTTAATTCCTCAGAGCTAGGACATTGAATACCACATTTCTCTAGCCTCAGTTCCAAGTCACTGGACCTCACCAAGCCCTGGTCAGCAAGGCTGGAGAGTCCCTGCTATGGACAATCCTCTATGTGTTCTGCTGGAACAGCAACAAACACGGATTCTATAGTGCTTAAAGAGAAAAGTCAGTCACAAACACATCCTCAGTTGACACTATCTGGTTGTGCCCTCTCAGCGACAAATCTACTGAAACCTACTCCTGGTAAAGAAGGCTTCCTATTGTGTCTGGGACATCAGACCTCCCTACATGTCCTTTAGCAACATCAAAGAGTCTCTACACTCAAATACATTCCCCTATTGTATCCCTCTGTTAAGGTTTCACCCACCACTGATAGAAATTAATGAAGCTGTGTGCATGGATTGCCAAGAAAAAAAATAATAAAATAATAATACAGGAGCTACACTGTATTTTCTGGAGTATGAATAGGGCCATGGCTGCCTATAGGTGTCTAGTTGAGTCTATCTGAAGATGAAAGTGGCTGTGCACTACCCAAATGAAAAATGAATTTGCAAAGTTGCTCTGATTGCATAAAAACAGCACTGGTGGATTATTCTTACCTGCAAGGATTTCCTGAGAGAGGATTCAGAAGTTAATATCTGAGAAGCAAACAGAAGTCTGAAGAATGCCACAAGATGAAGTTGCTTTCAGAAGTTAGTCAATCCCATGTTGACACAGGAAAGTAATTCTGAAGAGAAGAAAAAAGTAGTAAGATTGGCCCAGATCAAGAAGACCAGAAGTTCCAGAGATTCCTTCACAATGTCACTCTCTCTTCAGGATATATTTTTTTTACTTTTACCTTAGTGCAAGGATAAAATACAAGCAAAGTGACATATAATACATGTTCATGGTTATCTACATCTGTGTGTACATATGAAAATACCCCGAATGTGTGTTGTAAAAAGCACAATAACTTACTCCAAAGACTTGAAAAAAGGTTTCATTTACAACTACACCATTACACTGAAAAGTGTGGTGCAAATTGCTTAGCATGAAATTTTACTTTTAAGCTTATTCCATTACAAAAGTCTTCACAGACCTCTTTCCTTACGTGCCTTTTTCTGTCTCTACTTGGAAAGATATTCGGTGTATTAGCCCCATGCTGTTATAAAAATGGTTTCATATTTTGTGAAATTATGCCAGGACAAAACCAAATGGCTCAGCTTAATTTAACATTTACACATTATTGTGAAGTGTCAAACCAATACATGCAAAAAAAAATTATATTAAAATGGTGGTTAATCTAACAATTTATAAACCATACCATTTCAAAAACATAGCAGTTGTTCTTTGCTCTGTCAAGACCACATGCTGTGCAGACACCTACTAAGGAATCCAAGCTTTTCTTAATGTATTAGAAGAGTGAAAATGTGTAATTGGAAAAGAAAGTGAAAACTCCCTACAAAAGGATTTGGCATGGACATATCCCTCAATAGGTTATTGTCATCACTTTCACCACATAAATGAGCAACAGTGTTCAAGTCTACATTGTTTTCTAGTGTATTTGGAGAAAATAAGCATTTAATGGTATTTTGAGAACACTTAAACCTCATCATTATATTCTAAAATTGATCTCAATGTTTCTGCTTCATGCAACAAGCTGCTACACTGATTTTGTGAAATGCTAAAGCTAGTTCCTCTGGGAAACCAGAAGAGATGCAGAATAAACTGTGGGTCATTTTGCTGTCCTGTTTCCCCACATACTCCCCAGCAGATGAGCAATGAAATGAGACAGATAAGTTGAGGTTGGAATAATTTTGTACAAATCATCCCAAGGAGCGATGGGCTGAAGTGTCAGTTTTGAAGATGAGGCTCCGGGAGATGCAGAGACAAGAGAACATCCCTTTTTTTTTTCTGCAGTGGCTGTTCTTTCATCAAAGAACACGACATACTCCTTTTCCCACATTCACAACCATAGGAACGCACAAGTAAATGACTTGCCACCTTTCATACCCTATGTATTATTTCTGGCTGCTGGCAGAGTAAATGCTCCACAGACATAGTCTACTCACCCCACCATCACTAGCCATCTGACAGTCAAGCACATAAACTAGATAAATCTGCTCAGTGTGAAGGAGAAAGGAAAGCATTTTGGGAGGACAGCTCCCTCCACCCTAAAACAAGACTTCTTAAGCAAGTGACGTTTAGATCTTACCTGTCTCAGGGAAAGATGTGCCTTTCTCGACAAATACCTATCCTTGACACAGTTGCTCCACACTGGTAGAACAAGAGTGGCCTCCATTCACAAATTTCTGCTCATTTAGTATGAGCCACAATGATCTGTCTAAAATTACCTACCCTGGCTTTTTCCAGAGCTAATATTTGAAGCTTTGGGACCAGAACATTTTGCAGGTTGGAACACAAGAGCATGAATCACCTAAATTTACCTTAAAGTGTTTTGAGAATTACTGTTTCTACAGACAGAGTCTATATTTCAATTTACAGCCAAACGTCTCAACTGGGAAGTCTCACCAAGGTGTTTGCATTCCTTTTTACATCGACTATTGCTTTCCCAGCCAAACTACATGTATTATGTAACTCAGAGTTTAATATGAATAAAGTTGTGATGGGGTAACAATGCCAATCCAAAAAGTTTCAAACAGCTAGTTTTTGAGGGGACAGCTGCCTTTCTATACCAGATGCTTACCTGTCAGTGTGGAAGGAATAACTAATTTTGGAAATCACAACCAAAGCTGCTCACAAGCTAAGAGCAGCAAACAATCTGCAGAGGCCACCTAAGAAAGCAGAGCTGGATTGCTTTATTCTAGACCACAGCACTCAAACTATTCTCCATAACTGGGAATAAATTCTTAAAGATGCTCTATACTGTTAGCTTTAATAAAGATAAGAAAAAGCAACTAATTTCTTTTTAAATGGTGAAAAGTCAGTATGTGACACTGTATCCTTTCAAATCTCTCTGTTCCTTTATGCAAGCACCTCAGTTTTGGCAAAGAGAAAACACATATATCATCAGCTTTAGTTTTGCTGATCGTTTCACTTTCAAACACACAGTGCTGGAATGTTGGAACTGCTGCTACTGAAGAAGGGGTAAAAATATCTGTTGCCAATGTAAATTTAGAGAGGAGCAGCTCCTAAACCACAAAAAATTTTTATCTGCTGCAAAGATTTAAGTACTTATTTTTACAAATTCTAAATTTGGAAATATAAATGAAAAGTTGATTTCTGATCAAATCAAATTTTAAAGCTAACAGTTTAACACTCAGGGAAAGAATCTGCTTTGCCTGTATTATTCCTAAATATTATATTCTCTTTCCTAAGTTTTCCTAATTTTTAATACAGAGACTTTTTCACCAACTGCATTGGTTCTGCTCAGTCTGAGCAGAACCAAACATGTTAAATATGAAAAACATGAATTATTTATTCATTGAAATCTCCTGAACCAACCTGAAGTACAAGCATAGAAGACTGCTACACTGATGACCATCAAGAAGATACTTCAAGTAAAACTATCCTAGTGCTTCAGAGCAGTGCTTTTGGTGTTATGCTGATTCTGCCAATATATTAAAGTGTTCAAAAAACCCCAACCTCACTCCACAATGGTTTTATACATGAGGAAACTAACCTGCAGCCAGTTCAGGTAAACCCTCATGTATTTAGGAGTCCAGAAAGATTTGAATGCATTTCACTTTGGAACAACAGCAGATTGTTCTCCAAGCCCTGGAGACTCTACCCTGGCAACAGCTGCAAATTTTTCATGTGTCTCCTCCTCTTCTTCTTCCCTGTTACAAACACAAGTAAAGCATTAAAAAAAAAAAATCAGAGTAAATATATTCAAATTACTTATTGCATGCTGCACAGAAAGCCAGGGAGTGCCAGTGGATGAGCCAGTGCTAAAACAGTTGTTCTCTCCTGTGTGCAAGACTGCTGCATTTGCTCCAAAATACATCCAGGGATGGTAACTGGCATGTTATTCTCTTGATATACTGATCTTAGGACCAAGACATGTTGTAAAATGAGATGATCATAATAGGATTTAAAGTTATTGCAGGCAAAGCTGTAGTAACATATAGTAAGTTCCTGACGTTTTCATTTACCAATGAAAAATCATGTACCCACAGTAGATACACAGTTAAAAAAAAAAATCTTCAAGGCCTTGCACCTATATCCTGCAGTTAGGTTTACAAAATTAATGTAAGTAAACTTTTGTGGGAGGGGGGGAAAAAATAACAAGACATTCTGTTAATGGAACAGGAGTTCCACCAAAGGCACACTGTAGTCAAAAATATAATAAATATCACTAAAAATTAAAGGAATTTATTCTGCTTTATACTATTGCTATCTTTAATGACACTGGCTATATAAGACAACCTACTCCCTCAGTCCACCTAGAAATAAAGTCATAATAAATGACCCCCCCTTTTAAACTACAGTCATTGTAAGAAGATCTTTGCATAAAAAAACCTGCACACAAAAATAGCAAAGTCAACTAAGAAACCCAAGCAACAAAACCGGGACACTGACATTGGTCTTTGATGAGCCTTCCATCTGCAAGCAGGAAGTGCTCAGAAAAGAGCAAGCAGTTAATTGCTGATTCAGCTCCCAGTTCTCTTTCTCATAGCTGTGCAGGGAATGAAGATGAAATCTATGTGAGAAAACCTAAGGAAAATAGAAGGAAAAAAAAATCAAACACAGGAAAAAATTTCAAAATTTAAAGGCAAAAAGGCAAATCATGTAAGGCTTAACCCATTTCAGACAAAGAAATTAAGGATGGTGTGGTTCCAGGGCAAAACAAAATAAAACATAGAAAAAACCCCAAACAAACATAAAAGCTAGAATTACTATTAGACAGAGAAGTAAGAATTCCTTCACCAAAGGACATTACCAAGTCCAGACTGAAGTGTTCCAAGACCAAAGATATGAGCAAGGAATCCAAAATGCTAAGATCCAAGAGACCTCAGACAGGTGAAACTCTTAGGGCTGGAGGTCAGAATCCACACAAAAAGCAGGATCTGGAATAGCCCACCCCATTGCAAACACTACAAATATGTTGGTTGTATTATTAATAAAATTTTTTTGTATATATTTACCACGTACTCACCATGAAAATTGGTGACTGATCAATTTGTCATTGCTGCAGCAGAAGGTGTGGTAGATGACCACCTGAAAAGCAAGAGGAACTTTTTATTATTTTTAATCCAGTTAATACAAATGCTCAAGCCAGCATCTGATAAGACAAATTGACATCAACAGAGAAAAAAACAAACAAACAATGCACCATTTGCAATTAGAAAAAAATTAATAATAACCAAGACTTCTGGTACAGTCATTGAGACTAATAATGGAAAATAAAATTATGGCAAAGCAAAAGCCACGCTATGGCTTCAGAAGGTATCATCTCACAAAAACACCAAGTGAGACCACCTTTCATGGAAATATAGGCTATCCTAAGAGACTGAAGGGATCTATATGTCAACCCAGGAATTATCATCCCAACTAAGTCCAGCTGAGGAAGAATCAGCTAAGAGTTTCTCCAGACCATGCAAAATAGATTAGGCGCCAACTGGACCAAAGAAGTTGTCCAACAAACAGACCATTAGCTCAGCAAGTTTAAAGAGATCGCCTCATGACATGAGACAAACATAACAAACTGTCTGTGGTGGGAAACATCTCCAAAAGAATCTGCAGGTCCGTATGAACATGCAGGATATCCCAGAGAAACTGCTTGTAAAGAATTTAACTATATCAGTATTGATTTTTCAATACCACTACCATAACATTTTTCTTGTAAAAGAAGATGCAGTGAATTATTAGGGAAGTTCCAGAGTGACTGGGACCTGTTTTGATGTTGTAAGAAAGCTCACATCACACAACAGAATTTAGTTAGGACTTGTACTCCAAAGTCAGACCCCTCTCTGGCAGCTGAGCCTTGCAAAGTTGCTGAACACAACGATAACCATCAGAACCTCCATGGACATCCACCACAAAAACCCTTCCCCTGGAGTGATGGAATAAAGTTAGATCCACCCAGACAGCCCTTTTGGTTCACTACTTACCCTCTCTTTTGTGAGCCTGTGGAATCCTACAAAACCAGTGTGAGCATTTACATCCAAGAAATTCAACGCAGTAAGGAATCTGGAATAGATTCAAGGATGTTTCCTGAGCTCAGTACAATGCCACGCAGACCCACCAGGTAAGTCTAGGTGTTTCACAAAGAAATCCTTTTAATGTTATGCATGCATTACTATTTCCTAGATATTAGCAATCTTGCCTCAAACTTCAAAGCAATTCTTGAAGTGTTCAGCATTACTATCATAAAAATGAGTACTACTCTGTCATATGTATGAGAAGCCTTAATAGATCTGCCTGTGAATTTAGACGGTTATGGTCTAGATCAACAAAAACCTTATTATAGCACAAAATTAACAGTTGCCTTACCAGTAGTCTTAGCAGTGTGGTCAAAATAAGATAGGTGAATTCTTTACATGCAAAGAGATGGGAACTGAATATCAGAGTTGACACTCATAGGAATGATCCAGTCCTGCAGTTTGCATTGCTTGAATTATGCCTGTTTTCTAAATGGAATATAGTTCCCAGAGCTATCAATGCAATTTTTACTGGCTTGTGCCACCTGAATCCAAGCCCAGGAAAACCAGACAGAATTTCATAAGACTGCAGTCAGACAACATAAAGATAAAGAAACAAAAACCCATTAGAACTTTTAATTGAATAATACAGGGAAGGCAAAAAAAACCACCCAAAACCCACTAAGTTCTCTAAACTTTTAAAATCAAGTGTTTCAGGAATGTTTGGAATTGCCTTGGACATTTGTTGACAAATTCAAGATAATCCCATCTCAGCCCCCCAGAAGTGAGTCTTCTCTCAACCCTAAAGCCATTGAAAAGAAGGGCATGATGTCAACCAGAGACTACATTGTTTTTTTACACTCCTATCATCTTTCAGGTGGGTGGGTAGCATTTTGGGAGTTATTGATAATAAATGAAAAACAGTGAATGTATTCATTTTGCACACTTATGCAGTTGTTTATTAATTATATTACACTGATCCTAAATCAGTATCCCACACTTCCAAGCAAAATTCCTGCTTTTTGGGAGGATAATGCTGAAGTTGCAGACTGAGTGATATGTGATACAACCTACCAACATTCCCATAACACCAAACACTGGGTGTTGCTCTTTATGGGTTTTTAATGGAACTCCCCTATTTCACCATGAACTGAAATATCATTATGAAACCCACATGCTTGTAGAAACATTACTTATGTCTAATATGCTAGACATAGAATGTATCATTCCTGAGCAAATCTCAGGATGACTATTGCTTTCCAACTTTCTTCTCCTGATTTGATATGTTTTGGATATTTTCCTCCTGGATTAGTGTCTCAGTATGCACTTGTCAAGACCACATCTCATTTGCTCACTTCCTGTCACGTTTCTATTGTCTCCTGTAAGTAAGCATACCTATGCCCTTCCTTTTTTTTACAGATTTATTTCCCTTCCTGGATCATTAAAGGAGATTCCTGTTCAAGAAAGTGTCTGTGTGTTTAAGTGCTGCAGGATGTAAACAGCTCCTTTCAGTGTAAAGGTAAGCTTAAGGGCTTCCTTAACAAGCATCAATGTCATGTATTTAGTGCTCAGCTACACTACTGCCAGTAGCAGAGTTATACACATTGACTGTCACTTCCCTTTATGCTCCAGCAGATACTTCACTATCCACAACATTCATTGTAAGTCAGGTGGAATGATTTTTGTGGGTACTCTTACATGAGACTGGATCAAATGTATCACTGACCTACAACTACTTCACGATGTGTGCAGTCCGTTCACCCTACTCCTCTGCACTGCCCTGAATGCAAAATACTTTGTCCACCTCAGTGGGACTGCAGACATGAATAAATGTAAGGAGAGCATGTACCTTTTGGCCTGATTTCCATGTAGAAAAGCAAATGGTTTTTTTTTCTGCTGAGTTTTGATGTTGCCAAATGGCAACTTCCACACTTTTTTTTTTTCATCTTTATGTTGTACTTTCTTTTCTACATTTGCCTGGTTCATCCAAAGTTTTCCAAGTTATTTTAAAATAAATTATATTTTTTAGCAGTCTTAGCAGCATGAAAATTTTTAAAACTCTAAATAGGATCCATAGTTTGCCATCTTGACTCCCTACACAACAGTTCTGTAAACATGTACTATGCTGAGCTCTACTAACATATATGTATTCAGCAAGTCTTTGGTTCTCTTTACCAAAACTTTGGACACAGGCCTCCTCGCTTTCTGTTTCTCCAGTTTCATTTATTCTATTTATTTTTTTTTTATTTTTTAAAAAGACTTCGGTATCTCAGCTGTTTTTAGCTGGGATAATCCAACTCCTCATTTGCATGTAAAGTGCAGTCAATGCAAATTGATCAAAACCAAATTAACAGCAATTGGTTCCAATATTTTCCCTGTTTACACATTAGCTTGCTACCTTTAACATATAGATGTATTGAATTCAGCTTAGCAACCTGAGCATGAATGCTGTGGCCTTTAAAGAGAAACTTATCTGTAATTAAAATCATGCACAAGTTTTAGTGGGAATCTGTTTACTACCGAGAAAGAAACCTGATTCTAAAAATGAACAGAATTTATCTTAGTAGTTCTTGTGTTTAATTCTCAACTAAATCCTCTAAAATTATGGATGGTGAGCTTTATGAAGCTTCAGTTTATATGAAGGTTATGTCTAGTTCTGAGTGGGTTTTTGAAAAAAAAAATTAAAAAATCAAAATTAAAAAATCAAAGCTATCACTGCAAACTGATAAGTTAACAGTTATAATCATTACAAGCATTTTTTGCAAAAGTCATATAATAAATATGCATTGAAA
This sequence comes from Heliornis fulica, assembly GCA_013399135.1. Classification (NCBI taxonomy): domain Eukaryota; kingdom Metazoa; phylum Chordata; class Aves; order Gruiformes; family Heliornithidae; genus Heliornis; species Heliornis fulica. The sequence goes on along the minus strand of VXBZ01010922.1, from coordinate 195,984 downwards.
CTACAAGAATGCAGTACAAATCATCTGGCACAGTGTTCAGATGACAAGTAATAAGGGCTTTAGAATAAAAACTGAAGCACATATACGGTGCTTGCTATAAGGAAATGATTTATCCTATAGTGTATATTGAATTGCTTATTATAATTTAGAATGGTAATTGCTATGGCTTCAATATACTGTTTAATTGCTACAGTACACTGATATATACCATGGAAGACACTGCAGTAACTGCTGTCGTTATGTAATGGTATTTGCATAATCTGCACTGTAGTTTATTCTTATAGTAGATAATGCACTATATGCAGGAATCAAATTGTTTCTCACCATATTGATTGCAATTAAGGACACAAATATGAATACAAAGATAAGGCTTTTTCTAGATGTATTTTACAGGACAGTTGCAAAATTCAAGTTTAAGTCATTACTGTGCTAGTCTGCTAAGAAAATAATTATAAAAATGCAGCTACTGAGATTTTTATAACACAAGTGTAACACATAGCTCTGGCATCTTAAGGCAAATATCTCCATTTTACAGTCCAGATTTTTCTCACAAGCACCCACAGGTAAAGCGACCTTACCACTCTGGTCTGATGAAGAGCAGGATTTGAACAATTCATCACTATGGCTGATGCACGTACCCTCCCAACACCACATGATGTTGCAATGACTGGGTGGGATCTGGTTGAAGTTGTGGTCTATGGTGGAGGCCTCTACACTGATGAAATGGTTCTCAGTGTGTCAACTGTTCAGCTTTGCCTCCCAATCCAAAGGAACCCAGTGGTGGCTCCTCTGAGAAATAAAGCCTTCTCCATCTGTCCCTAGCCACAGGTTCCCCTGGTTAAATTCGGGTTCAGCTAGGGTTGAGCATGTCCTTGCATGTTACCAGGCCAACAGACAGAAACATGTTGCCACCAAAAGAAGCCATTGCTGGAAATTTTCCAATGCCAATGATCAGCCCAATGAGAGCTGGGGCCAAATTACAGCAAGCTGTGTAGGTTGATCATCTTTTCAATTGTTTCTGAAATCACATGTGCCTGTGGGGTAATATAAAGATTACACGTATACTATGCCCCAAGGAAAACCACCACCACATATTTAAAATACCATTTTCTTTATTCCTTGTTTCTATGCCTTAAAAATGCAATGGAAAGCTAAGTAAGGACTTATGGATATCCTGACTCATGAGTGGTTTAGGGGAAAAAACGAAAGTCATGGATCACAGACACCAGCTAAAATGCTTGAAGAGACAGCATTTGTAGCTTTTAAGTGAAAGTAAGAGCTGTGATTTACTTTGATTTGAGAGATTTGCTATTTGCACAGATTCTGACACAGCTAATTTGTGAAGCTAATGGCAAATTAGCTGAAATTTTGTCTTCAAATATATCAATTCATTTTTCTTCCATTCTAAAAAAAAAAAAAAAGCAAGTACACTCATTCTTGAATCAGAAAAAAGTGTCACACCACATGCCTCAGACAACCTCAGTAATGAATTGTCAAAGCAGGGGATAAGGCTTGGCAAACACATTTGGCAAATATCTACAAACAACTACTAACAATTTATGGAATTAAAAAGTCAGAGTTGTTAATACAGAATTTAAATAATTAGCTCAGATCTACTGCTAAAACAAGGGGCTGCAAAAAGTTCTTAGGACAACTCACTGCAAGAGCAAGTACCACAGAAGTGGACTTCTGTAGTTTCAAGAAACGATGGCAGGGGACATTGATGTACGATAAATGTAGCATGCAATCACTCTGTGATCATGACATTTTACAAACACTGCTTCTCTGTCATTTTCTAAAGTATTGTTTTAGAGGGTTGTGACAGAGGTAAAAGAAATTAAAAAAAAAAGAACAAAACAAGGAGAAATGTCACCCTGTCTCCCTAGACAAGCCAGATTGAAAAATTGAAAAGAAACTGACTTGGATTAGATTCATAGAACTGACACCATACCAACAAAATTAGAATTAGATTTTTGAGATTATTGAAGTAATAAACCCACAGATTCTTTTCACAGGATTTTACAGAGTACTGTCTATATACTATTTTGAGTGAGACAGCACAGGCTTGCATTTAGAGCAAGAGCTTGCTGGATAATTTTTTTTATTTGACTCCGCTATCGACATACTGTGTGACCTTGAGGTTCAGTCCACCACTTGCGAGATGGGGATAATAATCTTAGCCTATTTTGCAGCTGAGTAGATGAAATCTCTGAGAGCTCTCTTTAAATGCCTGCAGCCAATAATTAATGCTCCTTACACTTCATTGTTTTCCTTATTTTGCAATGGGAATTAAATAAGCTTTAAACTTTTCGAAAAAAAAATTCCCTGCATTGGCCACAACCCACATCCAGTGCAAGCATTGCATTTGCAGATGAACATATTGAAGTGAACCTAAATCAGACACCCTTCCACCCCTTCAGCCACACAAGCAAGGTCAGACCATAGATGCAGCAGGCAAGTGCTCAGGCAACATCTGAATATTTTCTATTTTTCACATCTATCTACCAATATCTTCCAGGCTTTCCATCCAGCTGAAACTCTCACACAAGCCTTGATGTCTCTTCGCTTGAATATTCCATGCTCTTTTTGCCTTCATGTTGGCCCATTAGGAAGACCTGCTGTCTGATTATAGCAGTCTTCCTTTTTCTCCCTTCTCCTTCTCTTTTCCTCTCACACTATGCCAAACAGCAACATTTTTTACTTTAAAGATTTCTTTTACTTAGCCCTCTCTGTTAAGCCTGTCTAGTTCCCTGTTGCAATACTATCAAGAAAGTCAACAGAGATGATTTCACTCCTACTCATCACTCCTTTGGCTTCAGTGAAGATCCTCAATCCAGCTCATGAGTATGTCATGTATCCACAGAGTGCCCTTCACTTCAACCCCATGCAGCACTACAGGCTTGGGGAAGAGCTGCTAGACAGCTGTGAAGGCAGAGAAGAACCTGGGGTGTTGGTGGACTGCAGACTGAATGAGTCAGCAGCGTGTCCAGGTGGCCAAGACGACCAACAGCATCCTGGCTTGCATCAGTAACAGTGTAGCCAGCAGGTCTTAGGAGGTGATTGTACCCCTGTACTCAGCATTGGTGAGGGTGAATCTTCAGCATTATGTCCAGTTCTGTGCCCCACACTACAAGAAGGACATCGAGGTTCTGGAACGCATTCAGAGAAAAGCAACCAGGCTGGTGAAAGGGCTGGAGGGTAAATCTTATGAGGAGCAGCTGAGGGAATTGGAGTTGTTTAGTCTGGAGAAGGTCTCATTGCTGCCTATAATTTTCTGAAAGAATGTTGTAGAGAGGTGGGTGATGGTCTCTTCAGCCAAGTGACAGGTCATACAACAAGGAGAAAAGACCTCAAGCTCCACCAGGACAGATTCAGATTGGATTTCAGGTAAAGGTTCTTCACCTTAAGAGCTGTCAGGGTGTGGAACAGGGTGCCCATGGAGGTGGTTGAGCCACCATCCCTGGTTGTATTTAACAGACAGGTAGAGGAGGTGCTCAGGGATATGGTTTAGGACAGGAAAGGTTCAACTCCATGATCTTAAAGGTCTGATTCCAACCCAGTCATTCTGTGATTCCTGCATATCTGTGCTACTACAGCACCATACACCTACAGGAGACATTAGCAATAATATTATAAGGTTCCACCAAAAGTTAACCAGATAATCTACACAAGAAATGTTCAATAATATAACAAAAATCTTCTTTGTTTTTTATCCAAAGCCCAGGTGTAGATGCAGTTATACCCATAGAGTAATATATCCCCTCAGGTTCACCATAAGCTACACTGATAAAATCACACATAAATAGGGAAGCAAACTTCTTGTAGTGTACACTAGACTGAAGAGTGTGACAGAGACTGTCTCTGGAAAACTGGGTAAGGTGGCTCCAGCTGCTGCAATGGACGCTCAAATGTACAGACCAGCTTTCAGTGACTCACTTGGAAGGTTAAAATTTAGAACAAGAGACATTTGAAAACACTATGAAAACTCATTTCCTACTGGTAGGAGATTCTTCTTGTGTTACCAAAACACAGACCATATCAGAACAAGATTTAAAAAAAAAAAAAATCAAACAATATCCCACAAATCTCAGCTGAGACTTCAGACGGGGTTTTTAATTACCATCTGCCATTATATTGTATAAAGTAGCTAATATGAGTTTTAAATTCCCAGAGAGTACTTTGTTTAATTATGAGGAACCAAATTTTGTAAAAACTATGTCTAGAACTTGTTTGTAGGAAATCTATTATATTGGTCTTTGGATACAGTTATTCAAGTAGTATCATCAGGCAGCAATTGGCAATAGCTCATTCTGACCTTGAATTTACTATGCAAGAATAAATATAATATTAAATGTTATTCTTTTGCATGTTAAGCAGACTGATAATTTCATATAGTTGGGGGGGTGGGGCAAACAGTCAGTTTTAAGAGAATGTAAAATTAAGCTACATCTCTGTCAGCTCTTTGCCCAAACCCCACCAATAAGCAGCTCTGAGAATATAAGGAAAGAGGGACCGTTCTGAATTTCAGAATGACCACCACTACCTCTGATGTGATCTCACATCAGATGAGACCGCAACTGTTCCAGCAGCTCTTCCACACCACTGCCAGTAAAGCTGTGCTCGCAGACAACCTGCTGCAGATTAGAAGGAAAGCTCTTGACTTCTTGATGCTGTGTCAGTTTTACACTGCTCTGGATAAAACCACAATTTGGCTTCTGATGGACTGCTGACTCTTACTTTTGATCAGCTTCTGCCACTCCATGCTACCTTCTGCGGAACAAAGAGAACAGATGCAAAACTCCCTTCATGTGTTTTTGATGGTCACCCGCAACTGGCTTCTTGTGTATCACAGAATCACAGAATTGTAGGGGTTTGAAGGGACCACTATAGTTTCAGTAATTTTGCACTGGAATCCTAATCTGAAAGTACTTTCCTAACTACAGAAATACTTGGGATAATGGCTGTTTACAATTTGTTCATACTGTCACTCAAAATTATACTTGTAAAAAAAAATAATTCAATACTCACTGTGGAATCTGTCATCACAGGATGAAACAGATACACCATGTGACTTACCTATTAGACGGTATCCATAACAAGTAATGAATAAATAATTTCCAAAGATGTAGCTGAAGCTCAGAGAGAGAGAATGACCTAATATCTTGCGCTTTGCCTGTGTGGAGGTGTTTGCAAATAGTTCGTTAAACAGGAATATTCAAAATTCAGACTTAGATCACTTTACCTCTGCAAACACAGGGATCTGGCTCTGAATGATTTTTGCAAGGTCATACACAAAGTCTGTAGCAGTGTGAGGAATTAAACCCATGCTTGTCCACATTCAAGACAAATACTGTAACAACTGAACAATTATCTCTCTGTAAAAGGTATGTATAACAGAAGTCCCTATTTCGGGATAATACAGGGCGTCACCCTCTGACACACAAGAATATTTACACTTGGGAAAAGAGAAATCAACAGTTCTTTTGTTTTAACCTTTGTTTTGATCTTGAAGCTTCAAACCAACATTCTCAGTCTCCAGAATGAAAACAGTAAATTGACATGTCATATAGCTTACAAAATGAGGAGTGTTATCAAAGGCAGACCATGTAACTAGACCCTGTTGAGTACACAAGTACAATTCATATTGTTCCCACCTATTACCAGAGCTTGGATACATAAAATATGAACCATTCCACAATCTGCATGCTCATTTATATCACCTTTATGTGAAACTTAGGAAATAAAAAATGTTCCATTTCCCCTTCAAGTGTAGCACTCTGTGTTACACAATCCTAGTTATCTTGGTAAGACTAAGCTTTGCTACATAGTTTGCGAAGGGAAAGTGGGCATTTATCCTCTGGGTGTTTGAGTTTAAAAGTGAAGCTGAAACTTCCAGAAAGAACCGTAATTACATTTCCAGAGATTTATGACACTTCTTAGTCATCTTTGTGAATTTCTTGTGCATTTAAGCTGTTTTGGGAGTGATAATACAAATACAATTTTCTAGTTGACCCAGACAGTACTGTGGTTCCAAATAAACCATTAATGTAAAGTAGAAGCATTTTGCAGGGTTTCAGTCCAAAATAAGGTACAAGTAGAGGCATTGGCTGAATTTTGCTCCAGGTTTCCCAAAATCCAGGGTCAAAGGAAAACTTTAGGATAATCTTAAGCAAAAGATAGAAGATTCTTTTTTTCATTAAATTCTTCCAGAGCAAAACTGTTAAGGCTTAAATGTCACTGGAAGGATCTTCCTTTAACAGTTTACAGCCTCTGTTGTACTATTTCAGTTTCAATAAAACCAAGTCTCCTTATTTCTGCCTTGTATTTAATTTTCCTTCTTCTCCTCTAACCCCTTCTTCTTTGTGGTCTCCCAAATGCATCCCATTTCTGCCAGAGATCAGAATTTCTAGTCTCTTCATAACATTCTGTTTTCACAGAATCACAGCACTGTAACATCAACCCCCCTGCCAAAGCAGGTTCCCTAGAACAGGTCACACAGGTTGGTTCCAGATGGATCTTGAATATCTCCAGAGAAGAAGACACCACAACCTGTGGTCAGCCTGTTCCAGTGCTCCATCACTCTCACCATGAAGAAGTTCTTTCACATATCGGTGTGGAGCCTCCTGTGGTCCAACTTGTGACCATTGCCCCTTGTCCTGTCCCCACAGGCCATTGAGAAGAAGTTGGCCATCTCTCTTTGTCTCCCACACTTCAGTCATTTATAAATATTGATGAGAGCCTCTCTGTCTTCTCCAGGCTGAACAGCCCCAGCTCACTCAGCCTTTCCTCATAGGGGAGATGCTCCAGGTACTTCATCATCCTTGTGGCCTCCGCTGGACTCTCCTCAGGAGATCCCTGTCTGTTTTGTACTTGGAAGCTAGTTCCAGTCTCAAAGAGGAGGACAATGAATACAATTAATTGTTTACTGTTCCACCCCAGTAATCTGATGTCTTTTTGGTGTTTTGATAAATGTCAATCTAGGAATCCATAGTAAAATGAACTAGTAACATTAATGGATATAACCCCATGCTGAAATAATAACTCTGACTTCTTTTATTAAAATATTTTTTTTAAATTTCCACTCTGATTATTGAAGGGAGAAACAAAATAGGTCTAATTTGATTTCAAGGCATATGCGTTTAAGCAACACTTTCAGAGGAAAAAACCAGCCCACCACAAAAACTTTTTGATGTTACCTTTAAAACCTGTGCTAAAAATATTTTGCTAAGGAAAGTTTTACCTAGCATACAATACTCATATACCTCCATAGTTGGTCAAGACTCCAGGATATACTTCCATATTTGGTCAAGACTCCAGGAAAGAGATCTTTTACTGAAAGTAAAAATACCATGAACAGTTATTTACAGGAAAATCACTAATCCTCTAAAAACAACCACCAAAAAAAAAAAACCTCAACCCTGCACTAAATTAAATTTTGCTCTTTAAATGATATTGACAATTCTGTAAGTGAAATCAATTTTTAAACTTGGCACCAAAAGGGATCCCACTTGTTTCCCTGATTTATTGACAACAGTTTTACATATTCTCATCTTTAATACTGAAAACATCAGCTTAATTTGATCCCAAGATTCCCCAATTTCAGTAGACTCTTCATATTTAGATAATACTTTATTCTGAATAGTGGTCTGCCCAACACTTGATGCAATGAGGAGTGAGAATGTGCTGGGAAGCCTCTCTGAACCATTTCAAGCAGCCTTTTAAGAAGCTATCCAGCAAGGAAGATTAAACATTAGCTGATTACCGACAAGTAATTAACAATGTCAACGAAACACAGAAACTGAATTAATAATAATTATATCATCAACACGCTGATCATCTTGTAGAGAATCCCAGGGAAGAGGAGAGGTTAATTACTCACTGCTAGCAGAACAGCAGGAAGTCAACCGCAACCATGCCTCTGCATGGTGTTAACTGCCAGACAGATAATTAATTAACATCATAATTGTAATGCAGGCAGCATGAAAATATTGAAATATTACTTAATTTCCATTCTATTACCTATCCAGCACATTCTAGAACTTAGGCTGGAAATACAAAGCTTGGTTGTGACCAGGCTCCTGGATTATGTGGCTTTGACTATTTTCCAACAGAGGTCTGTCATTCATGACAGAGTGAGAGGTTTGGGCAGAGAACAAAGATCCAGGAAGGATTCAGTTCTGACACAAACTTCTCCTGCCTTGACACAAGAAGTTCAGCATGACTGTGCCAGGTCCTGCACTTGAATGACAGTAATGCCATGCAATGCCACAGGCTTGAGGAAGAGTGGCTGGAAAGCTGCTTGGAGGAAAAGGACCTGGGGTGTTGGTTGACAGCCAGCTGCCTATGAGCCAGCAGTGTGCCCAGGTAGCCATGGAGCCAAAAGCATCCCGGATTGTATCAGAAATAGTGTTACCAGCAGGAGTAGGGCAGTGATGCTCAAAACTGGTGAGGCTGCACCTCAAGTACTGTGTTCAGTTTTGGGCCTCTCACTGCAAGAACACTGAGTTGCTGGAGTGTGTCCAGAGAAGAGCAACAAAGCTGGTGAAAGGTCTGGAGCTCAAGTCTTATGACAAGTGACTGAAGGAACTGGGGTTATTTAGCCTGGTGAAAAGGAGGCTGAGGGGAGACCTTCTCGTTCTCCACAACTAGCTAAAATAAAGTTGTAGCTAGATGAATGTTGGTCTCTTCTCACAAGTAAGAAGTGAAGAGAAAATGACTTCAAGTTGCACCAGAGGTTTAGACTAGATAGGAGAAAAATTTATTCACTGAAAGTGTAATCAATTATTGACACAGACTGCTGAGAGAAGTGGTTGAGCCACCATCCCTGGAGGTATTTAAAGACATGTAGATGTGACACTAAAGGACATAGTTTATTGGTGGACTTGGCAGTACTGGGTTTACAGCTGGATTTGATGATCTTAAACTTGATGATATTTTACAACATATGGTTCTATGATTCTATAATTCAGGAGGAGTTAAACTTGTGGGTGTGCTCATGGCTAATGAGGTAAACAATTATTTTCAAAAATAATTTAACATATTATTTGGAAAAGATATTAAGCCACTTGCTCGAATGAAGTCCCAAACAGGACTTCAGGAAGAAGTTGTACAGAAGTTATCTGTCATACAGACCTTGTATTCCCATGCTGAATATCATGACTATCTTCTGAAGGTCATCCTGTAGATCCTGTTGTTTGGGTCCCCTCTATGAGAGTTGTTCTTCCATCAGAAGTTGTTTGGCTTGAAGTAGGAATGTCTACAGTCCCTGTTGTGTGGCCTACAAGATGGTGTATGGCATAAATGAAAGCATTGCATAAAATTCTGGCTAATCTTTTCCAGGACAGACAGATCCTTCCTTCCAGGATGATCAAAGGGAAGAAAAGAAGACTAAAGAATTTTATTGTATGCAGGGTAGTAATGAAAGAGAGATAAAATATATGGTTGAGAGACATCTGATTGGTTGGACATCAAAATAAAAGATTTACACATCAGAAAGTTACCCTAAATCTCATGGTAGAAGCTGAGCTAACAAAAACAGACATTTATAGAATGGAGCTCAATAGAGTTGACTACATGACATGAGGCCAAGGCGGGATTTGCTTCAATAAACTAAGAGGTCCCTTAATGCTATCTATTCAGTTAACAGCCAGAAACACTTTTACATGACCACCTGCCTCACTGAGAAAACATTACAGTATTTTGAAAAGTATATGTCATTCAGTGATGACCACCATAGAGAAAAAAAGTCTCCTTTAAATTAGAGAAGAGGTAGGTACAGACAATTGATTTAGTAAAGATTTGAAACCATTTTTCCTGGTTTCTGCTACGTTAAAAAGCAAACAAAACTAAACAAAAAATAAAACCCACAACAAACAAAAAACCCCTAAACAGAACAATTGGAAACACATGCTGGAACATGGATACTCCACAAAATGCCCAGGGAAAAGAAGAGCAGAAAGTCACCATTACCACCAGGTGAGGAAAAAGGATTGGCAGATGTAGCTGAATTGTGTACAAGAAATCTGGTTAACCTTTAATATTGTGTCACAATTTGAAGACAGTGACATAAGAAAATGTGTGATGACAGATCAAGACTCATCAAGATATATTGACATCTGATAATCTGTAAATTTAAAATAATTAAGAGTATGAAACAAGATAGTTTATTTTGCCTCTTTTAAAGAAGTGCAGGAGGTACCTCTTTAAAAGAGGCAAAATCAAATAAGCTTACCAGAATGTTAGTCTCTCACAGTGGGTGCTATGAAAGAGTTATGGTGTCTATACCATGTAAAAAGTTAACTTTATCACCCAAATTCACTGCATGCTCATAACATGCAATGCATTGCCTGCGTGTGCAGATAGCTGCTTGCAAAGGAAGCTGCAATAGCTATCTGGCAGAAGAATGGATTGCTACTGTGCCTGGGATGTAGTGGGCACATCATGAGTTAATTCCTAGCTTTCATATGGCCTTTTTGTATATGGCCTGCATGTGACTCTTACACTGTTTAATTAGCTACTTGTATAGCTCCATCCATACCTGCTGAGCACTAGAAGCTGTACCTGGAGATGTACAAAAGTACGTTTGTACATCTAACAAACTAAGAGTTTGAAACACATTGCTAGATGGAAGAAGTATTACCGTAGATGGATTTCCATAACACTTCTTAAAAAGAGAAGAACAACTACTCTTGTATTCTGGACAATATTCCATTCTTTTTGTAACAGGGGCTCTAACATGCAGAGCCTGTTTGTGACCTCTCCCTTCTCATATAAATGTGTTTGGAGTCCCTACACTATCAATCTTTAACTCATAACCTTGACAAGCACTCTGGGACTGATAGGAGCTGAATAACACCAAGTCCTTTACCATTCTGGCTGGGGTCAGACCTTATTTCAGTGTGCATTTAATGAACTTCTCACTGGAGGTCATGCTTGGAGTATTAAACGGATGTATTGAACATCTACCAACAACAATAAATACAGGAGAGTTGTTTCTTATTTGCACTGTACTAGTCAGGAGTGATCCTGCTGTGTTCTTTAGACTTCCTCTAGTGCTAGTGTAATGTGAGAGCATTAAAATAACCAGCTCCTTACAGTGAGCTGCAGTCATTTCTACCCTCCTTCACAGCCATACCCCCATGAGTACAAATAGGGCTCAACTTACCCTGCAGCCTGTAAAACTTAGAACACACTAAGGCAGGGGTGCAAAATACAGAGCATCTTTCAATTCCCAGGTCACTGAATTTGTTCATAATCAATGAAGATTACTTTTACTGTGACAAGATGATAGTAAATACAGCACCAAAAGAACTCTTAGTCAGGATTTGAGACTCCTTATTCCATGACCTAAACTAATTCAGCGCTGAGAAGAAGGAATAAATATATATTTATGGCTAAATGTAGTCAAGAAATAATAGGATTTGCAACCATGAGTAAAACATCTTCTTGATCTAAGAACAAAGAATATCATTCAACTTTAAATATTTTGTAAACATCAAACCAAACTATGTCAATGATAACTCAAACTGTACAAATGGCAAAGATAGTTGACAGCTCACCTGCAGAAGATTTAGTGCTATCAGAGATGCTATTTAAGCATGTTCACACCTAGGAGTCCTTTCTGCTGGAAACATCCATAAACATCTCACTGCTGCAGCGCCAACACCATTGGTGTGATTGATCCCATGACAAACAGACCTATGTATATTTGTGTGGAAGAATTTCTTAACAACATAATAGTTCTCTCTGGGAAAACCCATAACCTAACCCTTTCTGTACCCTTTTTTGACCTTTCCACCCTCTTTCCAGCAGAACCATGAGACATGCAAAAACTTTGTACTTATTTTAGAGATAAAATAAATTGTTCTTTCACATATCTGTAAATGTCACTCACGTCTTTTGCATTTCCATAAGTAGAACTTTATTTTGCCATTATATTTAATGTAAATATAAAACAAAAAAAAAAGGGGAGATGCCACTTCCACTTAGCCTTTAGCCACTTTAGCCTACATCACTAATGCGTGCAGATACATTCAAAGCAGCCCTCTCCCTTAGTTCATTTAAACGGACATTATGCTGTTATAACGAATACTTGTTTCTTGAATGATGGAGAGAAGATCTAGTCATATGTAACTCATCTTACTAAGCTACAGCAGACATGTGGCCTGGTGAATTTTTAGGAGTTGCTGTCTGGATACCATAGTTCATAATTCTTCTAAACAGTACTGTTGGTTGTCTAGGAATCGTATGAAGTTTCAGTATGGGCTTTAAATCTGTTGTTCCTCTGTCCTTTTTGTCTTTCACACTGACTTCTTCACAGAGTCCAGGCTTGACTAGTCTTAAGTATTTCCTTGACATGTTTTTCCCTGGCATGTTCTGTATTTTACACTGGTAAAATGTGTGTGTGTGTATGTGTTAATATAGAGCTGAACAAACAAGGGTAAAATTGCCAGTGTTAAGTCAGGTAAGCTAAATCAAAACCAACCAAGAATGATTGCTAGAAGGAAGCACATACTAGCGTGATGAGTCGATCTGCAATGATGACTTCATATCAAGCATTTCAAGTAACTTTACCCAATTACATCAAAACACACTGGTTATGGTAATAAAGGTTTTGTTAATCTCAGTAAAGAAAGGGTGGTCTGAAATGCAGCCACTAGATAATTAAAATTAGAATGCTATAGATGGCTACTAGATTGCTCATTTTATATAACGAATTGAAAGCCTAATAGGAAAACTCATAATACCAGCCCTCTTAACATTAACAATTACCATGATTAACAATGATACTCACAACTCATTTTTCATTAAAGACTATGGGCAGAGATAAGCTTGTTTATATAGACTAGCTTTTGAACCGATGAGCTATTTATCACTTAGAAAGCCATGAAAGGACAGAACAGCACCCAGCAATTAAAACTTGCAAAGTGACCTTGTGACAGTGAAAGACCCACCCTCATCTGAAGCAACACTAAAGCAATTGTTTTTAAATCAGTTAGAAATGGAAAGATAATTTGTTGGTTTGTTAAATCATGTATCTTGGCCTTCGAGTGACTGAAGTGTATTGCTGCACACTACACACAAAAGGGCTCTCATATAGATACTTGTTTTCCAGTATAGACCACAAATCAGAGAAGTGAAATTTTAAGAGGTACTAGATCAAAAGATCAATGCACATAGGATCAATAATGCTTTATATTAAAACAGCAAATAAAGAAACAAGGTTTCACACAGGTGTTTTAATAGACAAAGATCAAGGCATATGCCATGTATGTTCCTCAACTTGATATCCCAATCAAACCCCATTTTCCTGTTCTTATTTTGGGTTCCCTGTCTCATTGAAGGATCCTCTCAATATTCCTCCCGATTAAACTTCTGTGAACAAGTCTCTTACTTACCTGTAACCAAAAATAATACAGCTGGGCCCTGCTTCCAAGGTCTCGGGACTTTTCCTAGATTCAGTTGAAGCACTGTGGAGGCAAGATAATAAATGTATTAAAGGGCTAGGAAAAAAGCACCAGAGTAAAAGGAATAGGAATTCTAGAAATGGAAAAAAATGTAATCATACATCGTTAGACTTTCAATTCAGGTATCTGATATTTGCTAGGTATTATTTACAGATTAGTCATTTCGGTGGTGTGACATTAGATATGCTCAGAATAGTACAGTATGCTATTAAAAGAGACTAAGAAATAGCAGAAAACAATTGTAAGATATCTTAGCCGGCAATGATTCAAATAGCCACTGAGAACAGAAATAAACATTTAAGAACAATATGCATCCATGCTAATGTCAGCACTACAGACCCAAGGAAATAAAAGGAAAATTAGAAGAAGCTTTGCAAAATGACTAGTTTCAGAGATATAATATTTATATGCTTATCGTGTCTTTAATTCACATTCATGAGCTACCCAGGATTTATTAATCAAATTAATTTACTACTCAATTAAAAAGCAAAACTGAATGTGAAAGCTCTATTATACCAGCTGCATCAGAAACACACGCCCATATATTCATATACACTTAATTAAAAAAAAAAGCAGCTACCTGTCCAGAAGTAACATATGTCTCAAGATACTTTATTTACTTTGGAAAGAAATTAGACATAAGAACTTTGCTTAGTGGAAGAATGAGAGGAAATCAGACTGCAGCCCTCAAGAGCAGAGATAATAGGTTGCGCCTTTTACCTGCTTCTCTATTCTTCTGATATTAATTGATTCAGGGTGATGTGCTTCTGAGCAGTGAGCACATTCTAACTAAACATAATTAACATATGGTACAACTATTTCCTCATGTGTCCCCCATTGCCATATTTTTTTTTAGCAGGTGATGATAATACCTATGACTAATTTATAATGCATAATTCTTCCATCCCAGAACACCTTGCAAATTGTAGAGAAGTTTCTGAGAGGGCTACCACAGCCTCGTAGGAAGGGAAAGCATGTGGGATGTGTTTATGGAGCCAAGACTACACTGAAGGGGGTGGCAGACCTACTGTGAGGCATATTCTGTTGCCTGAACATCAGTTAGAATCTCTTCATACTCCCTGTGGCTGCTGCTGTTTTAGTAAAGATGTTCTCCAAACCACGGTTTCCCAGTAACCAGCACCACACCATATTGGGCAGATGGGAGAGACTCATCAGTGTCCCCTTTCCAACACTGCTGTTTCATCATGGGCAGATGGTCTCCTGCTTTGCTGGCTGTTTCTGAGCAGACATCATGTTATTTGAACCCTGTGATGATCCCAGCTTGCAGTGTATATATGTAAGTCTGAACATTGTTTTCTATAAAGAGTACTTAATCTACTGAATGGTGGTGTCCTTCCTTGTCAGTAGATAATGTACAATCCAGCACTGTATACTTCACACAAAACCCAGTCCTGCACTTGTATAGCATATTTGTATGTGTAGAGCTTTATGCAAAAACAAGGGCTTCACACTCCTTGTCTGCACTCTTTACCAAGACCCCTGCTTTCACTAACAGAACAGGGACAGGAAATTACTTGGGTTTTGGAGTCTGAAGCAAAAAATGGATCAGTAGTAATCCTGCCCTTTCTCTAGTACAACTGCTGGTCCAACCAAAACCATGGCCTTTGAGGTCAAGCTTGTTGATTATAACTTCTTATGTGTCCAGAGCCTGTGGTGCTCCGTAGGTGCACTTACTTGCAGGGTAGGTGACTGTCAATCTGTGAATTATGCCCTTTGTTTTTACACTGAAGATGTCAGAAAAGATGACAGGTTCCCTCCTGCAGGTAGATGAAGGTCTAAGGACTGACAAATGGCTTGAAGTTTGGCATGCTCCTAGACCATATTAACAAACAGACTCTAGAGTCAACCCATGGAAAGCACCTTTTCCATAACCATCTCTTCCAGTAACAATTCATTTTCAAAGCCCATGCAGATGAAACCAGTTCCGGAGCTGAGTCAAAACTAACTCCTGTAAAGGAAGTGGAGCAATCATAACCTCACATTTGGATGGTGACGGCAAAATCTGACTGAGCAGACTTCTCCTGTTGATAATGTCAGAGGAACAGGAAATGGAGAAGAATTTTTTGGCTTGGTTTGGTAAATCAGAGCTACAGAGAGTTTAGACAGGAATTTAATCATGATTGATAAATAAATGAGAATCTCTTTAAAGGAAAGTGATACATCATCTGCACTCAGATGTCATACTAAATATACCAGATCCAATTAATATATACATATATAAAAATATATCATAAATAAAATTGGAAAACATTATTTAAATCTATTTTTCTTGAAAGTGAGATTTAAAAGGAATCGTTACTGATACATGTCTACATCCCACCAGTTAACAAATTTCAACATTTTTAGGACCCAGATAACTGAATCGGAGAATGACTTTTCTTGGAAAGGGACCTTTGTAGGTCACCTGGTCCAACTCCTTGCTCAAAGCAGAGCTGGCTGTAAAGCTTAAGTAGGTTGTTCGGGGTCCTGTCCAGGGAAATTCTGAGTATCTCTAAGGATGGATACTTTACTAACTTTCTGAGAAACCTCCACTAAGCAGCTACAGAAAAGCCCAGGGGAATTAGTACCTACTCCAGTCTGTTCCTCCTGCTCCCTTTCTTCAGAAGAATTTAAGTTCTGGGACAAAGTCAGTTCCAGATTAGTCTTTCTTTAGCAAAGGGAATAAAAATAGCAAAGGGAATAAAAATGCCTGAACATCGATGTAGACAGGTTTACTACTCACCTTCAAACTCTGGGCTTTCTTCTACTGAACATAGGCTGAAAACTCTCTGATGTGGATCTGTTCTGATCAAGGTTGCACTCCATACACACATCATACATCATTTGCAGAGGCTTTAGCTTAGTCACATGAGTCAATTACAATACCAAAGTATGGAAACAGTCCTTTCTCAGCCTCACATTTCACAGGACTTACCCCTGGTCATCCAAGTAGACAGTAGCAGAGAAAAGAATTGAACTCAGTTTTCACCAGTTCCATTGTAGCATGGTAAGTTCAAGACAACAGAAAAATCAGAGAGGCAGATTAAGAATTCACAAGTGGACAGACACCTATTTAAATTTTTAAGTCTAAAGGAATTTCCCTTTCTCCTTTCTGCAGATATTTTCATCAGACAGCTTGTTCTTAAATGTGAAAGGATAATGAAAAAAATGTTTGGTTTACATTTTTTGTTCAGAAGGAAATGAGGAGTAAGAGCTGACAAAGAGAGAAAGTTCAAATGGAGAGAATACCCATAAAAAGAACTGATATGATTTGGAAATCGTGTATGTGCAGAGATATTTACATATGCATTAAATATATACATATCAGAATGATACCTTATAGATATGAAACTGAAACAATGCATATGAAGAAACAATGCACTTTAGGCTTGCATACCTGACGTTTCTCAGGTTCATTGCCCTGGATCTCCTTATTTGTGATTTATTTCTGAGGATTAAATTAAGTTTTTAAGTAAACAGTTGCAGTGTAACAAGCTAATCTGGGAACTATGTAACTCATTTCTCACTCATATAGATAGGGAAAATATTCAATTAGTATTCTGTCCATGTTAATTTTTAATTTAAAGTCTTTAACCAAAGTACAATGGACTTTTGACATATAAATATTAAAAATTAAATTTCCTGAGTTCATTATCAGATAATTAGAACTAAATAACATCTTAACTGAGAGACAAACCCCACGCAAAGCAAGTCAGTTCCATTTAAGATTCCATTAGAAAAGTGTTTGAGCTAGTATGTAATGGACCATAAAATTTAATTTGGAAATGATATTACCAAAAATGATGGAATGATACCAGTCACAAAAGGACATGTAGGCAGCCCTCATCTTTTCATTTGGCATGATGTTCTTCTATTGATTGTGTAGAATTAGAAAGGAATTACTTAATATTGCACAGAATAACATATGTAGGGGTTTTTTCCTTTTCTCCAGCGCCTCGGTATTTAAAAGTCAGAATTGACCAGTGTAGCTCCATGTAATTACAAAGATTTCCTTATCTTAGCCTATTTGCTGAAGTCATCCTAAAGAAAGGGTCCCCTAATCCATTGGCTGTCTCATATCTCATTTACATTGGTGGTAATCCCCATCCTATCTCAGCATTTAGGTAATGACTTTGGGATTAAATTGCACTTCTTGCAATTCTTTACTTTCAAATCTCTACAACATATCAGCCGGGCCAAGCTGAATAGGCCTGTCAGAGTAATGCAGCTGGGTAGGTAAGGCCTCTGACTTTAAAGTGAAATTAACTTTCCTCATAATAGGGTTTTAAGAAAAGAAAACCTTGACTCTA
This sequence comes from Heliornis fulica, assembly GCA_013399135.1. NCBI lineage: Eukaryota > Metazoa > Chordata > Aves > Gruiformes > Heliornithidae > Heliornis > Heliornis fulica. Next base: position 178,208 of record VXBZ01010922.1, on the reverse strand, counting down.
TGTTGCAAAGTATTTTCGGATGTTATAAAAAGATGGCAGGATTAAGTTATATTAAGCTTTCTAAACCGGTGTATTTAGCTACTTTTGCTGCGTTTATAGCTAAGGTGGTTTCAGTAAGTCATTTTCAGATAGTTATCAGTCTAAAAGACCTGCAAATGTCAGGTACATCTTAAATTTTGCCTTATTAAAAAGTCCTGAAGGGTACTGCTCTGAACAACTTGGATCTCATCATTAAATTTCACTTAATCTATTGCATTTGACGAGCAAAACTCTGCTGTTTGTTGTGGCCTCAGAGTGAAAAATTAAACACCATTAATTATAAAGTTAACAAATTAGGTCCAAATTCAACCAGATACAGGTATGAGCAAAAACTAAATTATGTATCTTGTCACAGCTGTGCTACGAATATGAACATAGATAGTGTCACATACAGATATCGAATAAAGCTGCATTACAGAAAGGTATTTTTATTTGCTGAACTTAAAACTTATAAATCCTTAAGCTACTATGCTTTTCAAATATTTATTTACTCACATTTAATCTTTAAAACTTCAGCTGTTTCCAAAATTGGGAGAATACCTTGTTTTTCCAGATTAAGAGCATCCTTTCACCTAGTTCACGGAGGTGCTGTAACACACCACATATCAAATGAGAGACTTGACATTTAGCAGATGGATCATGACACAATAGAGGATATGCCTTTTGCCATTGCTCTGAAAAGCAGTCCAAGGCAGCCAAACATGTATCACCAGAGGAATCTAAATTCATACATACTCCTTGCAGATGCATCCTGAAAAGAATTCAACTGTACTGAAATCGGCCCCAACATACACATGCCCTGTCTTCTGCTACTGAAGTCACCATCTGAAAGAAGCAGCAGCTCACAAGAGACAACTCACCTTACCCCTGTGTTGGCATTTTGTGCCTATATCCTTGGAAACAAGCCTTTTACAATGCCCAAGTGTTTTCTTTTTCCACAGCAGCCAAGCCTTCTTATAGCATACCTCTAGACCATACTTCACACAGAATAGCAGAAGATTAGGCAACTGTATGAGGGAAAAAAACCCGTTGAGGATATTAAGCTCAAAGATACCTCCTTTGGCCTGACATGTACCTATGTCAGATCACCGTATGGCAGCAGTATTTCCTAATGTGGCAGCACACTGTCATTGTCCTCTTTTATCCTCTTCCTTAGACACACAAAGATTCAGATATGACATTAGCTAGACAGGCTTTTGGTCTAATCCATTCTGGTCAGATATATAACCATCACTCTGCCCAAATAATATTCAGCTTCAAGCCCAGCCCTAACAAGACATTGTAAGACAAAAACAGACTGTCCACAGCTACAGGAGGGAAAGCTCAAAACTCAAACAGCTGCAAGAGAACACAGATCTGTAGGACATTGTCCTGATTAGAGATCACTTATTTTTCCCGTTGGAAATCAGAGATCACAAAAGAAAAATTGACTTTGCTGACAGTAATCTGGCTTCCTTATTTATTTCTCAGAAATACCTTTCAAGAAATCCCACATCCACCTGTGTGGAAGGTGAGCTGCATGCTCACCCACCTATGCTGCCTGTGCTGGAGGCACACTGCTACTGGTACAAGGGAGTAGACTGGAGAGGGAGATAAGGGCCAAGCATTGAGTTTGGTCATTTGAGAAGGAGGGGAAGTTTGCCAGAAATGCAAACCAAAAATATCCTGTACAGGCTTTTTTTCTGGTCATTAGTTATCCACTTAAAAGTGAAAACACTTTTTTGAAAGCATAGTGAATCCACTCCTAAAATTTTATTTCAAGCCAATACTTTAGCATACTACTCTTAAAGTTGCCTAAGGATCACAGAAACATTTTTTTTAAACTATGTTTGGTATGGAATAAAATTTTTCCTATACATGCTGCTCAGAGGCAGCATTAATAAATGCTGCAGGTACTGACCAAGTAGTGGCATTCCATCAGGACAAAGAAGAAAGGTAAGACAAGGAATTTCATAGGAAGTCCTATTAAATTCTAGTTAAACTTATCCCTGTTTATTCATGGTATTTTTTTTACAACAGGCTGCAATCCCCGTGCTAAGAAGCTTTTGAAATGTGTAACAGTCACTGACTCGGTGACTACTCAGTAGGGCTGAGTAGCTCTCATCACAGAGTCCTCAGCAAAACAACATGGCATCTCAGCCTCACACAGATATTGCAAGGAGCTGGGGACAGCATAAACTACATAGAGGAGAACAAGCCTTCCTCACCACCACCCTGCGATGCTGTCATTTATCTGAAAAAGGGAGAGCCTTTGCCTTCCCATTCCCATTCATATCAGGGCTAGATGCACCAGGAGGCAGTAGTAGTTCATTTTGAAGTTGCGTAGTCTAAGGGTTACCAGAGCCTCAACTGGTAGGTTGAGGCAAACTGGAGAGTGTAAAATTATCATACCATCTATGATATGCAAAATCATTATCACTGAAAGAAATTTTTGCTTCCAGTACTTGAAAGATATATGAACATCAATCTCCCATATTTAGAACTAAATTTTTGAGGTTTTAATGTTCAGATGCTTTGAAGAACACATCCTTTACCTGGCATAAAGATCAGCTTCCCACTGTGAAACAAAGACAGTATAAAATTTACCTTACCAGCTGTACTAAACTCAAGTGTGCATATAAGAATGGTGAATATTTGCCATAGATGTGCAAATTTAATTTTTTTGAAATAATATTATAAAGTGCATTCTTCAAAGGCACACCTAAGACAATGTAGAGGCAACTATCGGTTCTGCTGCAAACCGAATAGATAGCAGAAGACATTAAGCACATAACGGCTCAAGTGTGCTACACTGTGTTTAACCCATTTCACCTACCTCCTTGCAGTCTTTTTCATACACTTGGCTCTGCAGTTCAGCTCAGTTGTATCCAATGATGAGTGATAATTGGAAGCCCTTCTCCTGCCATTCTCCAGAATGATACAGAAATTAATTCTTGTACACTGTGCATTGCATACACCAAGGGAAGTTGACCCTATCAATTTACATACACTATAGGGGCCTGCTATCACACTGCAGCCAGCAAACAGCTTCTCTTATCTAGGAAAGACCCTCATTTGTTATTTCTTGCTGAATACACCCACTCCCATTATTTCTGTAATTCTTTGCAATAATAGACCTTACCCTAATGAAACCCACATTATGAGAAGGTTATAGTCCTGACCCAAAGACGATTAGCTCTGTGCTCTGTTATTACTACATATGTAATTGTATAATTGATTTTAAAATTTACTTTTGTGTCCCCAAACCATAAAGTGAGCAGCCCATTAAGGAGGAGAAATATAATTAATATATCTATTAAAGTGGGGCAGGATATTAGTGCAATTTTAGGATTTTGCAGTAAATGTATACATAAAGCCAGGGAAGACATGTGAAAGTTGAGATTCTCATCTTACTTCACTTCAGGTAACATGCAAAGGATCTACCTTCTACATACACAGCAGCTCAGGCACAGCTCCGTAAGATGTACTTGGTAGGTAAGGGTCCAATTCTATACACAACTCTGTGAAGCCAAGTGGGTGAAGTATGCTGCAGGACTATGCCTTTATTAGTCTAACTAAAGCGGCTATGAAAGTCTTTGTGATTCCATGTAATTTACTTCTAGATGTAAGCCAGACTATGCATCTGACACAAGGTGAATATCGTTCCCTTCCATCAATAGATACAAAATAGAAAACTCATGGTTCAATAATTAAATCTAAATACATAAAATCATGCACAATTAGCACCGTATGTTTTTGTAACTCAAAAATCAATGGCCAGCTTCCCATCTAAAAGCAATCTGAGGCACACAGGTCTCTGCATTGCCTAAGGTATAAGGTTTGAACAAATCTTCTCTTCAGACCAAGTATTGCACTGCACTAAAGACTGCACGTAAGATCACTATGAAACGTGGCCTTCACTGTGTAATTGTCCTATTATCGCTTGCACAGCAGCCACCTACACTAGACTAAACTGGGACCTCCTCAAGCCAGGATAGGTTTTGCACTAAAGGCTTACACAGCAACAGAAAAGATGGACCTAGAATTGGGAGAGAAAGGACAGCAAAACCTGCTGTAGTCCACTTCAGTACCATTCACCAGTGAGCTACACCAAGGAAATCCATCAGACTAGGACTCACAGATAAAACACTGTAGCAGCACAGTCAGGGCCATCAGCAGCAGGGGTTTGCTTTCTGCAGTCAAAACACAAGCATGCAGTGTTATTTCACAAGTCCCACATGTCCTCCAACTGCTTCTCGGGATGGTAGCTGGCATCTCATGGGTCTGGCACTTGTGGCTTCCCTGAAGACGCCTGAGATAACACCAGTTCTCAGGGGAAGCTGTGTCATGTCCCAAGCAACTTTCTGACAAGAGCAGTCAACTTCTGTCAAGGATATTATTGACCCTGAGGGAGACATTTATCTTATGATACATGAGAATCAACTGCAGGTGCTGGATCTGCACTACAAAGTCTGTTCTGGAACCTGAGACCACCCTAATAAAGGTGTCCTACAACTACAAAGGAAAAATCCTAAATCAATAAGATTGTTGCCAGAAGCTTCTGTCTAACTTGTGTCTGGCTTACATATATTATACTCAGGAGTTAGGAAGTTTCCCCATCTTTAGACAAGTTAGCATTCCCACTCAGAATTACTCATTACTAGAGAACCATTTTACATAGACATACCTCTTTTGAATTGGATTTGTGAGATAAGTTAAGGAAAAGGCAGTTCTGTAATTTGCACACAAAGTGGTTGGAATTGATCTAAAACAAACCTTTAACTTTCAAACTGGTTTAAATGGGGAAAGGACCATTGGATAATTACATCATTTAACACATTGATTGTCTAAAAGTCAATTCTAATGATTTCAGAAATAGAGGGCATTGTGCTTTCCTCATTTTTAAGGAAAGATTTTTGTTCAGTGTAAATGACTAAATGCTGAATTTTTTAAAACAGACAATATAGAAGAACTGAATAAAACAAAAGTTTCATTGTGCCAAACAAGGCTTATTTCACAAAAGCTAAAAAAATCAGTTGGATACAATTAAATTGGGTGCATCTTCCCTTACAGTACAACAAAGTAAAAGAAACTTAAATTACTTGTGTGTACTCAGAATACTTAAAGAGATAGCTTGTGTCCTTAATCTGAACATATCTACATGTACTTTAAACTTTTGCATCCTCTCTGTTATATTTGATCATCAATTGTTAATTAAGAGGTGCAGTACTCAAAGTGCTAAGATTATATTTTCTCTTTTTCTAGTTACGTATACAATACTGCATTTCTCTGTCAATCAAAACACCAAATACATGAACATGTCATGAGGACATTGATACTCCTATTTTGCACTTAAGGAAGACTTCAGACCTTTGGAGGGAAAACTCTTCCTTTTATTTGTATTGCCAGCCAAGTGTGACTCTTTGCATACACAATGGAAGATTGAATTTTAGCCCTGGATTTCAAGACACTTTGGACCCACTGTAATAAAAGTTGCATTCATTTGTTTATCTGAAGGAAGGTTTTTTAAATCAATTTAGTCACACTGCTACAAATCCACGTGGACAATCTTAAATCAATTTGAACCTGGCTTATTTCAATTTGGCTTAATTCAGAAAGAAATCAATTTAAGATGAAGCAATATATGCAAGGTTTACCTTTATGTAACAGTGTGCACAAAGACATTTGCAATAGTTTAAGCAAATCAACTTGGAAGGTAACTTCAGGTCATGCTTACATTTAGAGCATTTCCCAAGTATAGAAACACTGGAGGTCTGCACTTTCAAAGTAGTTTTAAGGATACTAGAGAATTTTTTTTCTTGAGGGTTTCATTCCCACTAACAAATAATTGTTAAGCTTAAATATAGGTATTCTTGTGTACTGGTTTCTATTGGCCTTGTTAGATCTGCCCATGCTGCATACCTCACACTGAGTGGCACAGCTGAAAGCTCATGAAAATTTGCTTGTTAGATTTGGCTTTAAATAAACCTGTGTGGCATGTAAAACTGAAAAATATGTCAGCTTTTAGTTTCCTGATAATGTCCCTAGGAATTGTCCTAAAATTCTGGAAGTGAAATTGAAGACAAGAATAAAATGGCTCCTTCTGAGGCAACAAGAGGTTCATAAAAACACTAATTCTGGAAGACCATGACAAGTGCATTTCAGAGATACTACGGTGTTAGGAGTTCAGAAATACAACATCTTTTGAGCAGTGATATTTGGGCTTCCCTTTAGCTGGGTCTCAGGTAAATAAGTGATAGAGCTTTATTCAAATGCGTAAATCAGCACAGAAAATTAGCAACTTGCAGTAGCCAGGAGGTCTTCTCAATCTATCAAAGCACAGCTATGAGTGATTCATTGAGGGTCCAGGTTCTTCCAGTCTTTCTTGGGTGAAATAGCAACATATTGCAAGAAGAGGAGCAATGACAGGAGTATAACTCATAGTATAGAGGGTACTCCTAAGAGTAAATAAGAGCATGAGGTCTTGGATTGTTTTTCTGTTAGATTGGTTAACTTTCTGAAGCATAAATACGTGCCAGTTCATTGGGGGGAAAAATTACTCTTCACAACCTGTCCTCTCAGTGTAACTGTGCATATTCAGACAAAAATTCAACTATCACCACACTGTGATAAAAGCCTGCAGGTATCAGAAAGAGCTTCTCTGAACAAAGGAAGAGTATGGTTAGATCTTCCTTTACGTGCTGTAAATATTTAAAAATAAAATATTCACCATTTACTTTCAGAACTTGTGCCTGGCATACTTAAGGAATGAAAGGAATTAAGGGCCTGTCAAAAATCAAATTTTCTTAGTAGAAAATGAACTAAATCTCTCATTTCTAATTTGGCACTGAGATCTGACCTCATTGAATAAAAAAAAAATCAGCTAAACAGAAAAGATGCATTATGTCATAAGACTATATTTCTTTTTGTCCATCTTTTCTTACGACATATATGTCAGAGGGATTGCATTGCTCTGATAGGGTAGGTCTTTGTGCTGTTGGTATAGAGATTAACTTCTCTTGCTCACATTGCCAATCCATTTGCTTCAGGCAAAAATAAGGTTACTGAGTTTTGCTTTCTTAAAATAAAAAATCTGCAAGGAAGAATGTGGTGCGGCAGAATAGAAAACATGGAAGGTGTGCCATAAAGTAAGAATCCTAAGGATGCTATGGATCCTTTGTTTAAATAGTATATAAATTCTCAATTTTATGATATTCTTACAGTGGACAACAGTAAGGGTGTCTCATGCCACTGAAAATATTTTTTCCTTTATTCACTGCCAATTCCAGAGGAGCTCATCAGTGGGAGCATTCTTACCCATGAAGTGGCTGGAGGAGGGGAAATAACATTCTCTACTCAGCAGTTGCTTGTAGCAAGGGTCAAGGACTTCACTCAAAGACACCAACTATTCCCTACGCTTCAGAAAACATCACTCCAACTGCACAGGAAATATGACAGTGGAACATTTTTCCAGTTGGAGCTCAGGATCTCAGATAAGGTTGTAGAGAACAGCCTGACAGGAAGTGTCATACCCTGATATGTAGAAGCTTTGGAAAAAACCCACCATAGTACCATAAACTTAAGACCTGCAAGACATCCCAACAGCAGGATGTTGGTACAGCTGCCTGTTGGTTTTGCTCTGTAACAGGGAAGTCCTTGCCAAGGGCTGAGCAGGAGTGACTTTCAGTGTCTTAAAGACTTTGGAATTGCTAATAAGGTGCCCAGCACTGACTTTCAGTGTTTTTGTACCTCAACCATCAGCAAACACCTATCAGTCTCGCCTTGCTCAGCCAGTGCTGTCAACGCACCGGCACCACTTTAAAAAGCAAGCAGATGTCTTCTCCCCACCTCCTCCCTAGCTGATCTCCACCTCACCTGGAGAACCAGGCAGTAATGTGTCATAGAAGTTTGCACTGATGCTCCAGCTATACTCTCTACCAAAACCAAAATGTTGGTAAGGGAATGTGTTTACAGAAGTGACAGCATAATCTGGATACTGACAGATTCTGCCTTGTGGATATGACCAAATAACAAGCAGGGAAAAGAGGTAAGCTGTAAGCCATATACCGCAAGTAGCAAATTCTACGGAAAACTTATTATCCTTTCTGTCCCAAAAAACAAATGGAGACTGCAGAAATTCTACATTCTTCATCTTATCAACCTGGAAAAGTACAGACAGCCACAGCTATTACACATAGTATTATAGGAAGGCAAGAAGACATATATTTGTTCTGAAATCCATCAGATAACTTCAGTAAATCGCATGTCAAAATATTTTTAAAATTGAGGTTTTGGGGAATGGTTTCTTTTGCTTATGTTAGGCTACATAAAAGAAAATATATGAAATAAAGTCAGATGCTTAATCATGGAGACAAAACTGAGGAAGATTATTCTGCTTTAAAAATATGGTTGCAAATTGCAAATGCATTATTAGGATTTTATTACAAAGTGTCCTATCAAGAAATATCTTGAAAATTATGGTGAAGCATATACATTGCTCAGTGACCAAAATGGTTATAGAAAGTCTGGAAAGGTGAACAATTTAGCAACAAAAAGTGATTTAAATCATTATCCTACTACTCTTGGCTATCAATCATTTCTAACAACAACTATGTGATGGGAGGATATGTACTGCTTCAGGCCATCAGAGAAACCAGCCCCTTAACTTAGATAAGTTAGCACATACTAACTGTGCTAGCTTGATGGTCTTAAAGTATTTTCTTTGCCCATAATAGAGCACAGTACCTGGCTCCCACGATGAGCCAACGGGTCTTTGCTCTTTGGGTGCAAGGACCTTTTCTATGCCTGTCCATGGGGCAACTGGTTTACAAACTTACCTCTTGGCAAGGAACTGTAAGAACAGCAGGAAATATTTGGGAGAGAAAGAGATTAAAAAAAAAAAAAAAGTAAACAGCTATCTCAGATTCAAACCTGAAGGATAGTTTGGCCCAAATCTATTTGCATGAGAGGTCAAGCTTTTCTGGTTCTCACTGGTGTCTGCATTAAAGGGTCCATGCAACCCACTCAGCATGTGGCTGATCAGTAACCATATCCTATAAAATTATCTAAAATACAGACCAACAGATATCCAGTTATGAGGCTTTTGGGGGAATTATATCTTTGAAAACTGCAAAATCAGGAAACAGGGTAGGTAAAGTTCAAACCCACAAGAACTAATGACATGAAAACAGAATTCAGAGGAAGGAAAAGGGGAGATAAGCAAGTTCCTGAAAAATATGTTAAGAACAATTACATTCTTCATTCCTTTTATCATCTAACAATAAAACCCTCTTCTGGACTAGAGTTAAATCCAATCATTGGTCAAAAAAAAACAAAAAAAACCCAAAACCCAACAAATGCAATTATTGAAAAGCAAGAAAAATAAAAGTTGTGCAGAGCACAACTCTCCCCATTCTATAGTCCCATTCTACAGAAGGTTTACACGAGGCCTGCTATGGCCTTGTAGTCTGCTAATCCTGCCATCACATAGATGCCTAGAAAATATCCTGTTTACTGACAGTTAAGAAATAAATGCCACAAACAAGTTTTTTCTCTCTGGTCTGAACTGGAATCTATTAAAAAAAAGAATTTACTCTAAATGTAGGTCCCCTGTAACTGGAACATCAGTGATGACTTGAAACAAAATGTTTTCTGCCTTTCACTTTGCAAGAGCAAGAGGTTCATTGTAAGTCAAGCCTGCCTATCTATGCAGCTACTTGGACATCTACAACAGCACCAGTACACTAAGTGCATGAAGGCAAACTCCATCTTTTTGGACTGAAAGAAATCAAATGTGAGAGGTATTACTGCTATCAGAAAAATATATATATTAAGAGCAATCTCTAGCAGTTAACACATGCTTCTTCAGAGAGACCTGTACCTCTCCATGCATTGCCATTTGGAAGGCAATCTGAATGACTGTTTGCATCCTCTGAGCAAGTGCCCGAAACAGTGGGTAGTGGCAAGCTGGCAAAATTAAACAGGCTCTTGATAAGGAAGAGCAGCAGAGGTTGCTTGGCTTTCAGCCATGGTTTTTGTTGCCAGGTGGGCTGAAGGAAAATGAAATACACCTTCCCAATAAATGCAATTCAGTATTAGGTGCTCTCATGAACTTTAGATACTTAATTTCTGTTTTTGCAAATCGAGTCCTAAAATCTTAGGAGAGCAAAATTTATTAGATAGGTTAAAAAATTAAAATAATACATGCAAAGAATACCTGAAATATTCTTTCTACTAAGCTTAGAAACTCCTTTGCTACTTCTCTGGTGGATACTGTAAACATTGCAAGCCTATTAATTTGCACCATCAATTAATTACTCACACCGATGAGCAATTACACACCTGAACAGTCACAGCAGGGTTAAGGAAGGCCATTGTACTTTTCCTCCAGGTACATTTCTCTTGGGACTTAAAGGTATCATATCTCCAAAGCCAGCTTGTTGCTTGCTGCAATTCTATAGGTACTGGCGTACAAAAATAAGAGTAATATTTCTAACAAAGTGAGCCGATGAGAGCTTGATTGAATTATTTCACACTGTTCCACCTCAACCTCATACTCACTGTAAAAGCAGGACCTATGGAAAACGTTTGTTATTAATTGTCACTTTTTGACAATCTATACTCATGTTACTTTTGTTCTCCAGCTCTCTGAAAACAATTTTTGCAGTTCAAGGGTGATTTCCCCCCACCCTCTCCTTCCCCCCAGGGCTTGCATATGCTGGACACTATTTGAAAAAGTGACTAACAGGATGTTCACTTTTACCAGGCCATTAATTGATAACACTTAATTAATCTGCCATGTGAGAGATCAAATGAAGATTGTGTCCCACAACCAGCAACATATATTGACTTTGTTATTCCAATTATGTGTCTGACCAGAACAGCCCTTTGGTATAAGACTTAACCTTTTAATCACCCTCAGCACAGAACTAGATCAGCTGCTAGGGATCTGACCTGAAAAAGACCTTGACACCACTAGAGCTCTGTATATGCTGGAAAATGTTCCACCTTGTGCTTGTCATAGCCAGCGTTTCCGTTGTCATTTACAATTACATTTGTGTTAGACACGATTCTCCTATAAGAAACCAATAATTAACAGGTAACTCTGATTACCATTCAGTTTCACATTGGCACATTTTTTGTTTTGGTTCGTGGTGGATTAATTTGGGTTTTTTTCTTCTTCCTCTTTTCTTTAAATAACACCCAGAAAAGAGCAATTAGTTTCAGCAGCAATTGGGTAAGTGCAGCAGACAAAGAGAGCAAATTGCCTTTAGCAGACACTTTATAAATCAGCTTTGGATTTCCAACTCAGTTTTTATTTTTGTTTCCCTGAGTTATCTTCTACTAAATTGATAGTAGCATCATCAGAGGCAGTTTTGGTGTAATTTACTACAAGAAAACATAATTATAAATATATTCATCAGATTTCCGGTGGCTTTCTTCAAGGATAGCAAACAGCAGCAGCATAAAAAGGAGTAGGAACTGACCTTCTCTGTGTGCTAATTTTGCTATGCTAAATCCATGCTTCTTCTTCCATAAACGTCAGTATAAAATCTGAAGCAAACATTCCTGAAACTGCGTAGCAAATCTCAGTTAACATCCACCTGCCATGAACATCACATACTATTTTGTCAGACATAGATATGACCAAGATATGGATGGCTGTTTTATGGTGCAATTTTCTTTAATGCACCCTTTCTCCAACAACACCCTTTCCAGGATAGCATAGAGGTGTCACAATGAATTGCACAAAGATGAATTCTTCAGAAAAGAAGTCAATACATAGTAATATTCAATTTGGGGAAAAACACACCAAATATTATTTTAAGCTAACCTCACTATTTGAGCATTGACTTTAACAATATTACTTGCTGGAATGGATGGAAAGCTGGTAGGCTGGTAGCTCACAGACATCTATGAATTACTGAAAACCTGGAAAATAAGACAATTTCAGGTCTTCAACATTTATCTGGCTGGGTACTTTGTCTGTGCAGAGGAAATGCCTATGGAAGGTACTGCTTGAAAACATGAGTACAGTACCAAAAGAGCTATAAACCAACTACAGCATGAGCCCCCAAGAAATACTTCTCATGTTGGGATAAATTTTGACCCCATAGACTTCTGGCTGAAATTAGAAACACTACCAAAGGAACCAAAAGCAAATGAGAAACATCTAAAGATAAATGAATATATGCCAAGGCTTATGTGTGCTATCAAGCAATAAATACACTAGGAGTAGGAAGTGCAAAAAGTAATTAAGGTTAAGAAAGAGGCATATGCAAGCTATAAAACATTAGGTAGAAAGGAGGACTAGAAAGATTGCAGAAGGAAGTTAAAAGAGTGTAAAGAAAAAATACAGGAGGCAGAAGAAGAGACAGTAAGGGAGATTGCATGAGAGGTTAAGGTAAATAAGAAGATATTTTCAAGTTGGCAGTCAGATGTAGGAGAACAGTCTCTAAGAGATAGAGAAATTTAATTCTAAAAATCATATGTTTTGCTAAAGCAGATAAAAATCAAGTGTTTACAGTTCCACATTCAAAAGGTTTGTACTCTGATCGTGTATTACTGGAGTAATGGCGTAACACATCTCAAAATGGTGCAACTTTCACAAGTGACTGCAAATTGACCAACCCACATGTACAATATGACATATTATATCATTATGGTTGTCCTTTGTAAGGACAAAAGGATAAACTGAATTTGATGTTAAAGTGGGATCACATTAGAAAGGTTGCTTCAGGTGTTTGGAAAGATGTCAAGAGACAAGGTGTAACCAGGTCAGATGTGACAAAAAATCTAAAAAGCCTTTGAAAAGTGATTTAATATTCTGTAATGTTGACCAGTCAGGGAACAGTCATACCAGTGACATTGACATTTTAATAACAGAGCAAGAATCAGCTCCTTTTGACCTTAAATGACCAAGCAGAAACATGTAATAGACAGAACACCATGGGTAGCTGTTGAAGGACCATTCTTATCCTGTTCTTGAGTGGGTTGCTATCATACCATGTATGAACAGGTGTTTCTAAGCAAGAGGCTGCATAAACACACACAGGGCACTTTAACCCACATATTTTATATTCAGGCAATCTGTAGGATAAAAGGTCCTAGGCAGAACGGTGAAAGCAGAAATATTTCTTCTTTCTAGCAATAATGGGAAGTGTAGATTTTGAAAAATAGTTTTTCTTTAAAATATTTCCCTTCCTGCCTTGAGTATTCTTGATTCTTAATATTTCCTATATAAATATGTTTTTGTTATTTTTATTGAACAGTCTTAAAGTATTCCATTTACCAAAGTTTGTAAAATATTGTTTACAGGGCACATACCAGTACGTGGTGATAAAAACAGCAGCAGTACCTGTTTGGGTCCAATCTCATTAATGAAACAGAAAGAAAGGTTGACTGAGTCTGTGACTGGCTTCTTACTGCTTCTCATTATGCCTGACCACTTAAAAAAAATAAAGCAGCTGCATATTTTAATACAGCCTGGTCACCTTTGGCACTGGGATGAGGAAATGAGACTTCACTGAGACAGAGGACTCCCACAAAAAAAGTGTGAAAAATTGAAATGACAAGGTTATGTTGATAGCTTGTTGAATGAATGAAAAGAATGAATTGAAATTTACATTTATATAACACTGTTCATCTGCACTGTATCACTCAGGGCTAAGGAGTTTGGGACAGACTTACTTTGCCAGCACAGCTGCAGTGGGAAATGAAGTAAAATAGGACCAGACAACATATTCCCAGGCAGAGACCCCGCAAAAATAGTGGAGAAAGGCAAGAAACCTGTGTAAAGTTTAAAAAGGAACAAAAAGTAGATCACTTCATGTGTGGAAGATTAGGAATTGAGGAAGGTACTGGACAATATGTTTGAGTTCAGAACATGATTCCAGAATGAAACAAAACAAATGATAAACAATCCCAACCTAGTCCTTTTTTGCTATTGGAATCCAGAAGCAAGTATCCCACCATTCCTTACTTTCTAACAGCAAAAACATACACACATTAAGATTCAATAATTCAGCTGATACATTGTCATCTGTCTTTAAAGTTAGAAAGTATAATTTTTCTTTAATTTGAATGAACTCTGTTACTTTCTAATAAATTCTCACTGAACATGATGATGTTCAGTCGAAGAAACCTATTACTCTCCTCTTGAAAACAACTTTTTATATATATTAGAAAGCTGAAATCCCGTCTCTGTCACAGATATGGCTAAAGGATGGAACAATACTTACCATTACCAACTTGAACCATGTTTAGCCAATATATTGTGTTACTATTATAAGAATACAGCACTATTTGAGGGTCTAAGCTTAGATCTTTCCCGTGTGTGCTTGTTTCATGTAGACAACTGTATGTTGGATACTTGAGACACAGACTAGCAATTACTCCTGTACACTCATTGATCTCTCATGCACAAGGAGAGTTTGCCAAAATAACATTCACCAACCCATGGAATCCACATGTTATTTACCTGAGTCATCCTTTAAGGACCTCACCTATAACCTGTTATCTTTCATCCATCTCAGCTAGCAAATTCTGAGTCATCTCGTACTGATGCTGCTACAAATCTTGTGCTAAGCATTTTCCTTGCAAAAATGAAATGCCTTCAAACAAGAGAAGGCCTACAAAGCAAGAAAATCCAACACCGCTTCCTGGTGCGATGAAGTGTTGGTGGAATTCCTGCACAATTCAGTGCTAAATAAAGTCAGTCTTCACAGTGCAGTAGAACACATCATGTTCCTCCAGTATGTTGGGAATTCCAGGGCTCTTTGGGACATAACTTGACCAATACGTCCAAGAGTACCTGTGGCAGAGCTTTCTCCACCAAAAATCGTAAAAGATGGCCCCAAAATCATGGGATTTCAAGAGAGGCCCACATAGGTACACAACTGTTTTTTTTTCTGTGACATTTGTAGAGCTGCATTTGGTCCGTTAAAACAAAGTAGGTTGCATAACTTACACAAGACACCTATGTCATTGTCCAATATCTGCTACGTGCTGAAAGTTGAATCCCACATGAACCGTACACAGAGACACGCGAGTCCCAGCTTTCACAGCACTCCCATATTTTCTTCTCCCCTCTCACCTACCACAGCAGTTTCCTGACACCTATTCCCTAACTGTCCCTAGGCTTTAGCTCCTATCCCTTGGCCTTCAGGATTGAGGTGTAGTCTCCACTCCAGCCCCCTATTTACAAACACCAGGTGCTCCCCAGAGACTCAGGCTACTTTCCTGCTTCCCCACTTTACTGAGCACTCATCTCCAGAGGAAATGTTTCTTATGAGCTGTAACCCTTTCTGACCCATCTGTTTGCTTGACAGTGGTGACGAGCAGTTAATAGCAAGTGCCTGCTGAACTCAGTTCTGCCGCTGCATCAGAGTGAGCAAGGAGGCCAATGTTGCTGCCAAGAGTATTTCAGACTGCAGCCCACAAGCAGCACAGCCAGGCACTGTGCAATACAATACAGCATGAGTGTTGGTACTGTTAAATCACTTTGTGGCTCTTTTTATCCAGATAAAAGCACTGCTAAGTCATAAGTACTGATGAATTCACCAGTGTTTGTAACAGTCTTAGAATCCATAGAGATTCATTTCACTACTATAACGTTCTTAATATAATTATTTTGCACAACAACAGCAGGTCCTTTTCCTCAATGTTAAGTGCTCTGCGCTGTAGGACAGCATTGCCGAAAGCAGTTTTGCTTAAGTGGTAAATGTTGCTTTTTAAAAAAGATGTTCCTTAAGGTACTAAAATGTTAGATTTTATTTTATAACAAAAAAGGACTCACAAAAGGCCAATGACTTCCCACTCAGCCCTAGGTCTGATTTACTATACAGATGTGTTCTGCTGGTATCCCTGACAAAGACAATCTCCACAAAACCAAGCAACTTATTTTTTGCTGAGGAAAATAAAGAACCACAAAAAAAAAGGCTGTAAACCTTCCTTTCTCATTAACTTTGTCTACTTAACTTTAAGTTCTTTCAATTAGCTCACAGTGAAATGGGGCCAGGTTTGCAGGCAGAGATAAACACAGAAGACTACAATAGCTCAGAACAAAGCAAAACAAAAAAACAAGTAATACAAATAAGTATCTCTGCTGAAGCAGGATTTAAATAAGTGGAAATGTTGCTATTGCTCTGGAGGTGAAATGAGAGATGGGAGGAAAATGTGAAATTAAACTTCAAGGGTAAATCAAATAGTTTTCACCTTGATTGTAGATTCATGGCCTGAGTTACAAAATAATGGGATAATATACGCAGAAGAAGAAAATCCATGCATGTAGGTCTCAAATTTTGGAAGACAAAGAGCAGAAGGTCAAAAGAATGAAGAATATAAAAAATTCTCTTGAGAACATTTACCAGAGAACAAGCAGAAAACTGGTGAGTGATCTGAGCTGGGAGCAATGGTGAGACTTGGAGATAGAATATTGGTTATTTAGGGACAACCCAAAGAACTTCTTCAGTGGCCTAGTTCCCTAAGAAAAAAAGAGATGTGAAAGTCATACCTGCAATCAGACCATACCAGGTCTGTTGCCAGACCTTATACATGCCCCACACTTTCATCCTCATACTCACGGACATATCTTGCATAAAGACAGAAAGTTGACAATGTTATTCTGAGAAACTGAGAGCAAGGTAGCTTGAGTGGCTGATGAGAAAGGACTGCTTGGTACCAGCCACCTCCGAGCAGTACCAAGCAATGCAGGCAAGTGGGCAAGTTCTTGTAAAAAGCTCCAGATGGCCAGGTATGCGGAGAGAGTCAGCAGGAAGAAGCCTGAAGTTAAATAATGCCAAGGAAAAAACAAAGACAACTCCAAATTCAACTCATCAGAGCAGGAAGAAGAAAGAATGCTGGGAGAATCTGCCAGGTGTGGGCAAGGACAGCTTATTAGACCAGACCTCCAGGTAGTTCATGAAAATTATAAAGTAGGTATGCTTATCTGGCATTAAACTGAGCTTCCCAGTTGCTGCCCTGCTATCATTTCTTCTGGGGACATCTGGAAGTGTCCCAGACCTGCCTGATTTGTGCTCAGAAGTGAGAACACAGGTGGTGGACCAGAGGTAGAAGTCTTGGGAATGTATTCACAAAATGTTAAGAGAAGTTTGAACTATAGACAAGGAACCAACTGGTGTCAAAAGTTCAGCAAGGAAGAAAGAAAGGTCATGTATTAAACGTATTGAATGCAAATTGGGAAGGTTAAGGTGTTTTAGAGATGAAAAGGTGTGTGGAAACTGGAAGCCTGGGAAAAGCAGAGATAAGCTGGATAAACAAAATATAAAGAGCTATCATTGCAGTCATGTGCCTGCACAAAAGAAAATGCTCTTCCAAAAAACAGATTCCCTATTAAGTGATTTTGCTTGATTTTTTTTTCACACCACTCAATAAGTTATCAATCTCTTCACCCATAAAAGCAAATGTCATATCAGCCTTAACCTAGCAGCTCGTCTCAATTTATCACCATTTAATATATATTAAAATGCTCTTACCTCTGATTGCAAAAACAAACAAAAGGAAACATAAATCAGAAAGGGAAAAGGAGATCAGGAGGCTGGATGTACAGAATAGAGATCTGCTTCTCAAAGGAATCGATTTTTTTTCTCTTGATCTTAAGGCCTCTCCACTGCAAAAACAGTCCAATGGTCTTACATTTTAAGTCACATCAGTAATTCATTAATGTCCTCACAACAGAGAAGCAAATGCTCAACCATGGACGGGGAGTGGGGAAGCTGCAGAGTAGTAACAAACTCAGCAACCCTATGTCTGTCTGTCTCTCTCTGATCCCATTATAAACTAACACAATATTTTTCTCCAATTTTCAGTCAGTATTGCAGCTCACAGCAGAAAAGATACTGAAAGCAGCAGGAGCCAGGCAGGGGTGTCAGACTTCAGAGCGGACACTGCCTTGGGACCTGGGGGGGGCCAGTAAATCAGTGCACGCTTGTCAACAGCTCCAAGCTGCAGGAATTACTCAAGCGAAAATAACAAATGGCTGTCATTGTGGAGCCAAAAACCTGTGATTATAATTATCACATCCCCAGTGACCTTGCATAAACTTTAATCCCTCTCCAATGGAGCATTTAAATAGCCTGCATCTACTGGCAGGGGACCGTGTCCCCTCAGTTGAAAATATAGAGACTAGGAAAGAAACGAGCCACAAAGAAACCACCAAGCCCCTGTGTCTTACAGCTTGTATTAAAGAGTTGTACAAGAAAAGCCCCGTCACTGTCATTTTAATTGATATTATATAGTCATCCTGAATTCAAAATGCCACGGTAGTATCCAAACTCAGCTAAGCCCAGCACTGAGCATTTTAATCAGACAAAAAGGTCAAATAACACCAAGTTTTCATCACTGTATTCAGTGGGTCACTGGGCTGAAAAAGTGGGTATACAAGGTGTGTGGATGGGTTGTTGAGTCAAGAAATCTTCAGGGAGGCAACCTCATTCCACCTTGGGGAGAGGTTAGTTCACCCTTGCAGGTCCCACCATGATCAAGACCTGAATTAATTCTTCAGCCTAGTTTGAAGACCTTTTTCGACTGCTAAAATCACATTTTAACTATTTGAGTTTTATATGTTCCCTCTTACAGCTAGGATTGGTTGTCTTTTATTACACAACTAAGGACTGTTATTTGCTAGCGCATCATTCTAATTCTGAGTCATAAACGTTCTTCCATACAATACAGACAAGCACTGCAGAGAACCCTAAAAACTCTGAATCTGGGGAAAGAAAATATTTTGATTCTAAAGGATTGCATTGTCTTCATGTTTCTGATGCAGAAATGATCCTTTTAGACAAAGAAACAATCCACCCTGAAAATATATCATGCTATATCATGTAATAAAGTCCTCTGAAGCACATTGAAACACAGTAGTTGCAGGAATTTCATGCCATTGCTTTGAAATTATATGAACTAAATTGCTCTGCGATAACCTGATTACTGGTTCACAGACCACACAAATTTTTGGACCTACAAGTCCCAAAGCAAGTACCTCTTGCACTCTGCAGATGCTCCCATGCAGAGGCAACCAACATTAAGTGTGTTAAAACACAAGTCCACTTATCTCACATACATGCGATAATTGTGCTCATCACGAGCTTTGCACCACAGTATCACATAACTGATTTTTTTAAAATATTGCTACAAGAAGACAAAATGAATTTATTACTGGAAAAGAGTTTTGCTAATTGAAATAGGTTTCAGAGACAGTACATAAGAAGAATCACACATTCAAATTAGCAGTAATATTAACAAATTCAAAACTTTAAAAACCTAAATCAGTGTAATGGTACATCTTAAGGGAGAGGCACTTAGTGAGGGCAAAATTTAAGCATTTTTGTATGAGTAGCACATGCACTTCTCTCTCTGTATTAAATAAATGAAGTAAAAGATATCTGCAGCAAGAGGTATATTTCCTAAAAATAGGAAACTACTGTCTAGGAAAGCAAGAAACAGTAGGTCGTGCTCACATTGAGAGTTTTAACTTTAAATGTGGAATTCAAGATGAAAATTAATAAGAAACAGCCTTAATACAGTTAAAGGACTTCAGTGGATCACACAGATAGTTATTTAGGTACTTTTGCAAGTCAGTAAAACCCCAGTACATATTGCAAAGGGAGGATTTCTTCCAAGCAACTGCATTGCCAAACAGTAAGTCCTGGCAAGCCTCTAGCAAGGTCTCTTAACCCGGTGCAACAGTATGTTTGAAAGCACTGCTACAGCTATCCCAAGTCTCCTTTTTGCTCTGTGACTGGATTAGGATGTTCTATGGACCACAGAAACAGTGAAGAGACAGCCAGAGCCTCACAGAGCCTTGCATCCCTGTGACACTCTGGAAATAGGTGGTGGCACAAGAGAGACAGCTCTTTTCAGTCCGTGGCACTGAACAGGAACTGGATTGAATCCAGGCACCCTCACAGGCTGCGATATCAAGACCACTCAACAGCTACCACACAGTAGTGACTTCCATCAGCCTAATTCATTTTAAATGAAAATTCTGCATGTGCATCACTGCAACATAAATACATTAAATATCATGTAGTAATAGCTTGGCACATTTCTCCTTTTGTCAGGAACTACTCCAAATGTCTTCTCTCCTTTCCCAATTAGCAATGTGGTACAGTTGCCTGAGTTTAGAGCTGCATATTCTGTGTGTTTCACGCATGAAGATCTCAACTTGCACATCCAATATTTTATGAATTCTTCTATAAGAAAAAAAGCCCCACAAGATCTGCCCTTTCTGCATGCTAACACTTGTACCCACACCAAATTTGTCATGACATCATACATAAGCACCTGATATTGGCAATTAACCATTATTTGCCTAAGAGTTAGCACAGTAAGACAGAAAGTAGACCTGTTTATTTTTAGAAATAAAAATATGAAAAACTTAGTAGACAAATCACAGACACTTGTAACCACCTATTTCATATTATGAGACTACTGTGAGTATAGATTTGTCGAAGTGGAAATTATTTTGAAATAGCAATTGCTGCACACAGGAATTCTTTGGAGCTTGAAGAAAAAAAGCTGTTTGAGAAGGGAAATATGTTCCATGAGCAGTATTGTAAAATTTCATTCCTTCTGATATCAGTGGTCTGGACATAAGGTGTAAGCCCTTTGCAGTCCTGTATCCCTAACATCCCAGAAGCTGTGCAATAAAAATCAATGCAGTGGTGTCTGTGTAATGCAGTGGGAACAGGTAAACGTACAACTAGGTGATTTTGAAGAGTTTCAATTTCAGTGTAGAGCAACTTGAATAAACAACTCTTAAAACTACCTTCACATTATGGAGCAAATTGCTCATCTCTGAATCACAGTTGCTCTTGGATTCCCATTCAGAATTCGTCCCACAAGTCCCACTGACATTAATGGGAGCGCCACTAGCAGAACAAATAGACAATCATTTCATACTGAGAGCAAAATTTTCCCCACACAGTGTGTGTCCGACACACAAACCCACCTTTCACCGAGGGAGGGAAACACAACCCATGTGCACCTCCCCAGCCTTACTTTCCTATCCCCTACTCTGTGCAATGCTGCCTGCAGCCAGCCAGACCAGACATGTAATCTGGCATTTTTAACAGCTTTTATCGTTTTGTAACACTGGCTCCTGTCTGTTCACATGGCCTGGCACTTTCCTGCAGTGATGCTGGGTTCACTCAAAAGACAACCCTGGTTTACTGAACTGCCAAAAGCAATCTCTAGCCCTGTAATATTTTGGCCTCCTACAGACCCCATTCTAAGGAGACTGATACTCTGAAGATGCAGTGAGGACAAGAGAATAGAGGTGTCACTACCATTGGTGAGCTCCCGCACATCTTAACTGATCAAGGAACCTGTATAATGCATGGGGAGGCTGTACAAATTCGAAGGAGAGATGCTGCACACAAACTAGAGCAGCAACTCACCACCTTTCATTACAAACTCTTCAAAAACCAGGTAGGAAATGCAAGGCAAAATAGGTTGCCTTGCCTCTTACAGAGTCATCCCAGGACTTCTGATCACTATGAAAATTTAGGCATTTGAGCAGTGCCTAAATATCTCGGCACTGCAATGTTTTCTTTTCCAGGCTTTTGGGGAAAATTTCCAGACTAGGACGTTTTATTTTCCCAAGTTTTATTTTTCACCTTTCCAAGCCAGAAGTACAGACCATCAGACTAGTGTCAGACTTTAAACACCCAAAACCTGCAAGTACTCACGAGTCTTTCCCGCAAGAGAAATTTTAAACGCATTTAATTTCTTCCCTGTTTACGTCTTTCCCTTTCATTTATCCCATTCCCTAAGACATGTATACTGGTCTGAAGCTCAGTCTGGCGTTGCAGAGGGAGCCATCTATATTTAGAGAGAAATATTGCTCTGCCATGACTTCAAAACTGTTTCTGAATCCTAAAACTTTCTTCAGGTTTCATGAAACACTGACCTGACACTGAGATTTCAAGAAACTTCTCTTCCAAATCTGGTGTGAGTTTTCCAGCAAAAGCAATAGGCAAACTGCTTTTTTTTGACAAAGTTAGAATTAACTTCACCCAGCACTGCTACCTTTAACCACAGGGTTCCTCATCAGTGTAACACCCTTCCTCAAGCTGATCTCCCAGAGTCATACAAATATAGCAAAACTTATAGCCTGTATTTTTAAAGGATGATTTTGTTTGATACAGTCACGTCAAAAAATTTCAATAAAAACCTTATAGGGTCAAAACTAGGAAAAACATTCAAGAGAAAAAAATTACATGTATTACTTTTCTTAAAAATTTTTGAGAATGTCAATTTCTTTGTCTTTTTGGGTAGAAATGTAGTGCATTTTTATTCTTGTGGAAAGCCAGAAGTATTGTGTTTTCATTTTTTATCTGTTTCAGCTCTTTTCTGTGCAAGTTCATTTGGTTTAAGGTCTGATAATGAAGAACTGACACAGCTTTAAATAAAAGTAAATAGGAAATCCATTGACCATAACAAACAATGGGCTGAAAAAAACCCAAACTGTTGTAGAGAAGGTGCTTCTCTGTTGACCATTATAGCAATTTTTGCCCGTAATTATAACTTGCAAATCTAATTCACTCAAAACACAAATACTTATTTCCTGCCTTTAAAAAACCTAAATCAAGCATTGAATTACAACTCTTTCAAGAATGAGTCTCATCATTACCTTTCCTATGTGAAAGGGAAAAAAGTAACTCTTGAGAATATACGTGAAAGAGGCATATGCAAACATATTGTACAGACATCTGCACAATAAGTACCCCTGTACACTTTCACACATCACATGAATGTGCGTTCACATATACATACATACACATGTGCACTTATGGAGGCATACTTATTATATATATATACACACACACTCACCCTATGAAAAATGAAACTTCAACGATAATTTAATACCCACAAGATTAATACTGCAATTACAAAGCAACACTAGCACAAATCCAGAAAATGTCACTGTCACATGGTTCCATTGTATGCTGTTGAAAATACCTCCAAAGTTTGGAAATTAATCACACAGCAATGCCAATCTTTTAAGCCAGGCATCTATGAACCAACCTCTTCCCTACTGAATGAATTACATTGAAATCATATAATTGCAGGCTGCCATTCAGTCACCCTTAACAATAGGAGACTTTGAAAATTGGAAATTTTTTTCCCCTCTGACTCCCAACTTGCAAGCATGAAGCATGCAGCAAAAGCTTGGTGCCTTTTAAATTACCTAAAATCTACATCCTTCAGACAAATGAACACACACACAAAAAAGGGTGCAATTTAAGGGCAAATCATTTTGTGTTAATCCTTGGGAACTCAAAGCATGAAGATAAAAGAAGAAAAAATGCAGGTTTCACTTTGCTCATTATGAGACATTGACTTTCAGCTAATAGTATGCAATTAAAATTTCTTCATGAGATTTCCTTATTGAAATAAGAAAGATAGCACCGTGCTGAATGTGGTGATAGATCTGGCATAAACGTGCTTCCTGGACAAACTGATTTATCATGTCTCATTCCAGCAATACTTTCCTGCTTGCTCATTTCTCATCTTATTACTGTGAAGTTGTAATTAAAGAAGATCCTCCCACAGAGAAGAGTTCTCCTTCAGGACAAGCTAAATTATAAATGCACTGTTCTTTCTCCAATACCAGTTTAAAGGGCCAGTCTGCTGAGGGAAAGATTCACATCTAACATTTGGGGCCTCTGGCTCTGTAACTGTATGCAGGTCTCTGTTGGATATAGAATAAGCTGGGCTTCTTGGGCAAATATACATTTGCAATTGACTACTGCAATTTAAATAGACAATTGAATTAAAATGGTATGGAACTTCTTATTTTTCAGGGACAATAGAGCAACATTTGACTGAAAAGTCAATCCACTGACCATTACAGGATTAATTTGCTAGGAAGACACCAGCATAAGGAAACACAAGCAGTAGGCAGGATCTAAATTTGACAAGACACTATCCATCCTCTACTACATCTTCAGCCCTCCAAATACATGGTCTTGGACCAATGAAAATAAAATATAAAACATCATTTGTTCCCCTTTATTACATTAAAGATATGAACCCAAATAAACCATTCTTCCTGCAACCAATAGCAAAAATCCAGTTTCCCTCAAGGGAAAATGCTCTGAAGAAGGACTCTCAGTAAGGCTGTTACCAAGAAGATTCTTCTGCCTTCCTATCTGAACACTTAAACTGAAATACAGCAATATAGTGTAGCCCCACCAGACTTTTTTTAATAACACTGAGCCTTTGGAAATAAGGAACTAAAAATAATTACCAGAATAAGAATTATTCCTACCACTTCACAGCAACACACAAAGTTAGTTCTGATGCTTCCCTGAGGACTCTGAAAAGAAGGAATTAGTGGACAAACTTCATAAAATGGGAGTAGGAGAGAAGAATACACTAAAAGTTCTGTGCTTGAAATGCTTGTCCAAGAATGTGAATCTCCTCTTAGCTTTGGAGTATATGTGTATCTTAAGCATTATTATCATGGTATCCTGCCTTTAATGTCAATGTGGGATCTAAAAGAATTCAGATCTCTTGATAATGAAAATCCACCTGATACTCAAAGGCTCACACAACCATGAGATAGCTTTTTACACTGTTACATCCTATAGGTTTATATTTCTCCTTGAGACCATTAATTTAATTGCATCTCTGGATTTAATATTAAAATATTTTATTGTAATAATAGCAGACAGCTATTGTGCTCAGTAGTAGTAAGAGAAGCATTATATTTGCAGACATATAATTTCAGAGTTAATTTCATACAAGTATAGGTGAACTTGATCCTTAAATTAATATCATTGTCTTTTGCAAGAGAATTAAGACAGGCAATTCATTCTGTGTCATATCTACAATGTTTTAAATGTGATGCAAAGAGCTGTGTATAAGTGAGGTGTTCACAGCAGCTGATATGACAGTGAGGGTCTAGATCGCATGACAAGAAAGAAAATTGTTATGCTAATAGTGAAATATTTATAACAAAGTATTTTTAAGTCCATATCAAAAAATAAAATATCAGTAACATATCAGTAACTGTATGCAAAAATGCTAATAAAAAATTCTGATTCGTCTTCCAAACTCGATACATTTTCTTTCGCATTTTGTCAAAGGAATAGAAAAATGTAGTAAGGGAAAAAGGAAGGTAAAGGTAACAGCACAACACCCAAAAACCTCACCATTGCTTGTTCCATCATATTTCTTGCTGATAATTCTATTTCTATAATACTACTGCAGATGATCTGCAGCTAATTAGTTGCAGATTTTAATTTTCAAAAGTCCAGCATAGACTGATGTTGCAGTTTTATTGAATACACAAGGTCACAACAACATGCTTATGTTTCATAGTTTGTGCTTTCATGGATGGCTGCAGGTCCTAAAGCAATCAAATCCACTTTTCAAAGATTGTTTTCTGTAAAATATTTTACTACATGTAGACAATACATAAAAGGTGAGGTCTATAAGCATTCACAAAACAATTGCAAAAAATTTAGCTGTTGACAATGCCACTTTCAGTCAAGCAGACATTCACTAGAATTATTCAGGCATATTCCCTGCTCTGATAAAAATAAAACCATGGTTCTGTTTAAAAGCATACAAGGTATTGGCTGCATAAGGCCTTTCCTCATTGGACGTCTTAACACGAAGAAAATAAATGCAGTGTAATAAAGTGACTTAAAAACCCAAAGACTCTCACTCTGCTTTCCAAAGGGTTTATGATCAGAATAGGTACACATATCTTCATTTATGAATAATTTCTTGGGCAAAAATTTTCTGAAGCCAAGCCATATCGTTTGACAAGCTTCTGACCAGGGAGAATTTGTTTTATGGATGAATTATTACCTATTAATTTATATGGCACTGTAAATATACCTGCTGTTGGGCAGCAGCCGCTCAGAGCTAAGCAGACAAGGGTCTGTGTTCTCACCAGATCATGGTGTAAAGGGACAGCCAGTGACAAACTACAAGACCAGGCAAGAAGCAAGTAAAGCAAGAAGTATCTGTTAGCGCTCAGTCACAGAATAGGGGGTTATTCAGATGTTGCACATAAAGAATTACAATCCACAATGCAGAGAATAAATAAAAGAGCATTCCCAACCAGCAGATCCCTCTCAGTCCCTACTCCCTTTTGTTCTTACTAGTTACTTCTGCTGTCTGACAAATCATCTCCCTGACACAATAAATTTGTTATGGAACATTATCTCAGGCTGAGAAAGGTCAGGATGTGCTAAAGGTCATGTATGTATTAACCCAATACATGAGAGTCCCCACCCATACTCTAAAACAGAGTCTTAAATTACACACTATTGAACTGGCATAGCAGATCTCTCAAACAGCCCCGTTTACCTGACGTGTTCTCGAGATGTGCTCAGACATCTCCAGACAGGCATGTGTCCTGTTTGCTCCAAGATTAAATTTGCATTATCAAACACTGGGGTTGTGGAGTTATAGTCCCTGAAGGAAGGAAGGAACCTGAGAACAGCCTGATTCCAGCACCGTCCAATTTGGGTGCACAGTATGCGTAGCATTAGATTCTTGTCACATCAAACCCAGTGGAAACCACAGCTATGGAGGGTGGGGGTCCGCCCTCACCTTCACACTTACTACAGCATATAGAGATATTGTCCCTTCCATATATTTTATGTTTTGCACCAGAAAGTAAACAGGAAGACTTTTAGCTTAGAAGAAAGAGGGATGCACTATAACTCAGCTGGAGGTTTTAAATACTGTTTGAAAAAAGTGTTCTTCTCCCAGAAGTAGCATTAAATACTAGCATCAGTCAGATGGTGAAAGTTGTGATTTCGGATATACAGCAATTCTAACCCTTAAGTCAAACAAAATAAGCAGCAAACCAGAGTACAATGTTTCTGTTCTCAACAGCAGTCAGTCTATGCTCTTATTTACAATCAGTTCAGAAGTAGGACACAGTTTTAATGACAATTTTAAAATATTTATAAGTCAGTTTTGTTTCATACAAAGATTGAGTAAAATTGATTGACTTAATTAAAATAATGCAGTTCTTAGTTTCTCGTTTACCTGTTCTTATTTCCACTCTACCAGTAACAGAGAAAGAAAAAAAAAAAAAGAAAAACAGAAATTTGGATTGTTATGGTTTTGGGGTTGTTGGTGGGGTTTTTTGGTTTTTTTTAGAGAAAATTTCAGGAATACATCTGACAAACTTCTTACTTTTCAAGCCAGAGATTTTTTTTCCCCCCCCCTTAGAGAACATGTCATGAAGTTTTCACTAGCTCTATACAAAGAAAAAAAGAAACCAAACCAGATTAGAAGGTGATTTCCTGATTCACTAGTACTTCATAACTGGTTTATCATAGAAATAGAATCGTTTGGGTTGGGGAAAAACCCCATCTAATTCCAATCCCCTGTGATGGGCAGGTACACTGTCCACTAGTCCAGGTTCCATAAAGCCCCTTGAACACTGCCAGGGATCAAAGGGCAGCCACAGCTTCTCTGGGCAACCTGTGCCAGCAATTCACCTCCCTCAGAGGGAAGAAATTCTTCCCAATATCTCTTCTTAATCTACAATCTTTTGGTTTAAATCTATTTCCCCTTGTCCTGTCACTCCCTGTCCCTGTAACCAGTCCCTCTCTAGCTTTCCTGTAGCCCCTTCAGGTACTGGAAGGCTGCTCAAAGGTCTCCAGACCCTCCTCTTCTCAAGGCTGAACTCCAGTCAGGTTTAGACACCAATTTGTGCAGCTGTACCTCTGGGATCATAGTGGACTCTATGAAAGAACCAGCCTCCCCTGAACCCGATTTTTTAACCAAACCCAGAAAGGTAGCAGACTTTCCACCACAGCTGAGAGCATACAGAATATGGAGCTTTGATGCTGACTCATCATTACTTAATCTGGGGGAAAGAAAGGGAGGAAGAAAGGAGGGGTCAGTTAATTAACATCTATTAACAGTACCATTTACTTGGAATTCCCAATAAATTGTACGGTTTGGAGTATGAGACCGGGAAAACCAGAACCATTCAAAGGATCTGGTTGCAAACAGCCTTTTCGACTCACTTTCCTTGACAGAAAACCACTCTCAAGCAATTGTGAAAGAGGGAAATGTTGGCTTAGTGCAAAGAGCAAACACAGACATCTTTTAAAGACACAAATATCTTGTATCTCTCCTTCAGTAAGCTGTTTCTCCTTTTTATTCTCATTTTCACTCTCCGTCTGTCTTCATTAGTCTGCTGGCACTCTGCTAGGATTAGTGAGCTAGTTTCCATGGTTTCTTATTTTCACTTTCTATCTTTCTTCGCTTAACTCATTAAATTGCTCATTACTTCGCTGCACTTTACAGGAGACATATTTATTGTATTAGTTACACAATGGCCAGATTAGTAAGTGATAGGCAGTTTGCTATTTGAAAGAACATATTCTAATAGCAGAAAGGAAATTCAGGAGACACAGATATTATCTACTAGTTGTAGCATAGCTTGGCTAGCTAGTAACTGCTAAATGTTTATCCTTTATCACTAGAAATATGCTACATGATCATAAAAAAAAAAAAATGGTGCACACAGTTCCTTCATTTCTCTGCAGCACCTGAAGCCATGGAAACAGGAAACTGCAAGAACACCTTCTTTACCTTCCCTGACAAAATCCCATGAGAAACCTGCCCAGGTCATCGCTTTTCCAAAGGTTGTGAGGTGATCTGCACACTCAAGTCTCCCTCTGGCTGCTGGGGAAGAGTGCAGACAGCAGGGAGGAACCAAGGCATCATAGGGGGTCATGACCAGAGGAAGTCCTCCCACATGAAAAGTGAGCTCAAGCTGAAGTTTCGGATTCAGTTCTCAGATTTCCATCATGCATGTGCTAATTACTTTATAAGGGAGATAATTCTGTGCCCACTATTCATATCCCAGTAAAATTCTTGGTTAAATTGACTATCCAACTCAGTGGGAGCACAGTGTGTGTTACAGCATAAAACTTTTACTTCAGTCTGCAAAGTCAGCAAAGCTACAATTCTGTATAGTTCTTTCTCCCGCTGTGCTTGAGGGTGTCTGCTCAAACAAGTCTGTATTCAAAGGAGGTTTTCAGTTCCAGCACAGGTTTCTTACCAGTTTTTGGAGCTTATGTGATTGGTTTTCTGACTGTGCCACCTTCAACACCTGCTCCTCTGCTAAATTACCTCCACTGTCCATCCCCCATCGTTTCTTTACATAAACCCCACTTCCTTATCCCCTCCATTGAGGTACAGTCCATTTCCACCTCTTTAGCCATCAAGGTTGCAAAAGAGATCCTTTTACTTTGCACTTCTCACCTCTCTTTTAATCTTTTCTGCCTTTAAATATAACATAGTTGATCCAATTATGCTGTAATTTGAGGTGCTGAATGTCATCATCCATGCTCTGCCTCTTTCGTTCAACAGGGCTCCAAGACATAGTTCCTTTCAGCTGAATTAAAATCTTTCCCGCTGTTAGTGATTAGTGTATACCAGGGTTCATGTCATTCATTCATCTTCTCCAGTAGTTCATTTATCACTGAGAGGTAATCTACTGTGGAGAATTTTGATCAAAAGGATGCCTGATATTTTTTCCTGTTTTCTCTTTTTGGTGGCCCCAAAAAAAAAAAAAATCTGGTATTTAAAAGATTGGCTTGATTCCTTCAATAAACTTTGATGACATAAGGCCAAGGGATTTATGAAATGCAGCTTTCCTTTTTAAAAATGAGTGTGCATTAAAATTAAGGCTAACTACAAAATTAAAAAAAAGAATAAAATACTCCAAATANTTAAATTATTTATTCACTCAGAAACAGTTTACATAAAAAGGGGGAGAATATTATCGTATGTACTGTCTATAAATTAAATCATTAAATATTTAATAAATTTATCACATTTAATACAAGGAAAGCAAACATGGGAAAGCACCCATTAATCTTTGTTGAATAACATCCTGTAAGCAAAAAGAATAGCTCTGGGACTCTTACATGACCTGGGGATCTTCCATTATTACTTTTGCAAAGCAAACTTCTCAGTCACTGACATTCAATTAAAAGCTAAAATACCCCACTAACTACATTGTGCCACATTTTAGCACATTATTCAATATACAACCTTAAGAATCTAACCCTTCAAATACAGGATTTCCTTGACATTAATCACTACAGCATCCAAGCATTTCCTAATGGCTCCCCCTGCCTTCCTCGGTGCTCCCATTACTGCAGAACTGCAGCATCACAGAGAAGAGCAGCCAGCTCAGCCCACAGGCCATCCCAAGCGCAGCCTAGGGCATGTGTTTAGACTAGTTAGAAGATGCAATTCCTACCTACTCGAATGAATCACTAATGCAGATAGACTGTGCAACAGTAGCAGTGGTGGCACTTAGACCAATCTGGAGAATTAACTTACCAGAACCACATGCACACCAGTACTCAAATACACACCGAGTTATACATATTCATACCTAAAATCTGCTGTCCTACCTCAGCATCTAACCCACAAGAGCACTTCTGCATTCAGCTCTATTTAGTGTGTCCTATTTCTCACCCAGTCCTATTGCAGTGAAGGGTCAACTCTGCAACACGCTGACCCTCTTGTACCCACTTCATCGAAGCATTGACCTGTGAGGACACAAATGGTCTTGCAAGCCTTGAGGTCCAGCATTAGCTCAGACACATTACCGGATTGGAGCCAGCATGTTTAGCATGTGACAGCGTCAACTTCTTGGGACTTTCAGGCTTTCATGCCCGAGGGCATTTTATTCCATGAATGCTTTTATATGCTTTGACAAAGATACTGTGCTTTTACTTATTAATTAAAGCATTCATTAGTACATGATGGATCTTTACACCTTTAGTACAAATCAGAAATGAATGAATGCAGAACTTCTTTTGTATCTACATATATACACACACAAGTAGACACATATTTATATATGCATGTGCATGGGTCTACAGCTTACTGTGTTGAAAAAAAATCAGTAAGTGTAAAGGTAGCAAACCTGTGCCAGCATCACTATTGTTGTTTTAAAATCTCTGCTGTAATCAGTATAAAATGAGGCAGTTCCATCCCAGCTTCATCATTGCTTAAACCTGAAGGCGAGAAAGCATGCAAAAAAAAAAGCCTAATAACTCACCACAGTCCCTGAGCTTGCTGCTATTGCAAAATAACTGCACATCTTGTTGCATTTTATTACTTAAATAAAAGCATTGATACTAATGTCCTAACCTTTTTAGCCTAAAGGACATTTTCATTGTTGTGTCATAATGCTCTAAATTGTGTGTAATTATCCCTGCTTACTTAGAAAGGCTTAGTAAGGAATGAATAGGAACAATTAGCATAACACCCGAAACATTAACCCATGTGAACGCCAGAGCATTGGCTTGCAAGCACCTGTTTGTAGTTTGTGCAAGATAAGCACATTGCAGTCTCCGTTTTTCGTGGCAACTTAATTGCACTCCAGAGCAAACAAACACCTTCTGAGCATTGCAATCCATAGGCATCATACCCATGTGAGTGCACGGATGCGCACCAGCAAAAGGGATCAATGAATCAAGCTGTCCTAGACAGAACTGAAGGGACTCAGTCTGCTCAAAGGAGGCACTGAGGGAACAAAGAGATTATCCATTTCACTAACAATGGTCACCTGCTTCATTTAGCAGTCACTCGCTTCCTCACTTCCCTGCATCCCCTACAACCTTCCATGCCTTCTTGTCCACACTTCCACTGGTCCAAAACATGCACTAGAAACACAGAGCTCTGCCACGTCAACTTGGGCGTTTGGCTTGATTAATCCAAGGTTTAAAGTCTTCTCTGGGCCAAGCCTAGAGAACACAATAACATGAGCTCTTTAGTACACAGCCTGGTGCTCACCATGGCTTCTGTGAGGCAGAGAAAGGAGAATGAATCCCAGTGTTCTGCAGGTGGCTTGTGGAGACAACTCATCCAGTACACAGATCATGCCTAGGTCCTCTCATTCTCAAGGGTATCCAGCAAGTTTACCACTATTAAGCTAAGTTTAAATATGTGCATTCACACGTATACACCTAAATGGAAAAGCTGAATGTTGTAACACAGCCATCTACCTTTTCTAAGCAGTGGACCTTACCCCAATAAAGCTTGATAAGACCTGGTCAAGAAATGTGGGGAAATCAGAAGAACCAGTCTTTATCAGAACTCTGCGAGCCTTCACCCATCGGCATTCTGTGCTTCATGCTTCATTTCAGGAGTAAATAAAAACTGCTGAATATAATTCTCAAGTACTTTAACCAAAGCCTTCCAGCTAGAGCTAAGACAAAAACACAAGCCTATTATAGGACCTACAAGGGAATTTAACTGTAATATGTCATTGTCCATCTCCTCACTTTTTATTCATCCGTTTCCACGGTTCAGATCCAACCACATGGCAGCATCCAGAAGCACACTGAAAATTCCCAGAAATAGTATCTCAGTAACAGCAAGGCTTGAGGAAACACAACTTGCATAACATCATACCATGGTTCAGCCCCAAGCAGCAGCTGAACACTGCCTCTGCTCTTACCCTTCTAAAGGGAGAAAACAGACCAAGCACCCACTGGTTGGAATAAGGATAGGTTACAGACCAACACCTCAAGATGGGAAACAATAACAAACCCCACAGCAAAATCCACACAGACACAACCAGCGATAACACTGAGCACCTTACCAACCTGAGGAGATGGCAACGCAAAGCGATGGCGCAAATGCCAACTGCACTCAGACTGCCCCAGAGCCACACAGACCCCACCTCCGCCCCACCAGCCCCTTTTATAGGGGCTCATTGATGTCAGGTGGTGTGGGACCAGCCCCAGCCAACTCATCTCACCTGTGCTGGCTGCTTGGAGAGTCATCTCTGATCTGGCCACAACCAGGACACATCAACAATGTACTCTGACATGCTTTGTGTTGGTTTAATGAAAAATTATGCTATTCAAGTCAGATTTAGATTAGTTATTTAAACCACAACGAAAAAACTTGTGTTTATAAGCTACACATTCCTCTTTCTGAGAAGTATTTCTATAGTTCTATTTCTTGATCCTCAATTCATTTATACAGTTATAATCAAAAGCTACTTAATTTTCAATACCTGTTTGATATCTAATCTATTCAATACAATAGCAAGTTATAGATGTGCAATTTCCTATCTGTAAGATAAAACAAATGTTAGTCACCTAAAAACATCATATATATATATATATATATAACCCTATAAAAACATAATGATGGTATCCTCTTAGTGATAAATACATATATATACGCAGATATTTTGTAAGTGTTCCAGACAGGAATAGTAGGAGTTCCTCAGAAGATGGCAACAAGAAACCAGTGGGCTTTAACCCAAACTGCAAACCAGACCAAACTCCTGTGATTTAATCAAATTTACACCACTACAGAAAATAACTTCCAACATTTTCTGAAATCACCCCCCCAATGCCTACCAAAGATGTTTTCACACTGTTTATTTGCTTATGATGTCTTTTAATGTATTCTAGTGAAACCTAAAGGTATGATTTCCATAATACAGCAGTTTCTCTGGTTTCTCTCCTAGCTGGGTGCAAACAAAGCAACAGCAGTGAGGACAGAGTTTTATGCAAAAGTTACCTTATGTTTTCAAGGCCTGAATTGCTACCCTTAAATCTCAAATTCTGTTTTGTGACAATTGTTTGCAGTCACTTTACAGCTGAATCAGTTTTAAAAGTAGAGTCCACAACTAAAAAGTCTTAATATTTTTAAGTCTCACAAACGTTGTAAACAACTGACAACTTATAATGTTTTGCATTTTGCCTTCCAGTGAAATTAGCAAGTGAAGATGCAGAAGAGAAAAGGCGAGTTCCTCACTTTCAGCTAAGAGGTACTTTACTGGTGTGATATGACTGCTAAGCAGAAGGAGGAGATACAAGTAGATATCAAAATAAACTGGAAAATAGAAAGACAAACCACAAATTTGAATGGACCTGAAAAGGATGGAAAGAAGGACCAAGACAGAAATCCCTTCTCCACTCCAGGCTATGTACTGATGAGTACATAGCCTGGAGTGGAGACTTAGCACAGACCACAGACAGACCGCAGACTGAGCCCCAGACCACACTCAGGTGTGGTCTGGGGCTCAGTCCTGTGCTAAGAAATATCATTGTGTTGTTAACAACTAATGAGCTCAGGTACTTGCCACTAGGTTAAGAGTGTAGCCCTGAGTACCTCCTACACTTATTTCAGGAGAAAACCCAATGGGCAAGCACCCACGTGGATTGTGAATACCCGATAGAGGAGCTCTGCACTGCTGTTAAGAGATCTGCAGTGTTTTGTCCACAGAAAAAAATGGGGAAAAATAACAACAATCACTATAAATCCCTGTAAAAAGAATAACATAAAATTAAATTGAAGCCCATAGGAAAACAAAATCAAATTATTAAAAAACAGCCAAAAGAGACAAGAGACAATATTAAGCTTCATATGAATTTTAAGAGTTTAAATTAACCAGTCACTGTAGATACAGGACTTAAGAACAGAAATGGAAGTTGTATTAAGAATATGTAACATCCCTTTCAATCATTAGCAATTATTTTGTAAAATGCTAAACACTTTAACATCTGAAATTCTATAAAATCTGTATCACACAATTTTATTAAAATATATTAATTTATAAATATCTGAAGATATAACATATTTGCATTTAAATATCTTGACACAGAAAAACATTTCAGACTGGTGATATTTTTATACTAACTCATTAGGTATAATTTTTTCATTTATTTTCCTATATTTATTGAAATAATAATACCAAAATAATGTAATTAAATTTTTAATAGGCTAGTGATTTTTTTAGTATCTCAAACTGATGGTGAATAAGAATGTCCAATTTGGGGAACACATAAGTTTACAAGCTCTTCCAGATGTTTGCAAGCATGGTCCAACCCAAAGCTATCTCTCAATTCAATGAGCTTGGAAAAGTGTAAGTCACTCCACAGAATCTATTTACTTTGTTCATTATGAAGCTCAGAAAGGTCATTATTAAGTTACTGCTGGATTTTAGTACAATTTGTGAACAGGAGCCTCAATCCTGGGTCACAGTTAGCTGAAGAAAAGACCACATTGATGTGTTCCTGTAGATATTTGCACAAGTTAGTAAAGCCACACAGAGTGTTGGTCCCACCTTAACAGGCCAAATATGGCTCCAGATCTACACAAGTACTATTAAAGATAATATCACTGCAAGAAAATGTTTACTTCTACATAGTCGTGGTTTTCCTGGAATTAACTGGTTATTGGTTTGGGTAGCCTATGTCGGACAGACAGCAAAAGCAAAAAATTCTGCCAGAGAATATATGAACCCAGTAATGTACAGAGAACATTTTACTGTAATACCTCAAGGCAAAATCCTGTTTGGATGCCAAGTTTCTTCCCTGTACAGTACAGAGGGGGAAGGTGATGTGGGAAGAACAGGGAAGAGCAAAGCAAGGTATCTGTGCAAGCGTCACAAAGGCTGAGCTGTGACCATACATGCTAGCATGAGAGTCACAGCCTCCCAAAGAGAAGCGATTCTATGCCCCCACCTTTTTTTCCTGGCTGTGCCATGACACTCACCCTTTGCTTTGACAAGGCAGCATGCCAGGGAGGGGGGCGGCAATTCCCATAA
Organism: Heliornis fulica; assembly: GCA_013399135.1. Classification (NCBI taxonomy): domain Eukaryota; kingdom Metazoa; phylum Chordata; class Aves; order Gruiformes; family Heliornithidae; genus Heliornis; species Heliornis fulica. Next base: position 142,582 of record VXBZ01010922.1, on the reverse strand, counting down.
ATACTATTCCAGGTATGTTGTGTTAATAACCTCTCTTGAAGTAGCAGCTCAACAACATCATGTCTGTATCCCGTGAAGCTTTTCTGTGTGCTCATGTCCAAGCCAGTGTCAGGTACTTTAGGGCTGTTGTATGTGTGCTCCTCCCAGCCTGGCACACGCAGCCCACCAAAAATCCCTCCAGCCCTTCCCCTCGTTTGGCTTCTTCATCTTGCACAGCCCATGAAGTCAGGTCCAAGTGGCACAAAAGCATGGAGATGGTTCACAGCCCTTCTCTGCCTTCAGGAAGAGAGAGTTTGTGCTGGGGGCATTTGCAGTAACCTAGATAGCACCCGGTCCATCTGACCTAAAGGTATCAGTGTCTTTGCATTAATTACGTGGAAGCGACATCATTTGTTAAACTGGTGTGAACGTAAGACATCAGCGTATCAGGTCCCCTTTAAAATACATATGAGTAGGCAGTGATAAAGGTAAAAAGAGAAAGAAATCTTGAGAGGGAAAGAGAGGCACTATTAAACACTTTGTACTTATCTTGCTAAGGAAGAGCTTTGTTCCAGGGGGAAAAATCCTCTCTCTCTCTCTGAAGCTATCCAAACAGTAAACAGACCATTCTTTAAAAGGTGACGTATCTACAGCAATGCTACTTCACAGGACTGGCATGAAGAAAGCATTTTTCTCATAGATAAAACAGCAGAAAGGGTCTCTTGCACCAGTGATAATTTTGATCTTCTGTTTTACTTAGATTTTCAGGGCAAATTCAGAAAAAGTCTAATAAGCCCTTAAAGAAAAAATATATGAAGAAATGTTGAAGTATGTTGATTCACTGCTTCTTGCAACTCATTCTTCTCCTCCCGGGATAAGAATAAAAAAGATTTCAAAGGCTTCTCATCATATTTGTACTGACTAATTTAAGGGACATTGGGGCTTTTTGTGTATTAACATTGCCTGGACAGATGTTTGGTATTACAGGTCCAAAATGAGGATTCCTTCAACAGTCCAGCTGATGCACACAAATGTTGAGCACTCAGCATGCATTTACCTGCCAAGTTGGTAAGTGGAACAAGGGCTCAGGAGGAGATTTCATTCCCTGCACTAGAAACCTTAACTGATTTTCAGACCTCTCTTGTACCTGCCCTCTCAACTGCCCTCCAGGCTTGCCCATCCGAGGGATGCCATAGCTGTGATGTGAATGCAAGAGTACCAGGTTTTGCTGCCATAAACCAGATGCAGCCAGCACAAAGGGCCTGTCCTTGGCCACTGGCAACTTAGTGAGGTTTTCAAATTATTTTTCCACAGCCACTGTGTCCACATGGCCCTTTTATCAAGCGTATCTTCTGAGATAACTGCCTCTCCTGAGATCCCACATCCAGCTCTTGCAAGACCTCTAAACAGGGGATCTCAACCCTACATTTTTGAGACACAATTTTCATTTAGCTGCTTCTTGTTCCATGTTATAACAAGGATATAATTTAGTATATATATGTAGGTTTACAATTGCTTGTTTCTGAGCAGAAGAGCATAGATGTCTAACCGCCAGCCTCAACCAGAGATACAGGAAACATGCTCACAAGACAAAAGATGGGTTGGATGCCTGCTTTCACTTGTGTGGATTCAACCCCAATGCTGCATTTGTTTATCCACAGGAAAGAGGCAAAAGTACATACAAGATTCAAGGGGCAGGGGAACATGAGCAAAGGGGAACCTGACTGGAATTCAGTACCGGAACTTCTCCTCAAAGATAAGACACTCAAAAGAGCTCATTCCCATGAAGAATTGCAAAGCACTGATTTTCCTCTGTGCACATATCTTAAAAGCTCCTTCCAGCCTTCAGTTGGGTGCCAACAGCGAGCTTTGCTGAAAACACTTCAGAATCTGAGGAGACTTTCAAAAATATCATATGTATCACAGAGCATCCCAGACATGCAAGCTTCTGCTGTCACCTTACATGACTTCTAGTTTTGCAATTTAAATGGGGAGATCAGCATTACAGCCTTGGCAAGCGATGGAAGTGAAAATAGACACTAAAAAAAGTCATGATTTCTGTTTCTTGCGCAGCAGCCACCCGTTGATAAAAGGTAGCATGTGTCTCTCTCCTTCACAGGCTCACTAGTAAATAATCATCAATTTACACATTCTAGCACAATACCTCTGCCTACAAATTACTTCTTCAAAGATTTCCTTTTCCCCTGGAAGCACCACTTCTAAGTGTGTTGAAATTACATCTTATTCTTTTCTTTGAAAGATCTCTCATTGCACAGCCAACTAAAGAGAGATAATTTGCATAATTCTTCTTTTTAAATGACTTTGGGTTGATACAGGTTCTTTAGTGAATTGTTATTCAGCAGGACATGGTCAGATGCAGATAAAGTGCTATAGAAGGTGGAAGTTAACACCCTCAGATCTGATCAAATAACATTCCAGTTTTAAACTGATACTGTAAATCACAAGGAATTACAAAGCTCTAGCTTGATTCAGCTGTTGAAACAGGCTTAATATCAAAGCAGCCTTTTATTCAACAAAAGATTCTTTTCTGAGCCTTTCTCAGGCTTGCAGCAAGCACAAATTATCAATCTATCAGACCCTCGCAGGCTGACTGGCAGTTCCCCTGAGCGGGCCTCACCTCTCACTATATGCATAAAATAATTGTGTGCAATATAATATTATTATATAATGATAAATTTATCATGTAATGATAAATTAGTTCCTTTGTAAGGCTGTTTTCAACTTCTTTGGTTGCATCAAGCATTTTGGTAATTTCAGAAATCAAGATGCTCTCATTTCCTTTTAAAGATCTACAAAGCTGTTGTTTGTGTGTAGATACTGAAAGAAAACTTCCCTGGAGTTTCTTGAAGTTTTACAGAACTTAAGCAAAGGCTTGATTTTGAGTATCAAGAAAGCTGAAGGCACCCAGAACCCCACATTGCAGAGGCCATCTCTTGAAAAAAGCACTTACCACTAATGCTCACAAGAATATAAAACCTAAATATCGCGGTCTGAAGACAAGCATGGTCTTAATCTCATTACTTATCTCTTCCCAAAAGTCTCAAGGAAGATGCACCTGAATAACCTGTCAAGGGAAGCTGTGCAAGGACCACTGTTTGGTACTGCAAAACCAATTCTGCAATAGGTGCAGTCTGGAGCTTTCTTTCACTGTTAACAAAACAGCTGGGACTACCAGAAAGGTCTTTCTTACCTGTACTGTAATAGCACTTGGACCAGAGGAAAAAAAAATAAATCCCAGCAGTCATTTCCCTCAAACACACACACATTTGGGTTTTGAAGGATGAAGGATCTGGTCAGCCACTGCAATGTCATACACTTCCAAAGTAAAACCTGAGTGCAAACCTCACGCTTTACACAGTGAGGTTTTGGCACTGAGTTTTGAGGCTTGCTGATGTCCAGACCTCTTATCAGCCTCAATATTTTCTGGTGTCTGCCTGAAATGGAGGCAACGCGCAGCAGGCAGGTGTGTTCTGGTGTCATTAAACCCAGAGAATGAGCAGCTGCAGCAGCTAACTGTAAATCAGGATGTTTTTTTTCTGTGGTAAAAGGAATATTTCTTCACAGCCAGTGGTGGGTTTTGCTTTAGTTCTTCTGTGAGGAGCAGAAGCAGAAATGTAAGGACTTGGCCATGAAGCTTTGGCTTGTCCCACCGGACCTGGAATGCCTAGGCAACTTTCCTTTGGACTTCGGATAAATTCATGGCTACTCAATTCCCCGGATCAGGTAAGAGGAGATACATTGTGGGAAGTAATGCAAGGCTCTTCCTTTGATACTGTATACTGAATCCACTTGAATGTTTATGATGGTTTCTGTCTGGGCTGACACAACCTTCAATAAAAATCACAAATTTCTACAGCTTGAGTTCCAGACTAAACTCAGCCACTGGATCCACAGTCTTTGCACTCGGTCTTTTACACTCCTGAGAAAATTGCAATCACTTTGCAGCCAGCAAACTCATCCTGAGAAAACCTTGACTCTGGGTCTATCACCTGATAGTACACCTGCCTCCTTGTCCCATTTTTCACCCTCTCTGCTCATCCATAATAATGTTATTTACCCAATCAGGAGCAAACTTGTCACACAGACTCTCACTATAAGTCACAGTGAGTCAAAGACGCTGCATGGCACCATCAAGAGTAATAATTAACACTATGAAAACAAAACTTCAATTGCTAATTCCCTCTTAGTAGGGATTTAACAAATAACATTAGCCTTGAGCATAGCTAAGTACATTTTAACACAGTTCTTTACAATAGGGGTTCAATTACCCATAGCTGATTTTTTTCACTTTAATCATAAATTTAATACCATACTAATGAGTCAGTGAAGAGTAAACTGATGGGTAGTTTCATTCAGACTAGAGCTGTTAAGAACATTTCCAATTAAACATTCTTTCTTCTGAAATTCATTTTTGTCAGAGCGAAAATGCTTCGCAGTTAAATATTGATTTCAAGGATATTATCAAGAAAAAAGGTTTCGCGGATCAGGATGGATTCTCCAAACACCTGAGAGATGAACCAAAACAAAACTTGATTCTTTTCAGTGCAGGCCAAGTACTTTAACGTAGCTCTGTTTTGCAAAAATGTTTGAAGAACTGTGATTTCATCCAGAACAAATCAGAGAAAGCTTCCCAGAACTTCTGTGAAAACAGTTCTTTGCTCTCATCAGTTCTGACTCCCTACTCTTAACTCAGTGGGAAATAAACACTGTCATTGACAATGGATTTAGCAGGCTATTTTGCTGAACCTCTGATTGTAAAGTAAAAAAGCAGCAAATGCTAAGTGATGATCTGGTTGAATGTTTAGGTTGTATTAATTGCATCTAGTAAATGGACTATGCTATTTATAAACAAATGGCAATTTACTTTTGTGTCTTCATCAATACTTTTGATCTTTTATTGATAACACTGTTCAAGTTATATTGCCCCTCTATTTGAATGAAATATTGATACATATAACAGTTTTCTCTCTACTTGAAAAAGTTTCAGGAATTCAAGGAAAAGTTGGCTTAGACATCACTCAGACTAAATGGTAAGCAAGATGGGAAGATAATAGCAGAAAAGAAGTTAGGAGACAACTTAAACTCTAAAAGGTACTAGGGAAGTAAAAATCAGTGTGCATATAGAGATTAACTGAAATATTTGGAAGAGAATTACAGCTAAACTTTTAAAAATAGATGTAACTTTGATCTGAGATCCTAGAGGTGTCAACTGCTAAATTCCAAGAAAAAATCCATTTCTACTGAGAAAACATATAAATAAAGGATATCACATTATCACTGTTAACCTCAATATAGCTGTGTAGATGCTCAGAAGTTCCTACCTCCAGCAGACATTAAATATAAACTCAGGATTCCAACTGTATAACACTGACCACTTACTAGAAGTATCCCCCGAGCAGTAAAAAACCTGACCCAGCACTGAGTTCACACATTTTCAATGATTCTTATATGCTTTGCACCAGAAAAACACAGTGCTACAGAGCAGCTCTCTCTCACGTAAGTAACTCAAAGTAAAGAGTCTACATGTCCCAGGATGTGCAGAGTCATCTTCTTCCTCCTCTGCAACCTCCAGCCATTTTGGAGCACCGAACACATAGAGCTCACAGCTTTTCTTTTTTAATGCAGCTCTTTAGCACAGGCAGCTGTGGGGAGAAAAAGGTAAACCACCAACTAGAGCCCAAGCCTGTCCCCTGTGAAATCAGTCTGAAATAACCCTGGTCATTGGGAAAGTTAGAATATTTTAGCCCAGCACGAGACTCAGTGATGCAGCTGGAATTCCTTCCCTAGTTTAGAGCTTCATTTTATGCCAAGTTAAGGACAGACATCACCTGCAGTTTATGAACAATTTCTTTCCTCATCTTTTCTGGAATGAATACCCACATGACATAAAAATTATTAAAGCATAGCAAAACATTAAAGTCAGTTTCAGAGTAAACCAAAGACTTGTTTTGGGATCATCTTCCACCTCCTGCTTTTCTCCAGTCAGTCACTGGATGTGTGCTTGGATTCAAGGAATTCCCAAGCAGCTTTCAAGAGACCTTTCTGAAACCTCCTCCTGATAACAGGATATTTAAGCCCATTTACTTTTAAAACACACTTCATGTGAGCCTTCAAAAAAGAACCCCTTCCCCTGACAATGAGGCAGAAAAAAAAATTTAAATTATAAATACAACAAATGAAAAGGTTTGGAGCATACGGGCGTTCCCTGTAAAAAGTTTTAAAAAAATAAAAAAGGAATTGGAGGCTGCACTGCAGGGAAAGTGTTGTTTATAGCAAACAGCAAGATACAAAGAAAATTGGCCAGGTGAAAGCGTATGATTGTGTTACAGTGAACCCCAGCTAAATGAATATCTGACACTAAATAAATCTCTTAATAAAATTACTGCACTCTAGTACCCTACACACTCTGCATATGTAATAAAACTCTTTAAAATGAATAGCTGATAAGGAAATGAACCTGTTCAGGGAATGAATAAACACAGTTTCGCATATACACACAGAAATACCAAATGGTGAAACATACTCATAGTGATTATCAGACTGTTAAAATAATAACCCTGTGAAACAAATAAATCTGCCCCACAGCAAATTATGTCTCTGCTGTACTTATGGTGAAACCTTCTACAAACACCTGATAAAGGAATAAACCTGTTAAAGGAATAAATTGACTGTACAGTAAGGTTATCCACAGATTTACACTGGACTGCAGTGATAAACCTTCTTTTTCATTAGCCCAATAGATCATAGGATATACAGTACTTACAAATGTTTCAGCATTAAAAATAAGCCGGAGTACTCTGCTGTATGTATGCATTTGAGGGCAGGGGGTCAATAAATAGACTGAACGTTACTTCACAAAATATCTGTCAGTGTGCATTAGCAGAATACCTGATCAAGAGATGAGCTGGCTGTAAAACACCCACTGAACACCCAAACATCCAGACCGCGTATGCTAACCACAGCCTGGGGTTCAGCAGGTCTAGAAATCACACAAGTTATTTAAATGTTTAACCCCAGGCACACGGGATTTTTAAAAACATTCAGTGCAGTGAGACAACAATACATTTCTACCGGAGGGTTTTAACTTTCCTTGATATTCCCTACCCAAAAAAGCCAGACCTAATGCCAGAGACCCGTGCCAGGCTCTGAAACATCACAGTGCAGGAGATGAGGATAGCAAAGGCTACAGAAGAGCCACAGGCTGTTCCCACTGCCATGGCTCACATGTTCTTGCATTGCTCCCACACAGTAAAGGGGACAAGAGGCGTCAGGATCAGGCCCTGCACCACAGCTGCTTCTTAATGATGATGCTAATGTGCTCAGGCCATAGGCAGAATGGAAAGGGTAATGCTGGAGAGCAGGCAGAGCCTCTTCTGGATGCCTAAAGCTTCTAGGGTATTACAGAGTATATAATGTTAGAGAGCATTACCCCTGGAGTACTCGGGTGGGACACCCACTAGAGGAGGGCTGCCAGCCCCTAAGGCAGGCAGATTGTGGGCAAGTGTTGGAAAGCGTGGGAAGCACAGAGCATCCTCTGGTTCCAGCCCTGCTGCTGCCCCTTCTCATACAGCCAAGTCCTTTTCCAACAAATTGGTTTTTTTTTCTTGGGTTCAAGCATATTTGTATGAACCACATACATAAATAGGCTTAATAAATTTTAAAACCCACAAAATTATTAAAAGCTACTAATGTTTTAATTATTAGGGAGCTCAAGCAAATGAGCCTCCAGACTCCCTGATAAGTCTGTTGGCTCAGCTCAGCTCCAGAGATAAAGAAGGTGAAGAAAAGAGGGAAAAAAAAAAAATTAAAAAAAAAGAGAAAACTTCTATGTTCTCGCCAGTGTTCCAGAAAAGGGGAGGGATGAGCAAGTAATGTGGAGAACAGCTAACGTGAAATGTGATGTTGAAATGAATAAGTAAGTTCATTATATTCTACAACATGATAAGACTTTGCAGGCCTGATTACAACATTAAGGGACGGTGCTGCAATATTATAAATTACAGGGTGAAGCACTCCTGTTTCTGTCTCTATATTTCTAAGGTGGGAGAAGTTAATTATTTTTATAGGTCTAGATATTGCAAGGATGAGGATATCAGAATATCTTGTCATCAAGTCTAAAGACAGCAGTGGAAAAGAGGTGGAGGGGAAGGGGGGAACCACCCTGTTTAAAGAAAATTATTATAAAAATACTAAAAATGATATATAGATTTTTTGACCTACATCCATCATTTTTACATGCCTAGGTACTTCATGCCTTGTCTTCATAAAACATCACTATGTTATTTTTCATGAGGCTGAGAGCAAATGGCCAAAGTGTTAAGACTTAGAAGTAAAAAAAATATATGTATATAAATATATAAATAAAATCAACGTGAGCAAAAAGGTTAATAGGAATTTGTATGATTTTATTATTATTAAGGAACTCGGGGAGAAGAACAGCATTTCTAGCCCTCTAAGTAGCCTGTGGTACAATCAGTAACCCTGAAGTATATTCAGCAATCTTTTTTTTTTTTTTCAATTGCCCACCGCAGCCTATATTACAAATACATAAATCATAATGTTTCAACAAAAGCAAAATTTAATTTTCTCCTTTCAGCTGTTATCTGGGCCGGGTGGTATATGGCAGGCTGCGGCCGAGTCATTTATTACACTTGCTGAATGGATAATGGCAGGGAGAGTCTATTATACCCAGCTTTGTTAGGGCTTTGAANTGGGACCAGGGGGGCTCTGGGGAAGGCGCAGGGCATTTTGCTGAAAACTCGTGCTCATCTCGCAGACACGTTTTTGTTTTGCTTTAGAAGATGCCTGTCTGAACAGGCAATGCCTCTGCACTCAGCTCATGCCGTGAGACACGCAGTCCCTTCCTCCTCTTCCACAGGGTGATGCTTTGCAGAATTGCAGGATAACAGCAACCCTCTCATGTCCCACCTTGGTGCAGCTCTAAAGAATCTTGATGCAGCCCCCAAAAAAACCTCATTACCATCTTTAACACAGGCTTCCCTTGCGGAAATGGGGAGGTAGACCGAGCTCGTGCCTGAAGCTGGTGGCCACAAATATCCTGGAGCCTAAACTGCAAAAGGGTCTCACTGTTGGCTCAAGCAAACATCACCATGATCTTCACTCTCCCACCAGCCAAGGGCCAGCAGGCAACCTTACAACTCTATTGTTAGCTCCCTCACTAATCACTTCTCCATCAGCTTCCTGGGATGGGGGCCCAGGAAGGGCTGGAGCATGACACCCAATTGCTGGAACAATAGCACCCAATGTGCTGAGATGATGCTTATCAGAAAAGGGGAAAAAACATATTAAAAAAAAATCTATTTTTGAAAATGGCAAATCCCAGATTTCTAGAAAAACCTTGATTATTTTGAAAAATGGAGTTATGGTCTTGGAGGATTTGTCACTGGTGATTTTTATTGTTAACATGGCATATGTGTAAATCAAGAGCAACACTATGTCCTCTGGCCACAGATTTGCATTCAGTTTGGGTGCAAGGCCAACCTGTGAAGCAGTCCCCAGGCAGAGACAGGCCTGTGGCAGAGGTGCCCACTGTCTTACCAGCACAGGTGCAAAAAGCCAAGAGACTTCACTGACTTCTCACATGAGATTTGCCAGGCTGCCCAGCTCAGGCAGAGGAAGATATAAGCATGAAGGGCTGTTTCTTCAGAGCAAGAAGGTGTTTGTTTCATAACTGGACTCGATGCCTTCTTGAACAACTGAAACTATTGATAATGGAGGGCAGAAGGTAGAGCCTTCTGTGGCAGCATCCAAAACCTCCTTTTCAGGGTTTCAGTGGCAATCACTGCACCATTTCTGTTTTGTTCCAGCACATGCTGAACATGCTCTTTATACACAATTAGCAGAGACCTGATTTCATCCTTCCCACAGTGCTTCTAGCCAGCCAGCTACAAAATGAAATATGAAGGAGCCCACCAAGGCTCCGGCAGCCACCATGATGCTGCCTGGATGAGACTTTGGAAAATTCAACCCCTGGGTTGCATTTCAGGCAGCGCTGGGATGCTCTGAGATACCTCAGCTCTTCAATGAGGCTTTGTACGCATGGAGAAGGTGCACATGACAGGCTGCCTTAATGCATATGGTTGTGTTTCCCTCTGGTGGCTGGGATCGGTGGCTATGGAACTCTCTTGCAGAGCTCTCTCCAAGATCACCTTTAGTTTATGTGTCACAACTATGGTATCTGCACACATTAAGCGGTCTTCATTAAACAGACATGTCTCCAACATGTAGCACTACAGCCCCAAAGGTACTGAAGCATGGGCCCCTAAACAAAAATCATTCAAAATTAAGCTTCTTAATAAATTGCTTCTCAAGAGCCATTTTCTAAGAAAGGATCTGGAGAGAGAGGTGTCTAGGAGCAAACAAAACTGACCAGGCCTCCACTGCCCTGCACAGTATCCAAGGGTTAATGCAGCAATGCCCTTTGCAGCTCTATTCACAAGACTTGCTGGCAAGTAAATGAGAGACAGAATAACAAGTTTCACTGAAGTTAGCCCCAATCTTATTATTCCTCACCAATAAAAAAATATAGAGTTCATCCTTTAACTCCCCTTAACTCTACTATCAAGCAAGAATTCTCTTGCTGCCTTACTTGTAATAGCATTGTCCTCCTCTCAGATAACAAGAAGGGACTTACCCCATCCTCTTACCTGCCAGATCTTCTACCAATCTCAAGCAAGAGGATTAAAACAGCTACTGGGTGAGGCTGCAGCTGCTCTGTGCCTGCTCACTTTTTAAAAAGCCGTCTTATCTAAGCTCAAAGAAGTAAAGGCTCTTCCCTCGATGTGTTGCTTTGTTATCTCGTAGGGACTCTTTTGCCATCGAGCTTCTGAGGCAGATTGATTCAATCTGCAGATAGAGATGCCCCACTCCCTGGAGGAGCTAAAAGCCCCTCAACTCCAAAATGTGCCAGCAGAATGGTTTATTCTTTTATCACTCTAAGGGTTCCCACAAGGGGGGAAGGATTTTTAGCACTTTTCCTTTGGAAACTGAGCTGGGGAGGGGCTTATATTTCCTCAGTTTTCCGGGGGAATCTGTTGCCTGACTGTTGGTCAGTGAATGAGCCCCATCCGTTTCCTTGCTCTGAAGCATACTCTCCTTCGGGGCATTAAACCCTGTTCACTTATGTTGCTTGGCGTTAACAAGACTTGCACCTCTATACCCGTCACACCCCCAGGTAGACAGAGACACACACCCCCTTTCCTTTGATCAACTTTGCTTGTGTAGAAGGGCTGGGCAAAATCCAAAACCACTGCAAAGTCTTTAGACCAGCCCTACGCCCTGCCCTGGTGAGGGAGGAGATGAAAGTATGTTTGCCCTTGGATTTTTCCTTCCCTTCCCCATAACTGCTGCATTTCTCCAGCACTGATGACTGTCCCCATATTCCCATGACTAGCAAGTCAACATTTAGGATCCCAAACACACAGCCTCACTAAACACTGACCAGCAATGCCCTAGCTTCCCTCCAAAACCATATTTTTACACCTCTCAGCTGCAAAGCAGCAGTCCCATTGAAAAAATATGGGCTGCTTAGAGTGCATTGGTGATCTCCTGAGGTACCAGAGCCCAATCCAGCATTGGAAAGACCAGATTTATTGGTTTTTTTTAAGTTTCTCAGGGTCAGTCATCCAAGTACAGTTTGACTAATAAATGCACGAGGTTGGCAGTGTTTGTTATGTCAGGCTGGAATTCATCATTTGAAAAAGTCCATTTGCATCAGATACTTTGAAAATTTCACCAATTTTGTGCATCTTATTCATGAAAGACCTGAAGGATAAGTAGCACCAGAGGGCATGAAGACAAACTGTCCTTGCTGATAAGCTTATGGACATCGAGTATCCCTGCAAGTCATCTCACATGTTCATGGCCATACATATGGTCCCCTGCTTGCTTGGTACCTAATCAGGGTTTTATTAATTTGATGCTATGCTAACAGAAAGGTGAAATAACTGGGAACTGAATGGCTTCTGCCTTGCTAGACAAAGCCAAGGGTGCAACTTCTGCTTCAGCATTTTGGCACCTTTTTCCTTTGGAGACCTGATGCTTCACAAAATGCTGCAGCCAGGCAGATATTTTGGATATTTTTGATAAAAAGGATATTTTGAATAAAAAGTATATTTTGCCACAGCACCAGTCACCTCCTGTTGCAAAATCCTCTCTTAAGACCCCCTAACACTAACCTTCTGATCATTCTTCTCATCTTTGTAAGCTCTCACTGTTTTCTGAACCTTCCTAAATTTTTGTCACTGATATTTTATATCAATGAGCATCAAAAAACTGTCCCATGTGGGAATTTTCTCTATTGGTTATGTGATAACGAACTTTCATTTTATTGAAGATCACCTTATTCTCATCATCTCATTCTTACCTCTCATTCAGAATAAGACTGTCCCAGCATATTTCTTCTACATGTTATATCCTTTCACCTGGTCTCTTCTTATTCATTTTGTTTCTGGTATAAATTACCTGAATTTTCATATATAAAGGTTTACCATATACCAAATAATCTTCATGAACATTGTCTTAACTTCTTATTGCACTTAAGCACTTTTTAAGGATAACCAGAACTCAACGATATATACATCTGTCATATATATGCCCGTATTATGCATAAAACTGAAGCCAACTTATTAATCTGTTGACAGAAAAAGACTAAGAAAGAAAGGGCGACCTTGGCTAAATATATTTCCACATCAGTTGATATCATTCCAGGGAAAAAATCTGGTACAATGAGAAGCCGTCACTCAAACTGCTGTGGTAACCCAGCTCCTAGACAAGACCCAGTATCTCACAGAAAAAAGACATTTGATCAGAGCTCCAGAAGTTCAGCACAAATACAATGCAAACATTGGCCAGAGATGGGACATCTCTGTAAGCAGATCTCCTATTAAAGGACTAAGTCAGCTTTACAGACTTACAGGGGGTTTATCTCACTATCTAGTATGTCATACAAAATGCGATAGGCACATTTATAATAGCATGATTTCCCAAAGGAACCGAAAGCTGATGGTCTCAAGTTCATTTGAAAGGCAGTGGAAACTGAGGACCTGCCTCCCTGCAGCCTCTTTGAAAACTCCAGCCTGTAACATTAAAGACATTCCATCTGTACCTCATGACATATGGTATTAAAAATCACTTTTATTTGGCACTATGGTAATAGCCCCAGTCACAAAGGAGGTTGCACTGCCTCTGTCCTCAGCACTGCACAGACATTTGGGGGGAAAACTAATAAAGTTCTTGCACTTTATAATCTAAGCCAACATAAAAGGCAAAACATGGCAGAAAACTTGTGCACAGACACACACACACACGTGCGCATAATCATGGGGAGGGTTCAAGTGATATGAAACAGATTATTGTCCAAGCTCAAAACTGAACCTCAGCTCCCAGTTTCTCAGCAGGAAACACACAAATCTGAAGCTCCATCCCTTGAGTTTCCTTTCCTTTCCTTTCCTTTCCTTTCCTTTCCTTTCCTTTCCTTTCCTTTCCTTTCCTTTCCTTTCCTTTCCTTTCCTTTCCTTTCCCCCCTGTGAGAGCACAAAGCCGACTCTTTTTAAACACGCATGTTAAAAGAAATATGAGTGCACTGATATCAAATGAGCAAGCATGATTTTTCAAATGGCACAGATAAAAACAGACACAGAAACTTCTAAAAGAAATGCTGCTGATGTTAGCCACAGTGGACTAGTGATCTAGGGATCAGAGACACTTGCCTCCTGTTTGCAAGGCTTACGTGGGTCCCATAGGAGCTTCCATTTAAACAGGGAGGGATTTCATCTCTAAACAACAAGACTGGTGTCAGATGTAGCTGACACACAAGGGGTAAAGGTTATAATTTCATGAGGCATGAATGTTTTTTTAATTTCAACCAATTAAATTAAACTCTCAGTCTGAGGCCCATAGCGCGTGGTCCCTGAAATGACCGTTTACCATACACATCAGATACTCAAGAGGTTTCCTTTTCTGTGTTATTTCTTCAGCCCAATGACTAGATGAAAGGAAATCACTGAAGCATGATCTCTATAACAATATAAAATAAAATCAAAGATGAAGGTTTCCTGGGGATATTTTTTATGCTGTTACATTGCTTAGTTAATTTCAAAGCTACATGCTCAAATCCACATTTTCTGTTGAGTCCTGTTAAACTATAAGAGAAGAATTTATCACATAGATTTGTAATTAGTTCTTTGTAGAGGAAATTAAGCCGTTCGCTGTAACTGGAGTTTAGTGAAGAGCTACCTTCCAGCTGCATTAGAATTCTTGTCAGCTATAGCTAAAGAATGATGCTTACATCTTTTGTGGCATAAATAAAATGTCTGAATGAGAAATTTGCAATATTTCTGAGATTCACAAGAAGTTATGAACCCAGGTCCCCCTGCTTCCCCACCACACCAAGGATTTTAAAAGTCGCATAGAGTTTAAGGACTCCAACAGTAAAGCTTAAAGACACCTCTCCAATTGCTCTGTCAGCTGCAGACCCTGGCTTCATGAACACACGTCTACAAGAAGACATTTCCATTTTTGTAGCTTTCCCATGAGGCTCTACCCACTTATTACTAACGGCAAATATTAATGCAAAGTTATTGACCCAAATCACAAGATATTTGTATTGCAGTTCTTCCATGCATTTCAACACCAAAAACCTTCTGATTCACGGGCAAGGCCAATTTCTTACCAGCAAAGAGCAGCAGGAAAAATAAAACAAGTAATTCCTTGCATCAATATTTGCTTCTAGACATGTTCACCACATTTTCTACAACACTACCTCTAAAATATCAGCACACTACAGCTGAGCAAACCATTGTATGCCAAGTGCTTTTGGCTCCACACAACAGAAAGATACATAATACTTGGACAGAGAAGAGTCTCAACAGCACCTTGTGGCTCAATAAACAAGAAATCAAGAATATGCTTGTTTCTCTTCCAAGGTTGTCAGATGGCCACGAGCATGTATTTTGACTTATCACGAATCCCATTTTACAGACAGAGAAACAGAGGTGACACATTTCTTTTTCAATTCAAAGTCATAAAAGAGATACTTGCATTAGTATTACTAATGTCAATGCTGAAGGAACAACACATTTTGTTTTCCAGTAAAGAACGCACTGCGTTAAATGGATATCAGATGGTGGTACTGATAGATGTGTCCCTAATCTTACATACTCACTGTTATACAAATCATTCAAAACCCTGACCATACAGAATATGTCCAAATAGATTCCAAACCTGCAATTTCATTTTTATATCTCCACATTTTCAAGTGAAAAATCATCCATATTAGCTTATCAAGAAACACTAAAACTCATGGAGGTCTGAGATATTAAATCTACCCATAATAAGAAAGTCCTAGGATGTCTGAGAGAAATTCTTACCAATTAACTATCAATCACTTTATTATATATTTTTTAATATATGGTAAATCACAGGTTCTGGCATATCCAGAGCCAGAGAGGGAGAATTCAGTGTTTGATTTAGCAATCAAACATGTGTTTTGTTTGGGACATGAGGCAATCCCTGTTGTTGGGAACAGGGGAACAATGCAAATATGGAAGTAAAACTGCATGGAACTTTGCATCAACAATATGCAGTTAAAAAAAAAAAAAAAAAAAGAATGTGCTTCAAAAACCTACATTTTAGTTCCATTTTAACAGTAGCTAGCAGAATTTGGGACTGTATTAAGGTGCCCCTCTTGGGCCTTAAATACAGATAGGTAACCAGGGAGCAAACATATCTTTTCTCACCCCAGAACAGCTGCATATCTTCAGTCCCACTTTAATTTCCCCTTTGCAATGTATTCACATTACAGCAAAGAGGATTACTGAAGAAAAATACTGGCAATAGCAGGTAATGGAATATAAAGACTTTCACCCCTGGGTCATCAATTAAAATCCAGTCCCAATTGGTAGTGACTAAACATCATTACCCTCTGATAGCTGTTCAGTTGCATATTTGAAATGGAGTTTCATCTCTCCAAGCTCTGCAAAAGCCCCTGCTGGGGCTCACACAAGCTAGCCTACACACTGGTGATTTTAGAGAAGACCCCAGAGATCTGAGACCACGTGGAGAACAGAGATCACACTGGGGTTCAGTGGTCTGGTATCAAACCCCTTCCCCAGCTCCTCTCCCCACAAACTCTGATTAATTATCTTGCTGCATACTGTTCCTCCCAGCCCTAATGTATGCAGCCCTCTGCCTTGGCCCCCCTCAGGAGGACTGGAGGGACCAGGCTAAATGCAGGGTGCATAAATCAGATGCTGCTATGTGAATTTCCCTTTCTGACTCCTCTGATGCATCTTGGACAGAACTGGAGGTTTTGGGACTAAAGTTACTTTAGCCCTCTATGTAGCTCATCAATTTTGCTCTAGAGCCACCTCACATTGGGGTTCTCCCTGCAGAGTACTCAAGACAGCGTTCAGGTAATGGTGATTGCTGTCGGTCTCGTTGTGCTCACCTACAGGAGAAGACCCGGTCAGATGAGCTGCTGGTTCCAGATAGGTGCAGACACTGGTTTCAAGATGTGGGCTAGCAGGCAGACGAGGCCTTGCAGAACATCTGCAGTGGTTCTGGGTGCTCCATACAAGGTGTTGCAGCCATCTCTTCAGCTCAGCCACTCCCAGACAGTGTTTCAGAGCAAATCACTACCAAGCCTGCAAGGTTGGGATAATTTTTAAATCTCATTTCATAAGACAAAGCGGAGAGCAGCTGAAAATGGGCTCATAACATAAATGCTCCAGTAGCTAAGATTCTCTGTGCAGGCAATCAGTGTACTCATCCAGAGGAGAGGGGTAGGAGAGTCTCACTTACACCAATGTAGATTCCCTCTAGATTCCCCTCTTTAACTGGCTTGACCTTTTCTAAAAGGGTTACATCACACACAGACCTCAGCTATTACCCCCTGAACACTATTTTCTTTGCTCTGGAAACCTCACTGAAACAATCTTGCAACAAACCTTGTTTTGTAAGCCATCCACGAGCAGGACCAGGCCACGTAAAAGTTTCTGGCAAGAGTGAACAGCGAAGTCACATCGCTCTAGCTTATATTATTTCTTTTAAGAGAATCACAATCTGGGAAGGAGCCAGAGATCCTAAACAAAGATAAGGTGTAAAAAGGTGGACAAGACATTAAAGAAATAAAATCTATATCAGGGCAATAATGGTCATAAAGCAATAAAGTGGATGTATAATAGTTCCTGGACTTTTAATTTGTGACTAATTTGTTGCACAATGAGGTTGCAATTTTCTAATTGTGATTGCCATTTTAATTTTACTCATGGCTGTGCAACTAACAATGTATAGTCTAGTAATTAAAATTAATTGTACCTTCACCTGCATATTTCTATTAGGCTGTTAAATTTAGTCAGTAGGCTCAATGATTTTGTTCTCTGAGAGATGCTGAACTCATTTCAGTGAGCCCAATTATGTTACACTCTGTAATTCCTGTATGAAAAACAAGCATTTTACTTTGATGTGAAGAGTTGCTACAATCTCATTTTTAGAATTGTGTATTCAACACCAGAGTATAGACTGGCAAGAGATACATGTAAGGGCTTGGGTTTTTGTTTGTTTTTTTTTTTTAAAGTAGCCTGCTTATGGGATCCCTCTTAAAAAACTAACAATTACAGCCCCTAGAAATAAATCCAATGAAAACTCAACAAGATAGCCACCATTCAATTAATTTCATGAACAATTAACAGATGTCTCCCTAACCACACACACATGGTTTAAATTCAATCAGATTTTTATGACAAGCTGTACCATACATATCTGAAGCAGCGGGAACACAGTGACAGAATAGACTGTTTCAACACACAGGCAAAACCATGAAAACTCACATTGTCATATGAGGCCATTTGCTGTCGTGCCCCAAAGGTCCGGAATCCATACCAGTTTGAAGCTTGTGTATTAATTTTTCTCAAGAGAAAGGCATTGCTCATTTTATACAGTAGTCATAGCTCCTGAAAAATATACCACAGTGAGTTTATTATCAGTAATGATGTGTTTCAAAGTGACCCATATTCTTGTCCAGATCACAGAGCTGCAATCCAATGCCACTCCCCTTAAACTTTACAGTGCTGTATAGATTTACCCTCGGGGCCCCAAGGAGGCATTTGACTCATCTTCTGCAAAGACCCAGATGTCTCAAAATAAAAAGCAAAAAGTGAGCCAAACATTCACAATTCAGATCCCAAAATCAAGACCTCTCAAATGCTGAAGACAGAAGGCCCTGATCGCCAGAGCTGCTGATCACTGTCTGTTAACATTTATCACTCTGTACTGCTAGATTGTGACCATCTAGACCACATCCATGCTGTGGCAGCCTTGGGCGTACTTGCCATCAAAAAGGCTCCCTGGTAAAAGAATTTTCAATCTAATTGTAGAAGAATATATATTCCATAGCACCATCCAGCCTGGCCTTGGACACTGTCAGAGATCCAGGGGCAGCCACAGCTGCTCTGGACAACATGTGACAGGGCCTCACAGCCCTAAATAAAAAAAATAATTTTTTCCTTATATCTCATCTAAATCTACAATCTTTGTTCTAAATTAATCTCTGCTCATCAGTCATATCAGAGTCCAAACAGATTCAGTATATTGAAGTCTGTTTTTACATGGTGTGAACTTCAGAGTCAAGGCTCTAAAAATGTAAAAGAGAGGGTAGCAGAAACAAATCCACTGCTACCATAATATTACCATCTGAAAGCCATGATGGAGCAGTTTTATTGTAACCAATTGTAATTTTTATTGTAATCAATCAGAACAAAGACTAAAACTACAATATTACAGCTAAGCTGCAAAACAACCTTCCTGTATGGGGAGATTTAATAGAGAATGTAGGTATCTGACTTCTTCAATAATGAACATCCCTATTTAAGGGCAAACAACATTGATATTTTGGGATTTTTTTTTTTTTATTAGTCAATAGTTGAATAAAAATCTTCATTTGTCAAGGTATGGCAAAAAGTGTGTTTACTGAAAAGTTGTCAGTGAGCCTTTACTCCACCAGAACTTGAGAAAGAAAAGCAAAGTGAGAGAATGTTGCTTTTCAATCTGTTTTTGCAGCACTAGTTAATAATAACATGAGACAAGTAGAGTCACATGATTTGAGTAAATACTTACAGAAAGTTACTTTACCAAGAGAGTTATGTAAACCACAACCAAAGTAGTGATGATTTAGAAACACCCCAACAAACAAACAAACAAACAAAAGCCATACAACAAACCACTCTTTCTTGCAGTACAATTAAACTGAAAATATTCAAGATCAAGACGCAGCAATGCCTGTAAAAACTTATGCAGGTTTGAAGTCAGGAAATACAGAACTCAGAACGCAGAGAGAAGCTGAGCAGCACTCTTGCACTCCTTTCCCTGTAAACTTGGCAAGAAATAATATCCCTTTACTTCAGTAGTGTTTGCACATTTTTAGGGAGGGCAGTCTTTGAAGGGGAGTGGAGTGGTGCCTGGTCTGCTAGCCCAGCTCACAGGGTCAAAGCAGCCGTCCAAATCACACTAAAAATGAGTAACAAAACCCCTCAACCAGACAGAAAATGTTTAAATTTAATTTGAATATGTAAAACTAAAGAGGAAATCATCCTTGAGAAGGGAAAGAATTTGTATTGGTCTTGGGCAAGTATATTTTCCCTTTAGACCTATGATGAGGTTAGGGGTATAGGTTCAGTTAAACATATAAAATCAGTGTTAACTCATTTGCAATTCACGCTCCTCTAAAGCACTTCTTCAATCCTCTGCCCTGAAAACATTTACTGTGAACTGAATTGCAACTAAGCCTTTTGAAATTACTTTTTACCACACACCTTTTATTACTATTTTCCCATATAAACCATTGTTAAGTAACAACAAGATCTTCTCTTAACACTCGAAATAATTGGCTATTTTGGATGATGTTATCAAGACTGTTTAATATGGCTGGGTGAGTGAGTGTTACTCATGCAATTCAATATTAGCCCCTTGACCTGGATTATTGCTGGAGCAAGTTTTATGAGCTTAATTGTATTTCCCCCCACCCCAACCCTTCCCATGTGAATTAGTCTATGCAAATAGAATTTCCTTGTTATTGTGTATCATCTTCTTCACGGTTAGGGAAGTCTATCCAAAACCAAGACCAAACTCCATCTGTATTTGCTAAATTGTATAAAGCTGAAAAATAAGCCAGTTATAGTGTACCTGCTATTGTCATATTATTAAATTTAAAAAAATATATATATATATATGCTTGTGGTGATTAAGACATTATAGGTGTCCAGACAAGGGGAAAAAAATCCATGAGAGATGATGGAGACAGAGACTAAGAGCTTTTACAGTATTGGAAATTACAAAGCTTCCTATGGGGGCCTATATTTGTTATAAGATGGGCTGTTATCTTCTATCCAAAAGCAACCTTGATAAAGTATCTTTTGACACTTTTACTGCTCCTTTAAATGAAATATTCCCTATATCTTCAAGAATCAGCTTGAGTTGGATTGACTCGATAGCTCAGCTTTAGAAAGACAGGGGAAACATTTTCTAATTTAAAAGAAATCTGAGAAAATAGTTCCATTTCCCTCTCTATTATCTAGCCATTCTGGAGCTTAGGTTTCTGAAACATCAACATGCACAGTTTGCTTTACAATCCTTCTGCAGAAATTAGCTGACACCCATCAATGTAGATAACAGAAAGCTGTGGCATTAACACTTGAGAGTGCATTAATCTTTCCCAAATTAAAATCTGCACCACAGCATTTAAGATTGAGGCCACCATGGTTCAGTGCTGTTTGACCGCCAATTTTGATAAAAGTGTTTTAAGAGAGGTGAGACTTAGATAAATTGCCCATGGTTACACAACAGCAGTGAGGGTAAGTGTTTAGTCTATTGGCTGCCATCATCGCGGGGTGTCACGGGTGTTTGCATGTTTACATAAAGTGCAAAACAGAAGGAAAAGCAATATATTACGCTATATTTCTTGGAGGTGACATCAATATTATATTTCATTGGTGAGAGACAAATATTCTTTCACATTTGAGTATCTGAAGATAAAGGCACCTTTGGTTGTAAAACAAACGAATATTTTTCCCCAGTTCCCTAGCTACTCACTTTCTCTTGAGTTTAAAAGCCATCTGCCTGTGCTGAATGGACGAGTTAAGATTTAGAGATAACACCCACATGTAGTTCTTGAACGAGGCCTGCTATGAAATAAGCTTTCCATTCAACACATAGTAAATGAAGTCTTCACCACATGGTGAGTTTTGCCTTTGTCCGAGTCCTGCTGACATCAACAGTGATGCACAAAATGAATTTCAGTCTAAAATTCAGCCCAAGTCTCTAAGTTGTATCACTGCTAATATATAGGACATACCTCATCTCTGTTGCCCCTGTTGCAAAGGTGTTGAAGTTTGTATTCTTGTGTTTTCAGCAAAATCTTCTGCTCGTAACAAAAAAATCAGAGATCTTTGAAATAAAGACACTGTGTCCCCAGTGTTTCGCAACTATTATTTCTCTGCTGGACATAACAATAATTGGGAACCTCTCTGGAACTTTTAGTCAAAATTTTTTTCCTGGGGCTACCAGGATTTTCAGGTAGGCCCAAGGTCTTATCACATTCATATTCCTTTTAAAAAACTTTCAGTCCAAGCACTTACATGCCTCTTTAACAATGTAAATTACTAACACAACATTGAAGACATTTCAAAGCTGTACCCTATGACCAGATTCTAGCCGTGTAATAAGTAGGATTTCCACGAATCTTATGTGGTTTCTTTCTTTGTTTTAGCATGGCATAGTGAGGTCAAAGTACTAGAAATTAAAAGGAGATAATGTCCTGAGACAAGTTACTCACCTCACAATGAAATACACAGTAAAATACTATCACTCTGCTATTCTAGTTCCCTCCAAAATTTGGAGAACAATTAAAGCCATAAACTTAATTCTTTTATGATATAATTATCACTTATTACAGTAGTCAGAAAAGCAATCACCCTTATCTGGTTCCTAACCAATGAAAATCCATACACCTCTAAACTGGGTGGAGGAGAAAGTGGATCCATTTTTTCAAGAAAGAAATCAGCGCCTGGGGCAAACCCTGCCAAGTGTATACCAATTCCCTGCATTTTTGGTTTCTCTAGAAACTGGAAAAGTAGCAAGGATGCTACTGGCAAAAGGCCAGTGACCAAGTACTTCTCATCAAACAGTTGCTGACTTTGCACTGACAAATCTTTTCGCTTTCTCAGCATCAGGCCCTTCCACCTGGGAAACCGATAGTGCTCCTTGTCAAACCCAGAAGAGGGTTATGAAAAGTAAAAGTTTATGAAGCTTTTGAGATGTCCCAGTGGAAGACACCACTAACATAATGTAGCATAAATGTAAACAGTGTCTAGAAGAAATTAAAGATTAGCTGGATAATTTAAGAACAAAGACCATATCATCTGAGCTTTCACTTTTGAAAGGTTTTGCTTTCAACTGAAATCATCCTGTGACTTTGCCTGATGAATCACCAAATCTCTATTCAAACTCTTTCTTCACTATTCTTTACCATATATTTTATTACAACACATGTTTGCAGACAAAACAATTAAGTGTAAGCTCGTGTATAAAAGCAAGAGTAAAATCCTCTATAGGTCTATAGCACCTGGACAAAAGTCTACCACCCCTTGCTTCAGAAGCCAATAGTATTTCTCTGGACCTACTTGACAATGAAAACTACTTGATTATTTGGAAAGCAAAATCAAAATAACAGGTTGCACTGCACATGACTTCAAGCTGAGATAGGGACACAAGAGCAAATAAATTCTTTACAATGGGATTTGTTGTGTTATACAAGACATTACTGGAAGTTACTATGGTAATAAGAAAGAAAAAAATAAAAAGAGAAAGAGAAAAGAAAAAAAGAGAAAAGAGAAAAGAGAAAAGAGAAAAGAGAAAAGAGAAAAGAGAAAAGAGAAAAGAGAAAAGAGAAAAGAGAAAAGAGAAAAGAGAAAAGAGAAAAGAGAAAAGAGAAAAGAGAAAAGAGAAAAGAGAAAAGAGAAAAGAGAAAAGAGAAAAGAGAAAAGAGAAAAGAGAAAAGAGAAAAGAGAAAAGAGAAAAGAGAAAAGAGAAAAGAGAAAAGAGAAAAGAGAAAAGAGAAAAGAGAAAAGAGAAAAGAGAAAAGAGAAAAGAGAAAAGAGAAAAGAGAAAAGAGAAAAGAGAAAAGAGAAAAGAGAAAAGAGAAAAGAGAAAAGAGAAAAGAGAAAAGAGAAAAGAGAAAAGAGAAAAGAGAAAAGAGAAAAGAGAAAAGAGAAAAGAGAAAAGAGAAAAGAGAAAAGAGAAAAGAGAAAAGAGAAAAGAGAAAAGAGAAAAGAGAAAAGAGAAAAGAGAAAAGAGAAAAGAGAAAAGAGAAAAGAGAAAAGAGAAAAGAGAAAAGAGAAAAGAGAAAAGAGAAAAGAGAAAAGAGAAAAGAGAAAAGAGAAAAGAGAAAAGAGAAAAGAGAAAAGAGANAAGAGAAAAAAGAGAAAAGAGAAAAAAGAGAAAAGAGAAAAAAGAGAAAAGAGAAAAAAGAGAAAAGAGAAAAAAGGAGAAAGATGAAAGGAAAAGGCAAAGACAAAAAAAGGAAAAAGGTGAATATTTATCTTTTAATTATGACATAGCCAGGCATATTACACCCAGGGACAGCTTAGGCATCTCTGTATTTCTTGGAGCTCTTTTTCATTTGAAGACCAAAGTAAATTTAACTGAAAGGAGCACATATTGCTTTCTATCTCTAGGGATCTTGTGAGAGCTCACAAGGGCTGCTAAAGCCAAGTGGTGATAATATGACTCCTAGAAATAGCTTGGTTCAATTTGGAGATTTGATTCACAATACAAAATCACAGAATAAAGCAGATGCTATCAGCTTGTGTTGATTAGACTGGCCAATGTGATATCAATTTTATACTTTTGATTTGAAGCCCACCTGCTGATCTGACTAATCTGTGCTATTAGGAACCCACGCTTGAATAATTAGACAAACTAAATGGAACATTAAGCTGAACTGTCCCTCTGAAAAAGTGGAGGATAAGCTAGAGGACAACAACCATTGCCTTAGATGCAGAGAGGCAGCAGGACACCCCACCAAATCATAGAGGCAAGAATCATGTGGAAATGGAAACCTAGCAGGTAGAAATATTCATATGAATCACACGTGGTAATAATAACTGTTAACAGCTGTAATTGTCATTTACTACATCCCCACACATTCTCTGTTATACCTTTGAGATTCTTCATCTGCAAGACAAAGTTCTGGCTGTCGTCTGACATGGGGTGTGGGACTGAGAAGATGCAATTTGCATCTCCAGATAAGTTCCCAACCGGAAAACATACCCATCGTGCAGGTCAGTCCTGCAACACCTTAATTGGGTGGGACCAAACTTACTGGTGAAGGCACAATGAAATAACAAGTAATCAGGCCTGCTCACACCTCCTAACAAGAAATTAAAGTTATGGATAAGAAGTTGGGGCTGCAGCCCGAGAGGCGCTTCTGAGCACCCCATAACAAAGCACACAATGACAGACCTAAGTTCTGCTGTTCATACAGTTGCAGAGTCCACAAGGACCCAGAAAACTGGAGAAAAACAGACATTGTCTTCATATCACTAATTTATCATTTAATTGTAATTCACAGAACATTAAATATGTACCTTGAAGTCAAATAAAGACTTGTAATCCCTTCTTGAATGGAAACACATGCTACTGCTGAGGGATCCCTGCATGAACATCCGAGGCTGAATTTTAGCTCAGTCAAACAATGGTATTCACAGCAGCTGTAGAAAGCGACCTGCATATTCCTGATGTATGGAGGGTTGGGATGTAGTTGTTAAATCCCAGCAGCAGCTAGAGTTTAAAGATTTGCAATTTCACCAAAAGCACTGATAAAGAACAGTTGATTTCTCTCATTATGTAAAATGTGGATGCTCTTGTCTTGGCTGAGGAGGTAAGAGCATAAGATTTCCTGCTACTTACAGGTCGTTTGGCTGAAAAATACAGTCCCTTTGCAGTTCAGTCTATTGGCAATTAGATAACAAATACAGGACATGTAGACAGAGTCAAAAACATCGCTGTGCTTTACAGCCAGCCTGCACAATAACTCTCCAGCTGGCAATGCAGAATAAAAAAATATCCCAGATAAAAACCATGGAGCAGAAGTGTAAAGCAGCAAAGCCCTACTGATTTCAACAGAGGTATGTGGATTTACATTGGCTAAGGACACCACCTTTACTGTTGAGTAATGAAGCTCTTCTAATTAAGAAAACTCAATAACAGTGCTTTCCGCATGGAAGTCTTATGTCCCATGAAATCTCTACCACCTCACAAATATGGTTCCATACTGCCTGTGAGATTCACACCAGAAACACAGGACTCCTTGGAGATATGTGTGGAGGTGGAGCTGTACAGGACATGACTGAGTTGCTGGGAACTGAAATTCACATACACAATATTGAACATAGAAAGATGTCTGCAAAACTTCTGTTATGGTAAAGATTGACCTAGCACATTAATAAGAAAAAATAAAATGGTATTGCTTAAACAGAGAAGATGATTCCAAACATTTAGGTCAGCAATTTCCATTACTCCTCCCCCCTAAAAAGAGAGGCACACTGTTACACTAATACACACCAGAAACTTTGCATGCTCATGAGGTCAGACCTTACCTCTCATCAGAGGAAGAAGAATAATGCCACTCTTGGTAATGCCTGGCCAGTGTACATGCCATGTCAAAAAACCCCATGAGGCTGGACACAGCCAAAACAGAACAGAGGCAAGAAGACACAAAGAAAATTATAAAGAGAAAGAGCAACAGGGGGTCTTGTGGGAGAGCAAGCCATTACATTCAGCAACAGTATTTACCACCACTGACTATGTAGTAGATACCCTATATGAGCTACATGCATGCGTGGGTTTTTTTATAACTAGTAAGACTTAGAAAAGAGAATTTTCAGTATGTCACTAATTCCACATTGGCTACAGAAGGGAGGAAAGGTGAAAAGACAACAAACATGTTGAAAACACAAAAGGAGCTTTGGCTCATGAAAGTTTATCTCTGCTAATAAAGAGAATAAATGGACATCAAAGTAAAGATGCCATTACCAGTAAGGTGCAGCACTTTGTCACTAGTGGAATAACACAGCATGGATCCTTTTCTTGGCTTCTGGATAATAATATGACATTTTTCTTCAATACAAACTGTAAACTAAAAAATTTTAAAAGCATCGCCTTGAGTGGTAGAAATGTTTTCAAAGAAAGTGGTTTGAGATGAGATTTCCTTTCCCAGTGGTGCCTACATTCACTTTTCACCATTATTTGTATAAAGAAATACTAGATATCAAGAGGCAGAAACTGAAAACTCAGGACCCAGAGTCACTTTGTTTGCATCCTTGACACTTGTGGAGTAAAACTTGTGGTAAAACCTTGACAATTGTGGAGCATAGTATTTCTCACCTATTTGCATATGAGCACATACTTATGTCATGCAGAGAGGGACTGCTATCATGAAGTCAGTGGCACAGATTAACAACTATATTTATAACAATATTTAGGTTCCACCACCTGCACCATGCCCCAGTAATCTGTTTTTCTGGGATTCAAGCAAACATCATAGAATCTGCTAATCTATGCACTCTCTGCCTCCTTCCCTGCCCTGGCTCAGAACTATAGCAAATAATCTCTTGGCAAATTGCAGATTTTGAATTTAAAAAAAATAATAATAGGAACCTTCTAGTAATCTGGTGGACTTAAAAAAGCAGTTGCTCCTAGAAAAGATCTTGACCTCCCTCTGAGTGACTTTACATTACAAGAAATGTAAAGTTTTTCAGCCTGGAAATACTTAGCAATCCAAATCAATTTATACAAAATAGCATCAATATAATTCAAAATTTGTAATAACTTCAGAAAACAATTGCTGTCTGCAACTCCCCAGAACAGCACAGTGAAGCAGAAAAGTCATTGGATACACAACACTGGGATGACCCATGTCCATACGAGGTGGGTGGTCACTGTTCCTAATACAGTGACGACACCTTTATGTGAGAGCACCTTTATGTGACTGGCTTTTCTACATCTCTCTGGGTGTGATGTGGGTCTGAACAACAGCCAGTGACAAATACTGTAGTTCTCCCTCTTCATCAGATGGGCTTTGAAAGAAGCCACCTAACAGATGTATGTGACTATGCTCGTGTTGGACGAGCATTTAAAATAAAATTGTTAATGACATGAAGTCAAGCAATCAGCAGCAGCACTAGAATCAGGGCTGGCTGTAGAAAACTAGTATGCGACTATATTTTCTGTTACTGCCTGCACACAGGAATTGAACTAAGATATACCTTACTGGCATTTTCTGCTTTTGAAAATGCATTTTTATCTGTGCATGTAGTTAAAAATTACTTAATTCAACATTTGAATGCAAGCATGGAGTTCTCTTAATTGAATGCCAGCATCTCCAGTCTCCTTTAACACCTGCCCAGCAACACCCACGAGGTGCACCATGTGCTTTAGTTTGACAGTAAGGGAAAACACATGTGCAGCTCTAACAGGGCAAACCCAGGGAGTGCATCACACACTTCTTTACATGCTTGCTGCCACTGCAAGTCACCCTCAAGCGCGACCATCTTGTGTTCCATGATAATTGCGGCAAGTTTTTGCCAATCAATTAAAATCCACATTATCTACTTGCTGTACACAAACAGTGCAGAAATGCCATGTCTTTTTTTTTTTCTTCCCAGCAATTCAGCCCTTCAAGTTACATTTTTGTCATCCTTTACCTTTACCTCAATGTTCACATTGTCGCTGTCAAGCCAGGAAACAGTAGTGACAGCCACATCTTGAACAGCTATCTTTCACTCTCAAATAATCTAGTTTGCAATGGGTATCTTTACCTACTATTCTTCTATTTTCCATCTCATGAGCCTCCATGAAATTGACATTTAAAACTAATTGTACGGTAAAATCCCATGGATTCCAGAAACTGTGTCTGAGATTTGTGGCGAGGCAGTAGGACCAGATTCCCCCCTGTATTAGTTTTCTGTCTGCTACATAACTGTGAGTGAGTGCTAAAGGGGATTATTAGGCCCCAGTGGTGAGATAGAGTGCATATAACTAATCTGCATTGCTTATCTCAAGCAGACAGTGGTCTGTCAGGACCTGTCTACATGCCCTCCATGCTTGTCCCTTGCCTTTATTGTCTTGCCACTGCTGTTGCTGCTGGTGGCTCTCCTCTGCTCTTTTAAACAACCAATTACTGCCCCAAACAGATGTCTGTGGCTATGATCAAATAATTTAGTTGGAGTGAAGAGGCCTTAAACAGGTCAATTCCATTCAGTTAGACATGGTATCTGAGCGAAGGCGAAAGAAGGGATTGCAGGGTGACCTGAACTTGTGAGTTATTGAGAGCAGGTAAACTTGGGACAGCGGATAATGAATCAGCCAGTTAATGCTGTAAAAATACATAAAATGAAAGCTGAAGAATTATTTTTAAGACTTGTTTAGCTGCTGACAATTGAATGGATGAGTTAACAGTGGATTTCTTTACCAAGTATGACATTTCATTTTATGCTTTCGAATTAATAAAAGACATATGCCTCCCTGCAGTTAAGCATTTGTTTATAAAGCTAAAAAATCTATAGATACAAACAGCAGAGGAGTGGGTGAGTTTGGAGGGATAGTTTTAATTCTGGTACTGATGAACTGTGATCTTCAGCAAGAAAATATGATACATGTGCCTTTGACAAAGTATGATTCCCATTAAAATATTGTGCTAACTTCAGGGTTTATAGCTTGCCTGTTCAATAAATTTGTATTTAGCTATTGTCTTCCTCAGTCTGTGGGGGAAACAATGCGTATCAGGCAGATGCTCAGACATCAGAACAATTAATGTAGCTTTCAGGAAGAAAAAAAAAAAAAGGCAAGAAGAGAAGAGCTCTAAATCTTTTCTGCCTATGCAACCACCAAGCACCCTCACGTGATCGTAAAAATACATGGTTGTTTGACGGGTAGTTATGTTAAGCTATAGCCATAACCGAAAACCATGACCAAGAGTGTGAACAGGACTATCCTTTTATTCCCTCCTCCTCATTCAAAAGTGCTTCAAACAACAAGATTTTTTATTCTGCAACATTGTCATACAACCATCCAAGCATAGTGGCCTGATCCACTATAAATTCATTGGAGATTGGGCCCCACCTGTGAATTTCCATAGAAAAGCAAGCAACATTCTCTTGCAAGACTCAATCAATACCATTCACATCTTGTCTGAGACATATATATATAAAATATATGTATTCATATGCCCAGTAAGAATCAGCCAGCAAAAGAGGGACACAAATAACAGAAAAATCTGAGACTGCTTCACTCAATTTCCCCAACATTTCTTAGAAAAGAGTATCTCTCAGAAGAGGGTATCTGCCCTAAAGAGTTTATGGTCGCTAGACTTTGGACATGTTTTTAACATACAGTTCCATATGGCAGGCAGAAAATAAGTTGGTTAATGTCTAAGGAACACTGGAGGGTGCAAGACATGACATTCCTACTGGACCTTCAACAGCCCTTTTATCTCAAAGAAGCAATGAGTTCCACAGGGTTTTCATACTGGCTGAAAATTTAAGTACTGTAGTAAGGAAAAAGGTTTTCAAAAGAGCAGAAGCCTAAGCGGCAACTGTAGGTTTCTTCTTCACATGAGCTGAGGACAAAACCAGAGGTGAATGAGAAGATAGTGTGGGGGTAAATCCAGAATATGTGACACAGGAGAGATTGGCATATTTTTTTATGCAGGTGGAATAGACAGACATACAGATGTAGAGATGAAAAGATAGGGAAACAGGAGATAAGAGAAGGACTGAGAGAAGAACAAAAGGCAAATAGGTCTTTGGATTTGATGAGGAGGCACTGTAGAAACACTGCCAGGGCCAAGCTCCACACAAAAGCTGAGTTGAGGATACTAATGAATTCATTCCTTGTGTCTTGTCAAAAATAACTTAAAATAAGTATAAAACTTAAACAGAAAAGAGAGAACAAGTACAGTTTACCAGTGGGGAGCCAAACCACATGTGAATGGAAGAACTTTACCTGAAGTCATGGTCCAATTTATGGCTAATTCTTTGTTAATCTCGATGTAGCTGGAGCATAGCTCTTTGCTCCAGGTATCAAGAAAGGGAAACTATACCCGGAAACTTCAGAACATATTTGATCCCAGTGAAAATTTCAAAACTAAAAACCCTCAAACCTGAGCAAATAGCTGGCCAGTTTGCCCACCTCATGCTCTTTGCTACTACAGCATCTCAGCTAGCATTTACTTACTGGCTACCTGAGAAGGTTTGTCTAGAAAAGCTTTCTCAGATATATCCATACAAACAGCCAGCACCATGGTTCACACTCCCAATTTTCATAGAATAAGCCCTGAGCATCCATTACATGCCGTTTTTACAGACTGACAACATTTCCCACATTTTGTACTTGCTTATTTCTGCTCTATACATTTAAGACTTAATCTTTCCATCAAAATCAATTTGTCCCAAACTACTAATTGCAGCTATTTCTCCATCGGCTAATTCTGACTTAGAGGACACTGTCTTCATGGTATCCACACTCCAAAAGTGTCATGATCCATCTTTTCTCTATGACACTGAAAATAAGCTTAATTTTTCTGCTTTTCTTCTTAGACACAAACTCCTATATTTACAGAGTGGTGGCCCAGAGGATGACTCAAGTAACTAAAAACACATGTGACATCTTCTGAAGTTCTAAAAGCTTCTACTGAAGCAGAACAAGAACCAGGAAATCCTTTCCTAGTGCCATGATTTAAAGGAAAATAAAGAAAACCCGTAAATGTGAATTCAGTTGCTGGGCTGGTGCACAGACATAGAGTCAACTTCTGCCATGCCTTTTGCACAGAAGGCTGCAAATGATGCTGACAGATAAACTGCTTGTCCCTGGGCTCTCTTTAAAGCCCTTCTGCAGCGTCCTCAACAAGTACGGGACTCCCACAGATCACAGCTAAATTACAGCTTCATTCCAGTGACTTGCAGCTCCATTATTTCTTTTCCATACCAATAACAATGTGCATCTACAAGTTGCCTGGCTGTTTGAAGGACCAAGCCTGTCTTCAGCTGTTTCCAGCTTTTCTCAATTAAAACACTGACTTCTATACAACCAACCCCTGCTCAAACCCACATCCTGGATTGCTCTCAGATCACTCAAGCACAGTTTTACAAGACCAATGCCAACAAGAATATGGGCTAATTTTTCATTAAGGCAGAAGTGAGATCCGAGACACAGTTCACATAAAGCACTGTAACTTGGCTGTTCAGGCACTTCTTGCCAAAAGTATCAAATTTCATTAAAAAGTATTTAAGCGGGAGAATAGGGAAACACTAAACTCTTGTGAGGTCACTGATGCCAAGCCACTGAGCAAAGACAAACCCTCAGGCACAGGCTCCAAAAAAAATAAAGGTAACAAATAGCATAAGTAGAACAAACTGATTTCTGCTCTCACCAAGACAACCATAACTCTGGCTTAGGATTAGTTCAGAATGGGCGGGAAGAGATCCCAGGCAAGTAATGCTTGCTTGTCCCTAGAGGGTTTCCAGTTTAACTCACAAGTAGGTGTACTCCTAACCCAGATGCTATTATAAACAGTCATTGTACCACTGGGTACATGTTTTAGCTACTGTTTACGCCAATAACTAATTAAATAACTTCACCTACAGTCCAAAGGAGATAGAAACAACTCAGTGATAAAAATCAGCCTGTAAAAGAAGAGATCTGGCCCCTGGTTTGGTTGGGACATTTATAAAATATTAAATAATCCTTTTCACAATATGAATAACAGGACTATAATTGAATTAATATTGACTAATAGTAATTGCTCCTTGTTCCTCAAGTCTGCCTTTTATTAGTGGGAAGAGTGGTGGAGGTTATTGCCTCCTAAAAAAAATATCTTGAGGCCCTGAAGCACCTTTTCTGCCTTATTATTATTGTAATAATGAGGGCAACTGATTTGATCTCTCCTTACACAATACTGGAGCACAGCGATGGCTAAATAAACAGCCAAAGTCCTTTTGTCCCTGTGGGCTGTTTCTCGGTAATTAAAATCAATAGGATCTTTCTCAGAGGATCTCTTTAACCTCATAGAGCTACACTGTTCCGAGCCGGAAATGTAAAACAAACAAATGGTCTCGCAGTTCGTGTTGGGAAAAAGAAATAAATAAAAGAAAAATAAAAGAGCAACACATTATTTTATTAGGGTAATAATGGTTTTGAAGAGGGATCATGGAAGGTCTGTATTTAAACATTTAGGGTTTTTTACTCCTTTCCCCCTCCCCTCGCCCCCACTACCCCTTTCTTAAAGAGATACTTTGGCAGCATCCTCTATCCCCAGAGGTCATGTGAGCTGAAACAACCCATTGATCCTCCTTCTTTCAGAAAAAGAATAGACAACAGAGGGAAAATAAACATCACCCTCCTGAGACTTGTGATGACTCAGGACATCTGAGTAAGATGCTGTACATGTAAAGTTCAAGAGGAAAAGAAGCAAAGGTCCCCAGGGTTTCACTGTTCCTGGTGCACGCAATTGCAGCCAAGGACAGAGCTGGCTACACATCCCTGCCCATGGTAGGCATCGCTGGCACCATTCCAGGGAGCTATGGTGGTGATAACCAGCATGTCACATGCAACGGCCAGGAAGAAAAGGATTTACACCACATCTCTCAGGAATCTGGAATCCTCAGCTGTTAATCACTGACTAGTGAAGCAATTAAGCCACATGGCAGGAGGCAAGAGGCAACCCTATCCTGGTCAACAGGAGGATGAGCATTTCGCCCTGGAAAACTTAATGCTGCTGGGGACTACTGCCTAATGCTTCCTTAAGTGACATCTTGCCCAGGCATACGGTGAGGTCAGGTGAGCTCCAAAATGCTGTTGCCAACCGACCCAACGGCAGTGTCTCCTTTCTGGCTGTTCCCAGGTAGCTGCATGACCCAGGGACTGCTCTGAACCTGTGGTGGAACACGAAAGCACTTGGGCAAAACCTGCATCTAAGCCAATGGGCACTCATCAGCAAACAGCAGGAGGGAATCCATCCCCCTAAGCTGTCTTTCAGTCCCCACACTGCCACCAGAAGCAACAGAAGTCCACACAGCCATGTGAGGAAACAGCATCTAAGATGAGAGCAGTTCTAGATGGAGGCAATTATACTAGGCTAGACAGATGCTCAAGAATGGGTGGGGAAAGTCAATCTTATGCTCCAGTGGTTTTACAAGGTGTTTCTAAAGGTACGAAAGCAATATAGTGAGTGCTGCAACAGGGAATTCAAGTGTCTCTCATTGGCATCTCAGCTCCAAGATCCACTCTGACCTGTAGAGCAGTGTCATGGTGGTACAGCCACATACAAGCAAATGGGAAAGCTTTCAGTGCTTTGACACAATGAGAGGAAAATCCCTTTGCCTGGATTTTTAGCAACGCGACTTGAGTCAGCTGTTTCTAAGAAGGAAAAAAAATAGAAGACATTGCCTAATGTTCATCTCAAGCTGGAAAATCCTCCTTTTGAGCAGCAGTAACACCTTCAGGAGCTGGGCAGGTGCTATTCATGTGCTATTTACAGGTGAGGTGACACAAAGAAGACAGAGCCATGGGTTTCTGGGGAGTTAAGAACAGTGAAAAAAAAACCAATCTCTGTGTTCACCTGCTCAGTAGAGGATTCCTTAGATTCTACGGGCTCTTGAAAAAGTAATAATACTTTAAAAAAAATAGATCTTTCCCACAATTAGGCAATCTGCAGACAGGGTTGGGAGAGATCTAAAGCCCTGAAACCAGGTGGGACTGACTGATCAGTGCAGGAGATAGCAGAGAAAAGACAGATCAGGCAGTTACAGCACCCGTTTGAGTTCTCTAGGTTAAAGACAGAGGCAGCTGTCTGCAAGAACCCAATTCCCAGGTCATGTCACGCCTCTGAGATGCTCAGTGGGAAGGTAGAGGTGTGTTTATTTATTTATTTTCAAACCCAGGCATATATCAGTGGCCAGCTGTGAGATGCCCATGCTGAAGCACAGAGAATTGGGGTCTGAGAGCACTGTTCAGAGCCATCAGATCTGTCTTGCTCTCTAAAATCTTGGTCAGCTACAGCTGTGTCTTTCCTGATGGATAGCTGTCTGACTTCTTCATATTTCAAACATCAGAGACCACAATACTTCTCTAGCCAGCATATTCCTGCATTTCATCACCCTGAATGCATTTTGAGCCCACAAACGCAGCAGTAGAACATTTCCTCATCTGCAACATGAGGTAATATGTAATATTTGAAAACTAAACTAGCTTTCTTTAACCAAAACATAAAGAATTATGCTGACACACTAGAAAGCTGTGCTGCCATTCAGCAAGACTTAGGCTGAAGAGTTGGGCTTCAAAATTCTTCCCCTGAAAACAAGTTTGTGTATATTCTTCTTTTCACTGTTCACAGTGCTAAAGCTCCTGCAAATGGAGTATTTTCGTGAACATAATATCAATTTCTTCACCTTTTGGCTACACAGGCATGGAAACATTTTACATATTTTAAACCAAAACAATGAGATACAAAAGAAATTATGTAAAAGCTAATTAAAGATAATGGAACTCTTGTGAATAAAATTGCACCTCACTTAACTCCATGCATGTTATAGACAATTATAGGTTAAGTATGCAGAAAGATGGTGATTCTACTTTCAGCTCAGGGAAACCCTTATTACTATAATTTGCCAGAGACAGGAGCTGTGCTGGATTCCAGCTCCTTTTCCATATAAAGGAATTAATTGATTGTGTTTATACTGTACACAGTACATGATATCAATTCTCCGGTCTGTGTTTCTCAGTTTTGAGACTTCAAACTCCAGTGAATGCAAACAGCTAAGGATTGGGTATGTGAAACCACCCAAGGCTTTCAGACAAGTGGTGTAGGGATTGGGGAATTTGTTTTGGTTTTGGGAGGTGATGCGGTTTTTTTAAAGAAATAATATGCTGTTTAACTACTTGGAACTAAAAAATATATAGATAAATTTTGTTCTAGATAATCTCTCTTAGATGGACTACTCTGCCATTCCTTTTCAACTTGCATATTCATTTACTGAGAGACAAAGGGAACATCATCTCTCTGGCTGTCATCAGATTGTGGTATTGCACAGATGAGTTGGGGAGCAAGAATTATAGATCTAAGATGTGAGTTTCTGGAGTTGTGTGGCTATTTCATACTCTAAGGCTTTAATTTCATCAACAGAACCTCACACCTGAAGCCTGAATACCCAGCAGCTATTACCAAGCTTGGTTTGTCTCTTTGCATCTACTTACATTATCTGGAGAAGTGAGTCAGTGTTAAACATGACTGGTAGCTTTGTATTAACTAATATTAAATTACAGCCATTGCACTTCTTAAAATATTAATCCATTAATTGCATATTTTAAATAAGCAGATTATCTCTTGAGCTCTATGGCAGCCCTGAATTATGCCCTTTGCAGGAGTGTTCCAGCAACCCTGATGGTGTGATCTACCAAGAAACTAAACCTCAGCAATCATTCTGTAAGGACTCAGCATGCTACAAGCTCTACAGTGACCATAACAAAACATGCACAGACAGCCCCAGGGAAGGTACAACCATAGCCTCCCACCAAGACCACCCACTACAGCAGCCAGGCTGAAAAGTTGCAGCAAACAATGTATTTCCCTCCTCTTTGGTGCTCTCATGCATCACTCACTCAGGCT
This sequence comes from Heliornis fulica, assembly GCA_013399135.1. Taxonomy (NCBI): domain Eukaryota; kingdom Metazoa; phylum Chordata; class Aves; order Gruiformes; family Heliornithidae; genus Heliornis; species Heliornis fulica. Next base: position 106,848 of record VXBZ01010922.1, on the reverse strand, counting down.
CTGCCACTCATGAGTTATCTGGCCATTTCTAACTCGTGAAAATTAACGTTTATCTGCCTACAAGTTGCACAGCCTCTGTACCTATAGATATTCAAATACATGTGCTCTGCGTCTTGTGCATGGAGCCCCCAGAAAGAGATGGTGGTATCAGACCTTCAGAAAAGACACACACACAAAAAAAAAAAAAAAACACAACAAAACAAAACCCACCCACATTAAAAACCCTGTTTACTTATGTTACTCCACTGCAAGCCCAGAATTATTCCACCTAAACAGGCAGATGTAAACTGCTCCCCGATTTAGAGCTAGAAGTGGCATTTTACACCCACTGCCAAGTGCAAATAGCCATGCAAGGCAGGGCTTTAGACTTTGGAAGAGTTACTCCTGATTTAAAGTAGTGCAAATGAGGACCAAGACCACTACACAGTGACAGACCCTGCAGTGAGCCATCTCCATACCTACCTGCCTCTTCCACTTGATACACCCTTAAGGATAGCACCAGCTCAGTAGATATATAAACTCACATGGATTTTTTGAAGCAAATACCCTCTGTTACTTGTTCAACCTTGTATCCCCGTATTTAAACAATACTTCTCCTTCTAGATCACCAGCAAGGTGGCAACGCTTTAATTTTCAACTTTCATTTGTGCAGGACAAGAAATGTCACCTGATAGAGCCTCTCTCCTTAAGCTGCCTTTCACAACCTCTCGTGGCTTTTCTGACTTGATTTTCTGTAGATTGCTTGCCCACTCGAGAGAAGAAACTTGGATGCTCTCAGCCTGCAGAGCCGGGTGCCTGCAAAAAGATGTCAGGATCGTTCACCGCAGCCCCTGGATGCAAGCTTAACTGCTAGTGGCTGCTTTTAGCACGTCAATGTGAATTACTTGACTGACGAAACTAAGCAGCAATTAAACACCTCACCACTAAGCGGAAATGAGAAATTTACTGTTTGGTCTTCAGATAAGCTAGAGCCTCCTGTGAGCTACTGTTATCAAACCCTGGGGAGGAGCAGTTAGAGTCAGAACAGTCTCAGTCTGTGGCCAAAAGGGGAAATATTTCTAGTGAAAGAGAAATCAATTTTTATCATTCTCCCCTTGTGGTTTTTCTCAAGTGCTGATAGCAAAGGCCATGAGAAGGGAAAGGTGCTGAGGTTTAGCTGAGATTACACCTGGAAGCAGCTGTGTTGTACTGCTCAATTGTAGTTAAGGACACAGAGTGAGGGCAAGCATGCCAGGAAAAGCCCTCTCCATTTCAGTGTTCACCTTCATATGGGGCAAAGGAACCCATGGAACTTCACCTGCACACACACACACGCAGTGGAGGTGACAAGAGAGAAACAGCTCTCCTCAGAAGTATCAAAAATTCAAATAGCAGCACACTGCTATTCAAATAGACCATGGGTTTATTCATATGCATCATTGAAGACTGAAGTTGAAGGACTCCTCAATCTCTCTCAGACCAGAAGAGATGCCCACATTGAAAGCTTGGCTAGGTGACATAGCATGCAAAGTGCCTGCTCTACATCAATAAAGACTCTCTCTAATTCTGGGACTCCCTGTAACCAAGTTTATGTTGTTATTTAATGAATGACTTATGAAGCTACTAGGGAAAAATGTTTCTGCTGTTTCCTGCTGGTCCTCCTCTATTTGTCTATCAATGTCTGGGATCCCAGTGAAGACACTAATATATCTCAGGAACTGCCAACAACCACTTGATACTATCTCACTTTGTCCTTGCTCATTCCCCAGTTGTTTCTTTCATTGATTTTGATCCAAATTCTTCTAATCTCAACACAATTCCAGGCCCCACTTCACACAAGGGAAAGCAGAAGGGACCCCCAGGGAAAACTCGTGTCAAGTTGCACATCATTGCATGTCCCATGTCCTAGTGACATAGTTCTCATGATTGACCTTGGTCTTTAACTGCCTTGTAAATTGCTTTAGGTAACTAGTGACAAGAACAGTCTCTGCTTCATTTTGCCACCCTGCTGCTTTGATGCAAATCTCCTATTCTTCACTCGAAGAAAGAGTACGCATTTCCATAGCAAAAACTCACACATAGCTGTGCACTGAGAGACCAGTTCCACAAAGTGAGTCACATCCGTTCCCACATCACTGAACTCACAAGATCCATGTCAAACAGATACAAATACACACTTTGTGGCACAAGTCACCCATTTCTTAACTTGAACACAGTGCCAGGAAAAAGGTAGATGTTATTGCCGTCTGCAATATGATGATTCTGCAGTCAAGGTGGTAGATCTAGGAAAAAAAGGGTGTAGCTTCACACAACATATATATGGATTCAGGAGAGCTGTCAGGCTTCCCACAGTGGTGATCCAGAGATCTTGATTTCGCAGGTGTTTGTTCAAGTGGATAACCAGACAGAAACAAGGGTTTGGGGTTGCTTTGGGTTTTATCTTTCTACTTTTCTTCAGATCACACAGCTGCAGGGGAAATTTCAAGAAATTTCTCAGGTTAGCTGTCACACCAGGTCACACTCCCTTTGGCTCCTAAGACTGGGAGCAAGGGATTTGGGCTTTCCAGCTGCAACCATGCAAACGCAACCTGTTTGATTTGCATCAGAGCTACAGGGAATCCAACAGTCAGCTCCCCACACACAAAAATAGAGAAATACTTCTTTCTTTCCTCATTCTTCTCACAATTTAGTAATTAAACTGGAAGTTCGTCGAGTCAATAACAGCTCTTAAATTGGGTTTGTACAGTAATTGGCATAAGGGGACATGATCTCATTTGCTCATATCAATATCAAACAACACCTGGAGCCAGCTAAAAAAAACTAACACTACCACTCAAAAACAGAATTGCATTGAAGAAATGGACCATGGCAGCTAATGCATTTCTGGGTATTTTTGAACCAGTTCTGCGTAGAAATGTAAATTCTGAGTCTGACAGTCCAAAAAATATGATAGATTGTTCTGCATTTATAAGGAATCTACATTCCTTCATGTTTAGGATACTGACTTTACTGTGACAAGCAGGTGAGCAATTTTCTTAAAATTGCTCAAGAATCCAAATCCTTCACTAAGTTGATTCTTAATTTTCATGCACATTAATATCAGTTCCTTGATTTTACACAAGCTATTCAGAGAACAGACACCAAGAAATAGGCATTACTACAGCCAACATCCACAACAGAAACGATACCATGTGAGATAGTGAAGGTCTCTCTGTATTGCCAGTATCCCCGTCTCTACTTTGGGGCCCCTATGTGTCTGAACTATTTTAGACTTCTATTTTAGGATAAGTTATGTCCCACAAGTCCCTATTTTTCTCCCATCTAAGTGAAGAGGAAGCCAAGGGTGACAAGACCAGATGTCTCTGTCTCCCTCTGGACAACAGAATTCTGTTCAATGTATTCCACTATGACAGTCTGAATTTTAAATTTCATACACAAAATAACCTGAGCCCAGTGTCTGCAAACAATAAGTAGTTCTAAATTATATCATGTAGCCCATGTCAGCCATCCATGAAGCAAAGGCAACCCTCCCTCTACAAATAACAGGGCTGACCTTTTCCGCAGTAAGATATAATGCACCATCAATGTCCAGTATCTTAAAGTAATTTCTGAGCTTCGATAACGGAGTACCCAGATCTTGGGCCCAATCTCCATCAGCACTCAAAATCCTGAATGTCTGTTCCGCAAATGCTCAGCACTTCACAGGATTGACAACAGCAGCATCATTTCCAGCAATGTGATGGGACCATAATTTTTGTTTCTCCATTGAAGGCACTAGGTACTTGTTGCTCTATAACAGCTTGGAATACCTACATCCAAATCCCAGCTTAATTCCTGACCATATTCAACTCAGAAGTTCATTTGTACCACTGCAGTGAAAAAAAAAAACAGTTTGAGGGCCAAAAGCAACAACATCAAAACCAGATTCAGCATCTAAATGCATTTTCCTTGTTCAGAAAGGAGGTTCATGTCCCATACACTCTGCGCCTTCCCACAGTGTCTGATCTCCCCTGACTGTATTTGGCTCTCCCCTTCTTGGCCAACACACCCAGTTATTTGTTCTGCAAGGGAAAATCCACCCTTTGCACTTACTGATGGTAACTCCTTTGTGTATTCACAGAAGACTTCAAAGCCTTTTGGCTAAAAATACTAATTTTTTTTTCCTTCATTCTGGTAGCAGACTAGTTGGTGACCCAGCTCAGAGTAGCCCCACCAACTAGTCCAGGAACAGCTCTGCATGTCCTTGATTTCAACCTATTGGCGCTCTATGAGTATTTCCCCAGTCTACAGCATTCCTGGCTTTCAGGACTACAGTTGGTTTTGTCAGGTATATTCGAGAGCAAGTCACAAACTGCTCACTGTTGTGTCCTAAAACTCTTGAGCCAGAACTTCCATCAGTGCCAAGCCCTCAGATTACAGCCAAAATTCATGAAGAATTTCCCTTTCTCCTCATGTTGCATCAGCTCATGTGATACCTACAATTTATCTCTCTTAACTGCTCTTTCTGTCCCTGTGCAGCATCTTCCCTGCAAAGAAAACCAAGCAAATCTAAACAAAATACAACCATGCTGCATGCAGGTCTACCCCCCATCCTGCATGGCATATGGGTAAGCATCCCTGGGATCAAAGTTCTGGAGCTGGTGGGATTTTATTTTAATTTTTTTCCCCTTTTGTGCCCAGGAATTTAGAGAAAATGGAAGAACACACTTACAGCCCAGCAGGTTCACACAGCTAGATTTTTTCAACATATAGGGATGGTAGGATGCCTCTCCTCCCCCCTCAGAGTAAGGCAGTCAGAGTGAAAAAGAGGGGGCTGGAAAACTCAACTCCTGATTTAAAATAATTTCAAGCTGAGAGTTTGCCAGAGGAATCGCAGCTGTGACATGTCCACCACTCTAACCATGGTGAATGAATCTGGCCACGAATCGTTAAGCTCCCCAAGCATCCAGTGCTCTCAGCCTGCTACTAATCACTCAGAAATCTGGCTCTCTGGACTATTTGTCGTAAGAAATTGCTCCAATTCAAAAAGATGATCTGGAAGTTTAATATTAATCAAAAGAAGGCATGTACCAGCAGAGCTGCAGTTTAAACGTTCATGTAAGATAAAGGAAAATAATTGCATTCACAAAATTCCACGCTAACATGAGAAAAATGCCTCACCAGTGCGGAGGCAGAGCAGAGGCATTAACGAGCCACCTCTTTCCAGGCACAGTGGGGCTGGAGCACGTGAAGAAGTGAAGTTTGCTCCGGTTTTGCTATCTGAGAGTATTGCTGTTCCAGCCAGAGCGCAAGAGAGCTGCAGGGAGCAGCTGCAAAGCTGTCCCAGTCAAGGTATTTTACCTGAAGGCACATGCTAGGCTTGTCAGTCTGGGTTTTTACCTAGGCAGCAGTGAGAAACGTGAAATTTGGGGGCATAATCCAGCTCATCCTAAAGCAGCTGTCCAGAACAAATTGAGTGAAACACCTTTAGAGTTAAGAGATATGGATGAGACCTAGCCCTGGGGCTAGAGGCAGGAGTAGGGCAGGAGCAGCACGCTGGGCTGGGCTGAGATGGAAAGCAGCATCCTTAATTTGCAGTCTGGCAATATCTGAGTAGCTCCATTCCTTGGAAGCCCAATGTTTGTTTCCAGACAAACCTGTTCAGGCCATCTCTAGTTAATTATGTTGTGCTTTAAAACCAATAGCAACATTGCTGGACTCTGCAATTGTCCTCCAGTGTCAAAAAAATGATACATGTGTTAATATCCTGCATGTTTTAGGCTCCAAGAAGCAAACTGACCCCGTGGAAGAGTCATTAGTTGTTTTTTAATTAAGTGCTCCACATTTCCCCCACAGATCTTGCAACAACTTGCAGAAATGGGAAAGCAAAGCTGCTCAGCAATAAACAGCAGTGGTTGTACTCATATGCCAGAACAACTTCTGTTCTCGTGGATGTTTGTCACGAGTCTGTCTTCCTTTTGCTAGTACCAAATCTACATCAAATGGAATTTTTAAAACAATGTAATGAGAGTACTCACCATTAAACTCCCATCTTCATTAGTATCTCATTTAACTGCTGAATTTATATCCCCAAGCATCTTTAATTTATTGATTCTTCCCAGGATGGGTTTTCTCCTGCATTATTTTTCTTTCTATTTAGCATCAATTAGTGGAATCTGGGCAATGATTTGTATTTAGCTTTTGGGAATAGCAGGTTACAGATGTTTAAATGATTTTACTAAGCCATCACCTGGACCCCACGGGCAAAATATCAAAACTGAAGTCTCTCCTGAGACACAGGCACCCATGTCTAAAGGCACACAAGTGCACTGAGCACAAAACACAGACCCTGTCCGCACTCCCCTGCTATGGGTGCCCGATGGCACTGATCAGGAAGTGGAAACCCATGGGCAACCAGGGGAGGTCAGACCTTGCCTCCCAAACACTACTCTGAGCATCATGCACACTACTCACACGCTAACATTAATGACCTTTTCCACTGACCCAGGGGGAGACATATCCCTTATGGTATGACACACGTGTTTGTCTCGGAAGAAGACATTTCAAAGACCCTGGAAAACCACTGAAAATTCCTGCTTGAGCAGGCAAAATATGGGAAGGAAAAGACAGACAGGGAAAGGAAATAACTGTTCAGGTCCACACCAGTACCAGGACCTGAGGTCAGGACAAGACCCAGAGCGTGCATCCCCTCCACAAGCTCAGACTGCAGCTTTCCTTGCTGCTGCCAACGAATCCTGATTGTCTCCTCTCAGAAAGGCACGATGTCTGCCATCCATTTCACAGCAAGCAGGATCAGGCCTTATATAGATCTCTAAAGGTTCTACAAACGCCTGGGCAGATGCAGTAACGAACAAGACCTCATTTGGTTACAGTTCTAGGAAACTGTTCAAAGCAGGCAACCAAACCCAGAACAGAATATCCCCTTTTCTCCAGTAACTAAATACCAAAGGGAGCAAATTCCCGCAAGGACAGAAGGAGGCAGCATTTAGAAGCAAGATATCAAGGGCCTCAGAAAATATTCATATTAATTAATACCTTCTAATGACCAAAGTAATTCCCCACAACTCAGGTATCACCAGCTTCCCAGCTCTGAGAGGGAGAAAAGAAGGGGACATCCCCTTCAGTCCCAACTTACCTCATTAGACACAGCAGGTGTTTCTCGTTTCTCTCTGACCACTGGTTCAGAGCCTGCTAGGAATAGAGCAAATAACTCTGGCAATGCCCTTAATTACAGCCTCCCGGCATTGCCTCCTGCTGGGGCTGTCAGAGGGGAGTTGCCCTGGACACGTGAACCATCACTCAGGGTAAATGTGCCGCCTGTTTAGAACAAGAGGTTGCTCTGAGTCAGAACATAAGTGGGGGGGGAAAAAATCAATTCAGAAATTGAGACAGTTCACAAGTGTCTCTCGGAAGGTTTTATAATAGGATAGGACTTGGACCGACTCTTACTTGAATCAATTCTTAGCTGGAATTGAGGAAGTGGAAGAGGAGGCTCCGTCCGATCAGACCCACCACATCAGAAAGACATCAGGTAAAAAAAAAAAAAAAAAGAAAAAAAAAAAAAAAAAAAAAAAAAAGTCAGCACGTCCTCACTGTGGCAGAAAACAGTCCCCTACTAAGCACCCACAGTCAAACCCTTATTTGTTGTCCTATGGCTGTGGCAAATCATCGTGGAGCTGTGCAGGGGTAGCAATAGGTGTTTATCAACAGTGAAACACAATCCCAAGGTGAATGTAGATGTGAGCAGTTCCGTGGCCATATCACATCTTGGAGAGATACACATGCAGAGGGACAATAAAATGTCTATATTCCTTCTTCCCTCCTTATCCCATTCACCCCTCTGCCAAACTAGTACATCTGATCATGCACTGGAGTGGTATAAACCAGCATAACCGAATACTTTGGCACGAATTTGGCCCCAGTCCTGCTAGGGACTGGGTTGCCTGGTGGCTTGGAAAGACAGGAGTATCTGTCTGCAACAACTTCCACATACCATGTTGGTCAGAAAAAGGCCTCTGAAACTGAGAAGTGGTTGAAGGAGTTCCCCACCTCAGATACTGCCCCCTGTGTAGCCCTCTTCTGCTGGAAGTATGCACACCTTCTTCTGGTGTGCCACCCATGCTGCAAGCAAACTCTGGGTGAAGTAGCCCCACCCAGAACAGATTTTCAGATACATAACTATGAAACCTTGACTCCAGAAGAGCAACAAAAATAAAGTATCAAACCACTCAGTTGCCTGATGTTGACCTTACAGAGCAACTCTGCAAAGCTTGACTTGTTAATGGTACACACAAAGCATCATTTGATGTTGGATACAACCCCTGGGAAAGGAGTGAGTCAAAGTGCTGCAGCTGCCTGAAACATTCCCATTTCCAGTTCACAAATCCCAAGGAGCTGCCAGAAATAAGAAACACTCAGCAGGCCCTAAGGCATCAAACCAAACCCTCACTCCCTTGCAGGAGCAGTACAGATTAGGGTTGAAGTGTAAATGGCTAGATGAAGGAGGAAAAAATACCAGGAAGTGTTTTGATGAGTTTCTATGAACTTGAAAAATCCTGTCATTGGCTATAAAGTCACTGAGGAGATTGTGAATGGTGATTGTGCAGCTCTACAAGGTAATTTATCTCCCTGACCAGTACTTCATAAACTGCCTACTGAACTGCCCTCTGTTAAAACTAAAGATATACAGACACTTGTAAACCTTATCGAGGAGAAAACAACTCAGATAATTTTGCACATTTAAATGGAAACCAGGTCTGAGCTTTTCCAGGGAATGAGAACATCAGCTCTGCTACCAGAGTCCAGTCACCCATGGAAGGGGGGAGCAGGAACAGCAAAGCTGAAAAAAGGCTCAAATAATGATGCTTGTGCCTGCTCCTGCCATTCTCAGGTTTGTCAGGAAGCTACTGACTACAGTGCTAATTTTCTCAAGAACTTTACCAAGGCATGTGTGCAAAACAGCGCAAATTATATTTTCTTCCCTAGCATTTCTCCAAGCATGTGACTCCATAGTCAGCTGTATCAGGGGAAAGGAGTAAGGAGTTAGTATTCTTTCAGGAAAAAAAAAAAAAAAGGACTATTTTACTCAGTGGTAAATGTAAACTATTCTTCAAAATTAAAGACTATACCTTTTAATTCCAGGAACAGCAACTGAATCTTCATGTTACATCTAAATAAAAGACAGGGTTTCAACCCACATGCAAGCCAAGTGAAAAGCCAGGATTCAAATTCAAAGGCCTTAACACCTTCAGAGCACCCTTCCAACTCCAAAGGGCAGAAACTTTCCTAGGTTAGTTGACAGAAACTTCAGACCTGTGGTAGTCTCTCAAGTTCAAATGTTCTTGTGAAATTTCCATCCAATTGGGCACATCTGAACTGGAAACAGAGAATAGTCTTGGTAACCAACCTGGAACCAGATCAATAGAAAGTGGGGCAGATCTGAAGATTAGACTCTGAAACTCCTTAAATTTGAAAGGCGTTAGGTAGCACTTTGAAATACCACCGAGCAGGGGAATGATAGAACACTTAGCGAAGCAGTGCCACAGCCTGCTCACACAAGAAGACTTGTATTAACGCAGTCAATCACACCAGAGTGGCTCAAGCCAAGGAAGGGGGGTTTTGCTCACCTATTTCTTGGGACTGTGAACAGGAATGTTTGGGGAGTGCTAGGATAGTGGAGAATAATTAATATAATCAAGAGAGTGCCGTATTACATGAGGGAACCATAGAATCATAGAATTTTTAAGGCTGGAAATGACCCCTAAGATCATCTAGTCCAACCCTTAACCTACCACCACCAAGTCTACCTTTAGACCATGTCTTCAAGCACTGCATCTACCCGTCTTTTAAACACCTCAAGAGATGGGGACTCAACCACCTCCCTGGGTAGACTGTTCCAATGCTTGATGACTCTTTCAGTAAAGAAGTTCTTCCTAACATCTAACCTAAATTTTCCCTGGTGCAACCTGAGGCCATTTCCTCTAGTTCTGTCACCTGTTACTGGGGAGAAGAGACCAACCCCCACCTCACTGCAACCTCATTTCAGGTAGTTGTAGAGAGCAATAAGGTCTCCTCTCAGTCTCCTCTTCTCCAAACTAAACAACCCCAGCTCCCTCAGCCGCTCCTCATAGGGCCTGTTCTCCAGACCCTTCACCATCCTCGTTGCCCTTCTCTGGACACACTCCAGAACCTCAACGTCCTTCTTGAAGTGAGGGGCCCAAAACTGAACACAATACTCATGGTGAGGCCTCACCAGTGCAGAATACAGGGGGATTATCACCTCCCAACAGGATAGGATACACAACAGTCTCTCGCACAGTCTCTTTAGTACAAGCTCCAGTGTTAGAGAAATTAACAAAGTAAGAAAAAGCTTGCTGGGGACATCCCTTCTTTTCAGGTTTCAGATGCACACAGCTCTGATGGTGAAAACTAATAAAATTCCAATGGTCAGAATGTTTCCTAGACTTGGGATTCCTGCCCTAGTTCTCTGCTCTCCCATATATTTTATGCAACTGCTTTGGACAACAGCATCCAGATGCAGACCATGGACATGTCTTAGGATATTTGGGCAAGCACTGAGTACAGACAAGCTCTTGGCAGCCCTGGTTTACTTTGCAAGGGAGCCTGGGCCCCTGGGGTCAGTGATGAACTACAATAGTTGCCATGTTCTGTATGATGAGGGGATGTGGGGATGCACATCCCCCAAAGTGCTGCCACTACCCAGGGAAGTGGTTGCAGACAGAGACTCTGAAGCTAAAACCATGGGACAATGACAACACACATAGCAATCCCCCCAATAAAAGCCTATAGCAAGGAACCCTTCAGATTTTTTTTTTTTCCAGACAAGATCTTCTGGCAAAATCTGACCTCTGGATCCTATTCATGGGTTTGTGGGATATTTTACTCTGTGCAACTCACTTTCTGCAGCTGTAAACCAGGCACAAGTACCTGTTTACAATTAACATTTCTCACATGCTTGGAGGTAGATATTAGGACCCCTGTACAAGAGCAAGCATCTCCCTGGAAAGGGTTCCCTGAGACGAGTCACTAGGACAGAAACTTCTTTCCACTTCTGG
>VXBZ01010922.1:75794-93294 GCA_013399135.1 Heliornis fulica | reverse complement strand
TCACACACTTTAAACACCATTTGGTTCAGATGCTATTTCAACAAGATGTGTGCTAGCACCCAGCAAAGCCTTTACTTGGTTTTAGTCCTTTTTATTAATTTCCTACTCAGGTGAACAGAATGGGGTGAATGGTGCAGGTAAAAATAGGGGGGCAATAGAATAGAAGTTAATTCCTCCTGGTTTTCCACAGAATATGGCAAAAGAGCAAAGGGCAGGCCCATGCGATTTCGGTCTCGGAGCCTCCAGAAAGCCCAGGTTTACCACACAGTTTCTGATGGTGAATTCATTGATTAGGGGAGTCATCCTCCTGATGCCTCTGGTTGAAGGATGTGCTGTCAGCAGGTTAAGTGACATGTCCTATGGAAATGTAATGGACAGCCATTCGCAGGGGATGCCTCCAGAGGAATTATCTTTGATTAAGGGGGCTGTTGATCGCATGAGGCCCTGATTAAAGGCTGCTTCTGTTCATTCTAAATGCTCAAATTGTTGGTCCTCAGCAACTTCCCGATCTTTCAGCTATATACTCACATTCCTTCCAGGCCATCTCTTGGTTTGCCTTTTGTTTTTACTCACCCTTTCCATCAACCTAGAATATCACAATATAGAACAGTACCTTAAATCATTTACATTAATGTGATCTAGCAGGATCACAGAATGGTGCATAGAAACCCCTAAACAAGTACATATGAGTCCATCATAAAGAAAAATTGCAAAGATTCAGAGCTTTACATTGCTTCCTCTACCATGAGTACTATGTGCTGCAAATAACCAGGGTTGTAAAATATCTTGTTGCAAATACGTAAACCCCAAGCATTCTGCAGCAAGCCACCAGTTCTCAGCCAAATTGGTCCAGCTTGCATCCTCAAAACCCTTACATCACAGCAAATGTGGCTCCCCCTTCAACAGTCATGTTACAGCACAGCACAGTGTGAGCAACCATTGAAGTTTCAACACTTTTCATGTGCATCAGCCTCTCTCCTCATTGTATTGGTCATACTCCATGCAGAACATAGAACTTCTTGTGCACCTCCAGCCTCGGTATAAAAAATTTCTTCCTTACATCTAGCCTGAATCTACCCTCCTTTAGTTTAAAGCCATTCCCTCTTGTCCTACTGCTACAGGACTTGTTAAACAGTCTGTCCCTATCTTTCCTGTAGCCCCTTCAGGTACTGGAAGGCTGCTCTAAGGTCTCCCCAGAGCCTTCTCTTCTCCAGGCTGAACAAGCCCAACCCTCTCAGCCCGTCTCCATAGCAGAGGTGCTCCAGCCCTCTGATCAGCTTTGTGGCCTCCTCTAGACTCACTCCAACAGCTCCATGTCCTTCATGTGTTGGGATGGACGCAGCACCCCAAGTGAAGTCTCACCAGAGCAGATCAGAGGGGCAGAATCCCCTCCCTCAACCTGCTGGTCACACTGCCTATGATGCCACCCTGAACACAGTTGTCTTTGGGTGCTGCGAGCACCAACACATAAGAGCATTAAGCAGGTCCTGACTCCAAGCACAGCCACTGCAAGGCTGTCCTTACCCACACTCTTCAATCCAACCGATCACCTACCAACTGTCACCTGTCATCGAGCCTGCGGGGAGCACTCAGGGAACAAGGAATCTGCACAAAGCCATCCAGTGGTCTTCTGGGGGTTAAAGCATGCAGAACCCCCAAAGTTCAGGCTACTTATGGAGGGTATCCAAGGAGTACATGTTGTAGTCCAAGTTTTAGGGATCACCTTGGGTTCTGAACTGAATGTAGCTCAAATAAAAAGAAAATCTTTCGTGCATGAGTTAGAGGGGAAACAACACAAATGTCATTTAATTTACATGACAAAGTGCTGCCATTATTTCAGTATGACAGAATGCCACTAAGGGCAATTTCTGAAAATTACTTAAACAATGTAATGAGTTAAATGTCAACGTGAGCTAATTATGTTTATGCTAATTGTTAATTAGTCCCATAATGGAGACAGTCTTAATTAACAATAGTTACGCGTGTGTATATGTGTGTGCAAAAAAGAGTGTGTGTTGAGAGCGAGAGGCTGCAAAAAAATGTTGTAAGTAATTTAATTTCCTGTAATCATAAGTATTTCATTTTAGACATTAACGAGGATTTTTCAATATACTTTAGAAAAGATGTGATTAACTTACAATGTATCTGTAAGCAATCCTTTCTGTGTAACATCTGTTCTGACACAATAATAGCAGCATCTTTTGGGTTTTTTTTCTTTAACAGTGACTTGTGGAAAGCTGGTTCTATCGCTGTTTCTGAAGAGTTCTTCAGTGACAGGGAAAAGCATACACTTGGAAATATAGGCAGGGTTATGACAGAGAGGTCAGCATAACCAAATCTCAGGCTATAGAAGATCACTAATGTGCAAGATAGCAGGAAATGCTTGTTATATTTATCAGAGGAAAAGTCATTAACAGATTGCTCTTATCTGTGTATAGAGTTGACGCTTTTATAACAACAAACCACCTACAATGTGATCTAATTCTAACAAGGGTCTAACTTTAAAAAACAGTAACTTTTTTTTTTTTTTTTTTTTTACTTCTATAACGTGGGGGCAAAAACCCACCCATGCTACAGAGCAGCCTACACACTCACAGTCCATCACCTCAAGCTCACAGCTTAGAGCCCACACTGATAAAGTAGTTAAATGCAGGTTTTGGCTTAAAGCAAACACTTCAGTCCATCCTTATCCTGGAAAGCAATTCTGAGTATCTTAAAGGCTTTGCTGAGCAGAGAGTTTCATCCCTCTAGCTTCAGCTGGGGAAGATCACGTTGAAGTCTTCTAGATTTGTGTGTGTTTAGAGCACTCAGATTAGCCCTCCAAAAAAAAAAAAAAAAAACACTCCCCAGAAAAAAAAGACTTAAAAGAGGTCTTAAAAGAGAAGTGTATACAAGAAAAGTAGAAATAACCCTTCTGGAGTTTTAGTCCCACTTGGAAGCAGCCCTTCACCTCCACAGAAGTTCTACCTGACATTTTGATGGGACTTTGTGGGAAGGGATGAGCAACCTGCAAGCTTGAAAGGACTTACAAGACTAAATGAACATGTTAAAGTCTGTGTAAGATTTCTTCAGTGATGCATACTCACACACAGAGTGTGATGTGCCCTATACCAACCTGCCCAGAGCAGGTACAGCCAGCCACTGGCAGCAGTCACAGAATCGTAGAACAGCCCAGACGGGAAGGGACCTTGATGGATCATCTGGGTCAATTCCAACTTTTTATGGGAATGGGAGCCTGGATGAGATCCCTAGCTGTCCTTTGGGATGGGTGTGAATTACTGGCTTTCTAGTACTTATGAGGAGGTCATCAGAAAGATGGAGACAGATGTTTCCTAGAGTTCACAGTGGGATGACAAGGGAAAAGAGGCACAAGCTGAGAAGGCGGAGGGATACCCAAGCATGAGCTTTTTCACAGGGATAGTCAAGCAGAGAGGCAGTGCAGACTCCAACCTTGGAGGTTTTCAAAGACTGGAAAAAGCCCTGGTCAGACCTCAAAGATGGCTATGCCTCGTGCAGGAGCTTGGACTAGAAGCCTCCTGAGCTCTCTTCTATCCTGAGATATCCTATGACCCTGTAAGCCTACATTTTTGATGCACGGTTCTTGTCCACAGGCCACAGTGTGCATTACTGGCTCGTAACTTAAAGCTCACAGTGCTTTTGTAAAATCAGAGTTTTCTTCGAACTGAATGCAAAGTCAATATTTGGACACATATTGGGCCAAGCTCAGCTCTGAGAACCAGAACACAAACCCAAATATCCCAGGAGCAACTGAGAAGAGGGACTGCCCTGGAGCATGTTTCTTAAATCCAATTAAACGTCCAAGCTGCTGTTAATAATGTCAGGGCTTTGATTTAAGTTACACCACCACTAAATATGGGTGCAACCAGCAGTTCAGTGGCTCTCCAAAAGTTAACAATGTTAATTATTGACGGTGAATTAATGACATTCCAGATCTTCAGGGATAGAAAGGCCTCTGGAAATAGCACTGGTACTCACAGCTACTCAAACGGCCTACTGTAAGTTTTTGACTGACCTCATGAAATCAGCAGCTCTTGGCTGCTGTATAACTCCTCAAAAGGAGAGTTTCTGAAGTTTATTGGGGTTTCTATGGAAGAAAATCTTTTCACACAGCCGTAACACATATGACAAGCTAAAAGTCCCTAGAACAAATGTGGGTGTCAAAGTTGTTGTTAGTTGTACATAACAGAACAGTGTTTAGTCTCTGATACATCAGTTTATATTACATTCAGAAAAATAAATTACAAACTTCCATTCAGTGGCTACATAAAAGAAACCGGACTTCCACAATCACTTTTCCTACTTTTTAGACTTTATTCAAGTGGAAGTGATCAGTTTGTACAGAAGCTTTTCCAACAGCAGACTGACAGCTTGACCCATTCCAAGGAAGTAGGTGACAGAACTATTTCTCTGTGAGATCAAAGCTGAAACTTGGAAAGTGAAGCTGGTGACTGTGAATCATTAACTGATTAACACACATTGTGAGTACCACTTTCTGCATGGCACTTCTTCAGGACATTTCTAGACATATGGTACAAAAAAGAAGGTAAAAGAGGTGCACACACTACTGATATGGATGTGATACAGGGAAACTGGGGAGCTGACTTCAACTCCTACCTCACCTGCTGACCTGCTGTGCAATTAAAACTGTTAAGAAGTGTGGGAGATCAATATTTCTCTTCAGTTTGGGAACAAGCCTTGAAGAGTTACAATTCCCACTAGAAAAAAACAAACAAACAAACAAACAAGCAAACCAAAACTCAAGGGAAAAAAAAACCAACACCCAATAAAAACCTCCAAACACACACGGAAAAAAAAAAAGAAATGTGAAGGATACAAATGTTTTGTTTCAAATTCAATGTTTCCTTGTGGTCCTCCCTGTTTTCATTTTATATAAGAAATTCTCAGTTTTTCAAAAAAAAAAAAAATTAAAAGCACAAGTACAAATTAAAAGGCTCTGTTCAGGGATGGCACATTTTACCATTGCCAAAACATGGGTATCAGGAGATAGCTTATGTTGACACTGTTCAGCAGCAGTCAGCAGCCTCCATCGACAGAAAAATGGTTGTTACTCTTATCTGCACTATTTGCCTTTCAACACATACATTAGCCTATGCATCAGTCCACTCCCAGCTGAAAATCACAGTATGCAGCTGTTCTTTGAAGGTCTACTTACAGGATCTTTCACAGTTCTTGAGCAGAAGAACCCTTTAAGGCTAAATCTAAAGGCACCTAATTAATTTGTGGATCACCAACTCCCTTTGAAAGTCAGGTGCTTAAATATGGTTAAGAATTAGAGCTTTGATGGCTTCATTGTAGAAATGTTGCAGGACTGAAACCCATGCTGCCAGTTCAGATACTCAACCAACTTATTGTAACAAAGTTCTGTCACGCTGTATATAGCTATCTGGATTTCTGATCCTTTGGGGTTTGGCCCTTAACTTTATAGAGAACTTGAGATGCTCAGATAAGAGATGTTTTAGTTTGAAATCTTGTTATTTATAATATGTCACAACTACACAGTCTGCAGTTTACAAATTAAATCTAATTGCAAACAACAAGGAAAAAAAGACTTTGCTCAGTCCCTCCACAGCCACCCTGTATCATGACAACTTGATGCAAACACTTGAAAGGAGGTGCCACACATCCCGTTAGTTCCCTTCCTGCAGCAGCCAAACTGGAGAACAAATAATCAGTATGGGCTTGCTCTGGTCCACGAATTTCACCAAGAGCTATTGAACAGTTGCAGTGTGCCTTCTCCAGTCCTGCCAGAGTGCTATTATAGGCTCCAGAACCTCATCTCCATGCTCCCGCATGCAAGGGAGAAGCAACAAAGCTATGTCTATGGATGTCGTGTCAAAGCTGCAGAGTGGAAAAGTAGGCTTGTAAACAAGTGTAAGCTGAATGTCTGTCACAGCGGAGTAGATGTGGGATCTGTCTTTGAGGCTTGATCTCAAGATTAGCAGCCATCCTGGATTAGGGCAGTACACAGACAAAGGAAGGAAGTCCAATTCAGGAAATAAAATAGCTTTTACTTGTATCCAAACATTCCTGGTTTTGATGAGGAGAGCTATGAATTGCTGCTCTCCCAATGGGTTCTAACACAGTTTTTTATTGCTAGGCAGCTTAATTGCTCCTGTCTGGGAAACACGTTGCCTGGGAAGGTCAATAACCCCAGTGGACTTTGGGTTTGGAACTGGGAATGTGCTGGTCTAGATGGCTGTTGATGACCTCCCTGCCTTGCACTTGGACACAGGAAGTTTTGAAGCCCATCATATACCAAGTGGACGAGAGCTGTACACTGGCAGTAGTAGTAGTAGTACAAGAACCCACGGAGCCGTGTGTGCTCTGTACCTATGAGGTCACTCCAAGAAGTGAGGAAATTTAGGTTTCATGATGGCACATCCTGGAAGGCAGGGTAAGGGCTGAGCACCCTTCTTTACCCTCTGTGAAGTATCCTTCAAGCATAGGTCCAGGTGTTATGGTGGCTTCAAGGAAAGAAGAAAATCGGATGAAGTGTCCATATTGAGCCAATAAAAGGACAAGTTTGGAACACAAATTCCTGTCACGGGACCTAAGTCCCCATCATATGCCACCCAATCATGACCCACTCAAGATCCACTAGCCACAATCTGTTCAGATTATGGAAATACAGATCCTGTGCCCAGCCTGTGGCACTAAATAGGCTCAAAATTCTTCCTTTCCAACCCAAGGTCAAGCCTAAGCATCGATTTACATATGACTGAATGGTAGGTAGGAGATGATCCTGGACAACCAAGCCGCATAGGTCTTTTACCCAGTAATTCAATCACAGCTACTGTGAGTGCTGCTGGGGAAGTACAGCATGCGCCACTCGGGGTCAGGACTGCCCGCAGAGCGTGTGGGCTGGCACATCGCTCCTGAAGGAACACAGAGGCTCCCCCATCTACACCCGCACAATCCAAGAGGCTTTTTCTATTCCAACATAAAGATTTAGCCACAAGTCAAAGTAGTTGGAGTAGATAGGAGAAATTGGTCGTAATTAACTAAACATACTATATGTGCTGTTGCTCCACATTTATGTGGTTAAGGGAACATATGTTCAAGAAAACAATTGTGTTGTCGCTTCCTTTGTACGTTAGTTTCTAAACAAGTGGGTTATTGTTTTATTAAGGCAGCAAATTCCCTGATTGATGGCTGCATTCACAGGATGACCTTGTCATTGTTTTCTGAAGTACTTGTAATTGTTACAGTGGAGAACATTGGGCTTTAATTATCTGTGCTAAAACCTCATACACTCTGGTTACACTCTGCTGATTGTATTGGATACACTACGATATTTATTTGCCAAAGAGGGAAAAATGGCAACGGCAAGTCAGTCTAAGGACTCTCACAAGAGAAAGTAATGGTGGATATTACAGGTTCCTAAAATACTGTAATAGCATATAGTAATTCAAGCAAGCCCGGTAATCTGTTGACGCCTGGGTTCCGTACAGATTACCTGCTATTATATCAGGCAGTCTCTCAATCTTGAGAAAATATCTGTTAAGGTATAAACATTTAAGCGAAAGAAGTATAGAATGTAAATACTATGGACTGGCAAACGGTGCATGCCCCACAAACATGATGCTTCTTCCCCTAATTTGAATATAACATACTAATTTTGCACACCCAGAGAGTGTTTAGCATTACAAGGCATAAATTTCCATGCATGCTTATTACAAATAATTTAATTCAGACAGCCTTTCTGCAAAGTTCAGCCTTTCTGCAAAGTTCAGTCCCTGTGAGGATTTCCCACCAGCCGCCTGAGCCCAAACTTCTGAACCAAAGTCTGTCAGCAAATACAGTCAGGGCAAGGCAGAGAGCAGGGTTACAAATCAGGGTTCAAAGACACTAAAAGCTTACAAACACATATGAAGGACATCATATTGTTACAGAAAGACTTTGAAGAGAGGGTGTGGAGGTGCATGTGTTTGTGTGTGTGTGGATGTAAACTGCAAGATGCCTGTTTAGTCTAACAAAGAAAAACAAAATAGGAGCCCTTCTCCTCTGGCTGAAGTAGCCAATCCTTCCAAGGGTTACCAGCCCTTCCTCCTGAAGGGCTGGTAACCTTTGGAAGGATTGGCTACTTCAAGGCAGGACTTGCATGCCGTCTTCAGAAACAAGCTTTAATCAAGCCCTCAAAATCTGGCATTTGCTCAGGTGCTACTTATCACAGAAAGTAGCATGGAGGACACTAGAAAGAAGGCAGCCTAATAACTCTGTCTTGCTCTCCTTAGTTTGAATTAATAAAGAGGATGAATTTCTTCAGGTAGTGAGCTGTGACTGAGAGCTAGTGAATATCTTTTAGAAGACCTGTGTTTGTAACACGAAAACATTGCTTTTTTCCATTAATCTAAAGCAATATAATCCATAAATCCAAACACATACAATAGGCAGAAAAAACAACTGAGAAAACCGGAGCTGGCCGTTATCATCGTTATTACTGAACTCGTTGTGGAGGAAAGTATGGAAATATTTCTGCACAGCGATACAGAATATGGAAAGATACAGAGCATGCTAAAAAAGCATTAGCTCCAACTCAGAAGAGGCTTCAGTAAAACCTCTCTTATGAAGGCAGTTGAATGCATAAAGACACACATGCCACAGGTGCTTGTCCCTCCCTGATGTCTCATTATCAGTGGAATCACTGCCATCATAGCACTGGTAATCTTGCTTGCCATTTTAATATAAGTTTGAAGTCCATTTTTGCCATATTCTGATGCTTTTCTTCACAATTGGCTGTGGTTTGCTCTGTAAGCAGCCCAATTGATTTCACAGTGAGAAAGAAGGGTGGTCTCATCTGGTATTATTTAAAATGCAGAAGCACGTTACAGACTAATTTAAAGGCAAGTGCTACAGAGATGTTGTATGTACGCAGGAAACATGCACCATAGTTTGGAGGAATCTAAATCCTGATTGAATTTCATTACTGACTTCATTTCTATCCTAACTCCTGTGTGTCTTCTACCACTAGAAGGTCTTTTTCAAGTTCATCTCCCAAATAAATGTACAAAATAAAAGCTTATTACAGCCTGTAGTGTAAACATTGTATTTATTGAAAAGAAAAAGATTGCAAGTCTATTTTTAAATTGCTTCAGTGTTTAATTAATCCAGTTAAACTTGCATATATCTACTCGGAATGACTTATGAGTCAGCATTTCACCACTGTCATGCAGAGAGAAATGTTTGACATACAAAAACACTGATGCAAAGTGACCTCATCATTAATTCAGCTCAGTTCATAAAGTACACATTCAATAGTGAAGAGTGATTTGGGAACAATTTCATTTGTTATGAAGTTTAACATAATGTGGCAGTATTAAATAAAGGGCATATATTCAGGCCAGATCTTCTCATTTTAATTCTTTCAATTAAACCGAGAATGTATTTCAGCATGAACTAAGCAAAGCCACGGCGAGATACTTGTGCCAAAGTCTGAGCCCACAAAAAGATGCTGCTTTCATTTCACACACCTACCTATACCAGCCCGCCACCTCTAACTCTGGAAAGGAAAGAATAGCTGAAAGTTATTTAAAATGAAAAATGGTCATAGTCATTGCCAGTGTACACACTGTGGAGTGGTCTGTATTTTTCTACTAATGTGACAGACACTTAAATGAAAGAAGTGAATTCACAGCTACAATAAAACAGTGGCCAAGTCTCCCTTACCCTTATTTTATTTCTAGCAACAGTAATAAAATGGCTGTTTATTGAGCTTTTCTTCACTCTTTCTTTCCTCCTTGTTTCACAATGAAACAAAAAAAAAGGGGGGTTTTTGAGAAAATAAAATAGCTTATTAAATTTTTTTCCTGTGATTCCACAGAAAATGATGGCAAAATTTTATGTATGAACAGGTGCTGATGACATTTTCTGTTTTGAGAAATGCTTGGATTCACCTAAAAGGGTGAGGTTTAACTCAAGCATTATGGAATAAACAGCTAAAGATGTAAAGTAAAACTGTGGAAATGCCATAATCACTGAGCACGTGGTAACAATTAACTCATTCATTAAAAACACCCATGAAATCTGAAACACTAACAAAATAAAAATAGTGTGTGCCTGTGCATAGGGCACAGGTTCACCATAGTTTCTCCATCCTTGTGAAGCCATGCAAAGAGCTTCAAATAAAAGACCAGTATATGTGCAAAGGAAGTTTGCACACATATAATTCCCTGGGGGCATCCAGAACTCATGTGCCCCCACTCCCCAACATCAGCAATGGAAAAAGACGATCAACTTTGATAGTCATCCCTGAGCAGCCAATGCTCCTCAGAGCACCCAGCCAGCCCGGACATCCAGTGTCAGCCCCTTGGTGTCATTCAAGAGCAGAGAATCAGAACATCAGAAGAGTCAGATCTCTGTGATTTAGTCATTCCAGCAGATACCTCTTGGCTCCTTAGACCTCTCTGTGTGTTCCTCAGTTGGACCACACAGCCTTCTTAAGCCCAGCACTCATTGACACTGGATCAAATGTTGCTTCACCACTTCTGTCGCTCACATGAGAATTCCCATTAAACTAACTGGGTTCTCCCATGAATCAGCCATGTAGTACTTGAACCATTTCCACAACAACACATAGAATCCTTCTGCAGAAAATGTCACCTCAGATATTTGTTTCAATAAAGTTATTGATTTCATATCTTCACCACTTTTGCTACAGTATTTTAGGTCAGTGGGTTGTGTGGCCCTGCCTCATCCAATAGCTGCCTGATCGATACCTTAAAAAACCTCAGTATTGACTGCTGGAAGAATGATCATACAAAGAAATGGACCTGACATCAGCTAAACAGATTGTGATTGGCAACCCAAGGGGGTGCAAAGCAAGCCTCTACTGATATTGGATCAGCCTAATAAAGATACGTGTGTCATCAGCTTTAAAGCAACTGACTATCTTAAAAATTACATGAAGATGTGACTGAGTCTTCAGTTCAGAGCCAGTGTCCCCTAACACCATGATTCCCTTCAGTTACAATGAGGCTGAGTTAGGGTGTAGGGTGCAACTGATGGATAAGCTACGAGGCACACGTGTCTGATACAAACTCCTTACCTCAGTATTGCAGATGGGAAATAAGAGCAGGTTTAAGGCAAAAGGAAAATGACAGAACCAAAAATTTCAGCATAGCTTCTGCCCTTCCCTCAGTCTCCCCAAACCCTTTGGAAACAGTTATGTGCATTTCTATGTTGAAACAGCAAAGTTGTAACCAGGAACCTAGATTTCTTTGTCTGCCCAAAAGGGCAGAAGGAACAGCTGCTTGTGGCCATCTGCACAGAATTTCTGTGTGCCTTAGATCCTAAGGCGTCCAAGAGAGGTGGGATGAAATGCCCCACAGGCACATTTTTCTTCTGTGCCATAAAGTACCAGCCCAGGCAACTCACTTAATAGTCAACTAACATAGTAGGCAACTAACTTTTGGATAGCAGAGTTAAAAGACTAAACTTGAAATTTAAGGACTCTTTCCCACCCTCATCTACTTTCCATAAACATTTTCATCCATTTTCAAGCATTCATCATAGAAGTGACAGCTAGAATCTGGCAGCTGGCACTTCTGTTCCTGTTCCTGGATCTACCATGGGTACAGATTATTCTCGTAGCTTGCATCTGCAGTTGCTTCAACAGCTGGAAAATGAGAGTCACTTTTTTGACAAAGAACTGTTGCTACAGACAAACCTATATTTCTATTCACTACTTTCCCTCCTTCACTTTATCGTATACTTAGAAAAGCAACACAATATACCACTGTCCTTAAATTCCCATCATCCAGTGTTAAAGACACATGAGTAAACGCTGCTTTCCGTGAACAGATGTTAAGCTTGAGCAAAGGCTCCAGGTCTGACACAGAGCTGTGCTTGACAGAGAATGATACCATTTACAGAATGATACTATTTTCAAAGTGAAGTCCAGTACACTGCAGTTAAAATTGCGGAGGGTGTAGGTTTTTTGTTATTTCTGTAACTGCCATCACTAGACTGGCTGACACTTGGTTTTAATATTGCAGGTATTGATAATTAGCTACAAAGGGCAATAAATATTATCCTTTTAACTAGTATTTTTTCATCTGTTTGAACAGGACAAGGTCCTTCCCTGCTTTGGACTTCAAGATGAGTTACCTTTATGTCTTATCTGCACATCTTTTCCCTAGTTTTCCTACTCTTCTCAAAATGGTGACCCACTGATATCAAAAAGGGTGTCACAGTAGCATCAGCGACTGACCACACTTCACATTCTTCCTCCACACTGAAGAATCCTGTCAGTGGGAGTTTACAAGCCTTTTGTCCTGTTGCACTTGGTCTTATGCAGTTATCATGTAGTGGGTGTCCCACAGGCTTGCAAACACACCTTGGATCTTTTGCAGCAATAAATCAAGCAATCTGTTAGATGAAGGTGATAGAGGTATGAGGTAGTTTTCATTTAAATAATTCTAAAATTATACATCAATCTGATTCATATTCCACGGTGCCTGGCTGAGAGTTCAGGTCTAAATTTTCAAGTTGAATATATAGCTAAAATAGGAGTCCTAACATGGACTTGGCTTTCAAATGCCTAAATTCAAATTCAAAACAAAACAAAACAACATCATATTACTCTCTAGCACTGAGACATACAGCAATTCTGTTGCTTCTTGTTTGGTGCAGGTTTTTTGCATCTATTCTAAGCACACAGAAAATGGTTGCAAAATGTTCCAGTATACACACTTTTTTTTTTTGCCTATAAATATGCTTTCAATCTGAATTTAGGCGGCCTAAAAAAAAAAAAAAAAAAAAAACCAAAATTCCCTCCCCACCAGTCTGGAACTGAATAATGAATTACCACATCTCATCTGGGACCACAGCATTAAGGAGAGGAATAACTGCATTGCCAGGCATGCCTGAAAACACTCCAACCTGGTTACTAAAGCACATTGGGCAGTGCCTCCAATACGTTTACTTGAATATGCAGGAAGTTTCTCATTACTGTCAAGACTGAGATTTCAAATATCAGCAAGGTCTTGCAATAAAGCATCAGACAACTTTGCATTAAATCCCTCCCAGGTGTAAAAACATCTGAGCTAGCCTAATTTGCACTGGTTTGTAGAGCTGCCCCTTTGACTTAACTGTCTAGATTAGACCCAAAAGGATAATCTTTTTATTCTCAGTATGTCTCATACCTCTATCACCTTCATTTCTAAACATTCCAATAAATAAATAAAAAGTCATGATAAGGGAGAATTGCTTGCCCACCTGAGATTGTCTTAGATGACACTGATTCATATGTGCAACCTCTGTGCCTCCTCTGTCCCCTCCAAATCAATCACAAATAGTGTTGCAGGTGAAGTTCTGCAACAGAGGTCATAAGTCTGGGGTGTAGCAGAGGTTGGCCAGGTTCAAAAAAGCTGGGGCATGACTGTGGAAGCTGACCTTTAAGGTTGGATGAGGCTTTAGGCAATATGGGCTAGCAGAAGGTGTCCTTACTCATGGCAGGGGTTGGGACTAGATGGGCTTTGAGGTCTCTTCCAACCCAAACCATGTCTGTGATTCTGTTCTGTTCAACAAAACACCTCAGTTCCATTTTCTGTAGCTCACAATATTGGCAACAGAAGAAGCCTGGAGCAGCCTGTCAATATGGGCAAATTAGGGATGTGGCAGTCCTCATTGAATTCACCAGGTTTATTCTAATAAGCAATTAAGCTAATAGGGTTGGTATTTTGACTTCTTGTTTTGGTCCTGCACTGAAAAAAAACTTGTAGGTTCAGTTCCACCTGCATCCAACCCTGCACACAAGAGCATTCTTCTCCAACTCTGCAGGGATTTGAAAATCATAGAACCATCAATGTAAGATGGAGACATATTCACTAACCCATCACAACTGCTAAGTTCTGGCTGTATTATTAACCTCTTGGTAGATATGAGGAGTAAACAATTTAGATCATCCTGTTAATTTACTCATTTACATATAAAAACAATATAAACATATAAACAAACATATAAAAACAAACAAAGAAACGAGTACCCCTTTTTGTCCCTTCCTTCTTGGTTGGTGGAAGAATGACCTTAGTTTACTCACAGGGTTGTTCTTGCCTGAGGAGGTGTTGTAAGCGGTGCCCACAGGAATTCTCTGCCATGCCCATCCAACAACTCGCCGGATTTGCCCTCAATCAGCAACTCATCGCCTTACTAATAGCCTTGGATGTTGGGTGCAAAGGAGATAAAGGGCAGGGTAACACCAGCCTATTGCCGGTGTCTTCTGCAGGTTTTGCTTTGGGTTTCGATTAACAAAAGAGAGCAGTTGAGAAGGACTGAATCCTTGAACTCGACAGTTCAAGGAAACTTGACAGTTTCCCAGCAAGACCTCTGCTTTGCATGCATTTTTTTTTAGTGCTTCTGTGGTTTCCAGATCTGGACATGGTCTATCTTATAAGTAGATCTCTGAGAAAAGTCTGACCAGGAGATGTCTATTGAAAATGATAAAATTAAGATGTTACTTGGGAAAAGAAAGGATTAATACCCTAGCTAATCTAAGCATAGCTAGAAAATAAGGTTTTCATCATTCTGTACAAAAGGATGTTGTTCAACACACCCTCCTGTAACTAATAAGGGTAGAACTAATATGATAAATAATACACCCCTAGAAAAAGGATTATGGTAGCAGCAGAAAGCGCGATGTCTATAATCGATGTAAAATAGGTAAAGGCCAGAGTGTCACACCTAGAATATTGGTTAGTAACGCTGAGCAAGAGGAGAGTTTATAATTCACAGGGTCTGACTTGAAGTTCATTTGCAGAGAAGGGAATAAAGCCATTTTATGTGGCTGATACATGCAACGCACATAAACACTTTAAGATCAATAAATAGATGCGTTTACATATGTGTATTACGATGCAGTTAGTTTTTATTTTCATGTGTTTTTTCTGTATTTTGTGTACATTTCTTACGTGAACACATGTATCTTCTAAAAGAAATATCCATATATAGAGTGCTCATAGGCAGTGGTATTTACGCTCACATGCACGTGCCATTAGTGCACAGATGTAGGCATACATCTTAAAGACTTCACGAACTGGGGTACCCTAAAGGCTGTTCAGATGCCACGGACAGGGTCAGAAAACGTACCCACAAGGAGAGACTGAGCAGTGTTTGGAGGGAGGGTTGAACTTCATGAGTGCCTGAAGAGTCCCCAAATCCCAGTAACAAGAGAAACTTGGGGCTGGGGTAAGGGTGACGGGAGACATTTTAAACCCCCTTTTGGGTTTTACTTGGGTTTTATCCTTTTTCTTTACTATGAATTCCTTAATACAAGTCAAATCTTTTTTCCCTTCACTAGCTCTCCAGGGGCCATAGTATCTCAGTGAGGGACAGGCCTCTGCCACAAGCGATGGGTACCCGCACAGTAAAGCGGAGGAGATGCTATCGCAGGCATCCCTTCTGTCTGGGAGATGAGAAGAGCAGAGGTGTGTGCACTGAGCCTGCAATAGCCCTTCTCCTTCCCTCTCGCTCTATCTGAAGTCTGTTGTATATTTGTTCCTTCACGGCTCCTCGTCCTTAGATTAGATTTCTCCTTTCTCATTACCAACCTTAATAGACCCTTCAGACCTCATTCCAGCCCCAGATATTATCTGACCCGTATAATTAATTAATTATAGCCCAAATATTATAGATTATTAAAAATAGCATAACTAATAGTGTAATATCTCAAGCTGTCGACTTTAATAGTCAACATTGTCTTGGTCTCTCTTATCAGGCTGGGACACCCGGTGAGAATATTGATTTCTGGTAATTTTAACCATCATCTGCCATCCTGATGGGTAATTGTCAGATTTTCACCAGAGTCAGAGCTCATTTGAAATCGTTAAACCGTCGGCAAGGCTCACAGTTGATCTTAATGTTTCCTTTTTCTCCCCCTTCAATATGTTTCGGCAACAGAGAGAAAAATAAATAGAAAGAGAAAGAGAGAGCAAGTGAGAGCTGCCTGCGTGCTAGTCATTTGATTTCTCTTTTATTTTGTCCTTTACATGTACAGACCCCGTGATGCTGCCTGCACCCCTGCTTCCTCCCCTCCTTAAACCTTTGGNCACGTTTTGCAGTGCCCCAGAAAATGGGAAAGTGCTGCTGTCGGAAATTGGGAGCAGAAGGTTGGCGTGCTCTACTCCCCCAGCCAAGCTGGATTCCCCCAACCCGGGGTTACCAGAAACCCGGGGCTACCAGAACCACGCGTGGTTCTGCTGTGCCGCCGTGTGAGGGCCACGGGCAAGGGAGCTGGGGGTTGATTGATACCCGGGAAAAAGAGGGGAGAGAAGTCTTGCCGTTCCGCCTTGCCCACCATCCCGGCGAGGGGGAGGCCGGGGATGCTGTCGGCCGAGCGCCTCCAGCCAGCCGAACGGATCGGCTTTCGCGGGGTGTGTAAAAAACCCCCTGCAGAGGCGATCCCAGCCGCGATAAGTGACAACAAGGCACTTTATTGGTATTTTATATAGACTCCCGGGTACTGGGAGATAAACGCCCAAATTAGGAGGCGCGGGGTGGGGGGAAGGGAGGGAACGGGTGTTTAAGCGGGGATGTGCCGAGTTTAAGGGCGATAAGGAGACGTGGGTGCCGTTGCATCGCCCTGGGTGACACCCGGGGACAGCTCTTCCGTCGTCCCTTTCGCCCCCCGCCCCAGCAGCGCCCATCCCCAACCGCCCCCAGGGCTGCCCTCGGACTGCCGGGAGCTGGGGGGGAGCCGGCGAGAAGGAAGGGAACTGTTTAATAGATCCTCCGAGGATTCCCCTAGAGCATTATTTAAACTTCTAATTATGATTCATGTGTGTGATAATATTAATTTAATAATCAAGGAGCTGTGCAGGAAGCATTAACCTCAATTAAGCTCATTACTACCCTAACCTGGAATCCCCAGGGCTTTTAAATCTTCTACTATGAGGACCTGACACTGCATTGATAGAGGGCGAAATCTGCTTCAGAATCTCTTTTCTTTTTTTTTTCTTTTTTTTTTCTTTTTCTCCTAAATCATTTGCCTTCGTGGACAGAGTTAATTAATTCCCTGATTTTGACTCGGGGATGGGTTGTCTGTCGGTCTGTCCCTGGTCCTCCGCTCTGCGCGGAGTGACACTCCTAAGGCACAAAATCAGGATGAGACCAAGAACCCNTACAAAATAGGACGAGAATAATTTTGAAGTATCTGGAGGAAGGCAAGAAGCTGCAGTGACCTCCCGGACCCCCCATCCAGGCAAGACGCGGCTGCGGGAAGATCCGCGTCGGCCGGACCTCACAGTGCCGGGACTGCGAGCAGCGCGGAGGGGCGCGGAGGCTCCGCGCCTGGTGCAGCCACTGGAGTAACCTTCTCGACTCAGAGAGGGCTGGTAAATTGTTTTACCGCGGCGATAAATGGCCTGAATTACCCGGAGCTCCACACCCCCCCAGGGACGGGGATGAATATGGTGGGAAAAAAAAAAAAAAAAAAAAGAAAAAAAGAAAAAAAAAAAAAAAACCA
>VXBZ01010922.1:2074-67065 GCA_013399135.1 Heliornis fulica | reverse complement strand
CAGGCCAAGCCCAAGAGGAAGCGGACGGGCTCGGACTCCAAGTCGGGCAAGCCCCGGCGGGCTCGGACAGCTTTCACCTACGAGCAGCTGGTGGCGCTGGAGAACAAGTTCAAGTCCACGCGGTACCTGTCGGTGTGCGAGCGCCTCAACCTGGCGCTGTCCNAGCCCGACGCCCCTTCCTCATCCTCCTCCTCACCCCCGGCCCCGTCCCGCTGCACCCTGACGCCCCTCCGGGGCCGCCCGGCTGGGCGCTTGGGGGACCGGTTGCCGAGGGTCTTTCTCGCCCCACCACGCACCCACGACCTGGCTGGCAGCCACGCCGGGAGGGAAAGGGGGCTCCGGGGGCTCCCGGCCGCTCCTCAACCC
Organism: Heliornis fulica; assembly: GCA_013399135.1. NCBI lineage: Eukaryota > Metazoa > Chordata > Aves > Gruiformes > Heliornithidae > Heliornis > Heliornis fulica. The sequence goes on along the minus strand of VXBZ01010922.1, from coordinate 66,699 downwards.
CACCGGCTGCGGGGGCTCCACCCCCCGCAATCGTTTCTACGACCCTTTTTTTTACGCGATGTGTCCGGACTGAGCTTCCGAGGGGAGGAGGAGGAAGCAAAGCCTCCCTCTCCCTTGTACATACAAGTAGATATAAATAATCGTTACCTGTATTTTTTATTTTCACCGTCCCTTGTTGCTGTGCGGGTTCATTTTTTAAAATTAATATTATTTTTAATATTATTCATATTAGTTTGGCTTTATTTTTTATTTTCATTCCGGTCTGGCCACTCGTTAAAGACTTTTAAAGAAAATATTATGTACCCACTTGACTCTCAGGGTAAAACAGAGAACTATCAGCCCCGTCCCTCGATATCGCTGAGGCAACGACGAGCTGCTTCCCCCGGTGACCTCACGGTGACGACGGGGGTTTTTTTACATACGTCGCTCTTCGACGAGAGCCGAACCTGAACGGGCCGCTGCGGACAGGCGGGGAAGGGGCGCCGGGGGCGGGCTGCCGGGGCGCGGGTTTTTTTTTTTTTTTATTTTAATCATTTCTGTATATTTCTGGTTGTTACAAAAAAAAAAAAGAGCGAAGAAAAAAGAAAAAAAATTAAAGTTTTAACTTTATAATTAATGTATAAGGTATGGGAGTAACGAGCAAGAGTTGATACAGAAAGCACTTTGTTTGCTAAACACTTTAAATCAATCAATAAACCTTGAGGAAACGGTTTTCGGCTGAATTTGTCAGACAAAGTTTCCTCTGGGAGAGGCCAGGAGACGATCGGGTGGATGTTTCGCGTCGTCCTTTCCTCCGTTCCGTCCACTCTGAGAGCGCGTTTCTTACACGCGGCTGAGCCCCGCGTTCTCGCAGGAGAGCGGGCGTCCAGCTCCCTACTCGCGGTGTCGCCGTCGGCTCCGCCGGCTGCCGTTGTGCAATATTACGAACAAAACAACCCCCGATTCCTCGCAGGGACCCCGCGATCTCGCCCGTGTTTCCTCCGGGGGGTGTGAGGGTGTGTGTGTTGGGTTTCTGTAAACTTCGTGAGTCGGGTCTTTCATTCAGTTTCCGCCACTTTAAAAACAAACAAAAAAACCCAACCAAAAATAATTTTAAAATAAAGTAATCTTTCCATCGACGTTCCGCTGATTACTTTCAAATCATTTTCAAAGTCTGTCTTTTGTAGTTCTTCTTTTATGGATTTCCCCCCTAATTTCACAGAAAAGCCCGATAGGGGCCGTGGCCGCCCCGGGCTGGGTACCTGCCGCCGAACCCCGGCTGCCAGCCTCATGCCCAGGGGACGCCTCCAGCCCTCCAGCTCCCTGCGCGATCCCGAAGTTCACGCCGGGGAAGAGCTCTCGCTTCCCACTAATCATTTTTAAATTTTTTTCTCCCTTTCCCCCCCACTCCCCCCACCCCGTCCCAGAAACATGACGACTGCCTTCCCAGGGGTAATAAAATAAAAAAAAAAAACAAACAAAAACAAACAAACAAAAAAAACCCAAACAACACAACACAAACTAGCATTTTCCGGAGCGATTTTGGGAAGCAAAGAGAAGGTTTGAGCGCAGCGCATCCCTCCCCGTGGGGCCGGCTGAGGCATCCCCGCTCTGCCCCGCTGCTCCCTGGGCTCCTCTCTGCTCCCTCTACCCCACCCCCTTTCTCTTAGCCTCCCTCCCTTGGCTCTCCATCTGGATCACATCTGACAGCCGCAGGTGGAGAGCCGTGGGGCAGAGGCACCGCACACGGCCGAGAGCTCTGCAGCCGCATGCCCACTCCCGCATACCCACCCCCACGGAGAAATAAAAAGGTTTCAACCCTCCCGTGGGAATAAAATCCGCCGCCGCCGTTGATATCACAGGCAAGGGGCCAACGGAGCCGACTCCGCGGTGCAGACCACCGCAGGGACGGCGGTTTCCATTGCCCGCGTTGGGTGCAGGAGCTCAGCAGCCTGCGGGGAGGAGGGAGAGGGGGCATCCCAGCTTCAGGCCTGGTATTCATCTTCCCTCATTTGGAAGCATGCAAGTGCCAGAGGTCCCGGGCCGGGCTTATGCGGATTTGTGAAGATAAGGACTTTTGACATGTTCTGGAGGAAATTTTCAGGGGAAGCATTACAAGTAGTGCTTGAGTACAGCTCTGCACAGCTCTTACTGGTAGGAGAAAAACAGCTCAGCTGGGAACCAGATACTCGGGAGACTCTCCCACATGTAAAACTAACCCGTTACTGACCAGGTTTGAGCTGAGCAGTTGAACTGTTAGCTCAGGTGGGACATGACCAGATTAATTAAGAGATAATTCAAACCCTGTCTACACATGAGCAGATCCAAAGAATTCCCCCAGGTGGAAAATAATTCAACGCCAACAGGGAGCTGCTCAGAGCTTTTGAGTAGATGATTTTCCCACTCCAGGTCTGTTAGCATCCTGCCACTGAAACCTGTTTATGTATTACTGCTCACAGCTGTTGGATGAAGGAGTCAGACCGAGATTCCTAGTCATTAAACCCGATTTAACAAGGCTTCTCACATTTTATGGCAGTGCTGAAAACGGAGCTGCAGGTATCTTTCTCAGCATAATTTAGGATGTTATTGATAATCCTTGCTCAAACGCCTCATCCAGAGGTCTGATCTCATAGAAGAGTAAAACCAGAGAGGCTCAGCTCTGGTGCACGCCTGGTGCCCCAGTGTGCAGACCGTGCAGCAGTACGGAGCATGCTGTTCTCAGAAGTTGCAGGGGACTGTATGCAGAGGCGTTTAGAGTATCAGCACCAAAGAGCTAACTCCCAAAGGATGCCCCCTGAACCACGGCCCTGCAGCTGGTTTGTGGTGTTGGATCAGAGCACACTGTTACAGACCTGCTGTCGAGAAGATCGAGGATATCGGCACAGGGCCCTTGCTGAGAAACATCCCTGGTCTGAATGCTCAGCACCCAGCATGCTAAACGTGCTCACCCAACTCTGCCACCCATGTCTCTGCTGTTGTAACTGCCATCCGTGTTCCTGCCCATTGATAAGGGAATGAAATGGGGCTCCATGCAGTAGTTTGAGGCTATCACACCAGGGAGTCATCAAAGGCCCCCGTGGCTCCCATAGTGACCCCCCAGTAAGGCCCCCAGAGCCCATTCCCATACTATACCTACCTGCTGTGCCTTCAGCCCTGCACCAGCGGTCTGCGCTCCTGCACGCAGCTCTTTGGAGGGATGCAGCTTGGTTTTGGTGAGTCATCAGTGAGAAACAGAGACCCTGGAACAGCATAACTCAGATCTACTGACAGAGGGAAGGAGGATTATAACACAAGCTGGAGGTGTTTGCTCTGGTTCAGTCTGAAAGGTAACTTAAAAAAAATAGCTTTATTATTCATCCACAAAATTTGGTGTTAGGGGATTCAAAACATGGAACACATTCTAGAAGACCTTTAGTAAAGTGCTTGCCAGAGGGCAAATTGTCACCTCAGAGCAGCACACTCAGAGTCGGATGTAGTATTTTCACTTGATGAATTCTGGCACCTCCCAAAGACCATTTGGGTCATCAGCATATTTTTTAACTAATTCCCATGAAGCTAATGTCAAATCCAAGGGTGTAAGCCAGTATCAATGAGGAATGATTCAGAAATGAATTGTATCTTAGCTTGCTCACGATTGAGATAAGAAGGAAAGCGCATCTGTTCCACTTCAAATATTTCAACTTTTACTGAACAATTTTCAGTTGTTCTCATTCACCGAATAAATAGCAGTAAAATGTCTTACAATCAAAATAATAGAAAAAATCCCCACATCAGTACATGCAGATGTGGTCCAAGTGATTGGCAGGTAACTGAAAACCTTTTGAAATATTGTGCCACTGCTTCTGCAACAGTGGATGTCATGCCAACCACTGGAGAATGGTGTTCTATGTCATCACCCCCAACATTTCTTGCTGTTGTTCCCAGATGAACAGGGAATGTGGGTTTGGTGAATTACTTTTTCAGATGAATTCTCAGGGGTTTTTCACATGTATTGTAGACCTGTTTCAGACCAAACTCAGTTATGTCATGTGTCTCTGTTCTTGTACTACATAATCAAAACGTTAAAAATAAAGTTTTCTTGCTTGCATGAATTTAAATACATTTCACAAAAACACTCAGTGATGCCTTCTTGTAGCCTGCTGTATCAACAAATATCCAATAACTCCACCTATGGAATTATCCTGCTCAAACACAGTTGTATTTACGTACTCAAAGGAGTGGTAATTTCAATGTCTGGGCAACTCTGATCTCCAGGTTTTAACTCAAAGAGTAAGCGAGCAAATATGGTTGTAAAGAGCTTTCCTAAGAGCAAATAGAACTAAGTTTTTATTTTTTAAAGATTTTGGAAGATTTTCCAGGCTGTGAAATATAAACCAAGGCACATATCCATATGGACACTGAAGACTGAAGTTTGTCTCACAGAATAGGTTTACACAAATGACATTCTTCTCTATCTGGAGTATTTCTGTAAGGTTTGTTCTTTTTCCTTTCTGCCCATACCATTTTGTACCACACGCTCAGGTTACACAGATTTCTCCAGTGGACAGAATGACAGTTGTCACAGGGAAAATAACCCTGACAGTAAGAGCTATTTCTGCTCTCCTGATGCTGTCTGGCAGAGATGCGAATTCATCATACAGAATAAGCTTCAAAGCAGCTCAGGAGGTTATCACAGCATCAGGAAATATAGAGCTGCTAAATCCACAGTGCCCACACAGGAGAAATCCTATGGATACTGGAAGTCCTGTATCAATAGAGAAACACCAAGGACATCAGGGGCAACTCGTGATCAGGACCCAAATGTCTGGGCTTGCAGGGTCAGGCAATATCTGTGTATGATTTAATAACTTAATCTCCTTATATGACAACTCCTCAGCTAGCTAAAACTGTCACTCCACTCTAAGTGTTAGACTTTATTTTAAAATACATCTTTTATACTTTCTTCTCTGTAACGTCAGAAACCTGAAATGTTTTACCATGACAATGAAGGAGGGATGACACTGCAGAAAAGAACTGCAAGTCACAGAAATATTTATATGGGATGATGATTGACACAGGAAAGATTCACCCACTTTGGTAAACTGCTGCTTTTTCAAGAGAAAGAATATAAACCTACTAACCTCACTGCACATATGTCATTTATTACCTATATTCCTCCCCCCCCTGCCCCCAGCCACACACATTCATTACAAGAACTTGCTCTGCACATAAAAGGACTTTTCTCCATCTTTCCACCCTTGCCATAGGTAGGGTGAGAGCTTCATTTCCTCTGCCCTGGTCTCCAGAGACTGCTTGAGGGGAAGAGAAGTGCAGAAAGAGACTGTTTGGATGAGCTCAGAGGGCTTCTTTACCTCCGTGTGTTGACAGAGAGTTTGCAGGACGAAGCAGCGCACTCTGTGATACCTGTTAGATATTTTGAGATGTGCAATCAGGGACACCCTTCGGGACTTAAAGCACCAGTGCTGCACCCAGGAGTAGCGATCCTGAGTGAAATCCCATCTTTGCTCCGAGCGTGCCCTGCAGCATACCTGATCACACTCCTGTTTGCCACTTCAGCACTGGGGAAAATAAAGGTTTACACACACGTGGAGGCAACATCTAATTCCAGCCCTCAGTAAAAACGTCTGGCAGACTCTCCTCCTGGTGCTATTAGCCTTCAACTGCCAAAAATACTGTTAGAAAAATTCAAAGATACCCAAAAGCAATTTCCAAACAAGCAGAATCATATATTTTCATATACCTTTTACTGTGCATGAGGATAAGAGTGGCTCCATAATGGCATTATAAATATAGCAAATTAATGGTGGATGCAATGCCAACACCTTGTCACTATGCAAATTGGATTGTCGGCAGAAATGGGTATTCAACAGTCCCTTTCAAAGTAGCTGGACGCCTAACGCTGCTCATTATATCTAAACTAATTAGCACCACATTTAAACAATTTTAATAAGCTTTTTCCTTAACCCCTTGACAGAGGGGATTCCCGATGCTAATGCAGAACCACACAAGCACTTGGCACAGGAGTGCTGGGGCTCACTCACCAACTCAGGGTACTGACAGCCAGAAAAGCAAGCGGAAAGACTTCCAAATGATCGTGTTTAAGTCACAGACATTTAAGGATGGAGAAACAGCTTGGACTGCAGTAGAGACTAGGTCAGTTTGCCCAAGGTCTGGTGCAGCCTATCACTAGCACTCTCACCACCGTGCCCTTCTCCCAGACTGCTCTGCTGAGCTGGTACTGCATTTAGGCTCTGTGCTACTCAGATCTAGCTAACAAGAAAGACTCAAAAAGGACATGAATTAAGTTCTTTCTCCACTCAAATGGCTCTGAAGGAGAGGAAGAGGACTGTTGCACCTCATATACTCACTCCAAGACACTAAGGTACTGGAGCACGGGAAGGCCAGCGCAGCCCACGGCAGGTACCCATGAGCTTGGGGCCCAGGGAACTAAAGTGTTTCTTGGGCTGCAGGTTTGGGTTTAGGCACCCAGACCTTTCTTAGGCCAGCTTGAGAAGGCTCCTTTGTGTGCCTGTTTGCTACTATCCATGTAAAGGCATGAACTTTTCCTGTATGGTGGCAACATTCCAAAAGCCATTGCCAATTTTCATCAGTTAAGTACTGAGGTAACACCTGGATGCCCTTACCTTTTCTGATGCACAGCCTATAGATGCATTTACAGCACCCCCATGATTAAAACCATTAGTGTGTTTATTAGCCCTGGACAAGCCACAAACACGGCTGCAAAAACGCCCAGGTATCTGCAGAGAGTTAGAGACTATCAGGTGACTATCTCTGCTGATTCATGCTGAATTGGGTTTTTGCTGACTGGGCTCCTGAGATTCAATAATTCTTGCTTCTGGCTAGTAGCTCCTCATAATCAGGAACATCTTTATTGTCCATTTCCACAGCCCCTTTCAACGGAACAGGTTATTTTTTCTTCCACAGAACATTTTTTTCCCCATAATGCCTGCTTTGAACCAATGCCTCCAACCTGCAAACTGTTTTGCATGACATGATGCATGTATGTGCTCAGCCACTTAGGAGTCTGTTGTCTTGGTCTGGCTTCAAACAAAAAAAACAACCTCCAAAAACTGTCCCAACAAACCAAACCAACGCCAACGCCAACCCCAACACAACCCAATAAAATCTTTTATAGAGCATTTCTCACATCTCTTATGGATTACAATTTTTTAAGAGGAATCTTCATCTGGACCTGGATTGCTAAAGCCAAATCTAAAGAAAGCTTAGGGAAAATGAAATCACGATGTATAATCCTCCAAATGATGATTACAGACCCTTCTCCTGCCTCAGTAACTCCAGAGGGGATGCACTGAAGCTTTCATTCATCAGCCCTGCTCCCAAACTCCACACCAGAGTTTATGTCACTACATGCTCTGTATTATATGGCCAGCCCTTCATTCCATCTTTAAACAGCACAAAGTTAATGAATCCTGTATGTCTCTTCCTTCTTATTTACTTCCCAGATGTAACCGTGTGCTCGAGTAAGAATTAACCATGGAGAAGTATTTTTTTTCAGTTCTTGTTTCACCACTGAAACACCAGTAGGTAGAAGAGGATGACATAGATGCACCAGCACAGCTCACTCCAGCGCAGAGCTATCATGTCCTTTTAGGAATACCAATTATTCAACATGTATTGCAGCTTTTCACCTTACCACCACATCTAAGGGCCAGCAGAAGTATGTTGTGATACAACTGCACAGGCATTTGAGCGAGTTGTAAAGACAAAAATACACAGCAGAGATTATGTGAATTATACTTGTATTCTTTATTTTGCACCCCCCTCCCCTCTGGCCCTGAGGAATGGAATAGAAAAAATCCAGTAGAAATGTCATACTAAGTCACTAAGATGTTTGAAGAACTGGTGAGCTCATTGACCTCAAATTTCTAAGTTGCTGTAAGTAAAGTGACACACAAAGAGGTGCAATGCATAAAAAAAAAGTTAATTGATTTATTTTGAACTTAGAGGACTTCTATTTAATGAAGATGTGCTGGATCTTTGGAGATCACCTTAAAAAGGTTTCCTCCAGCAGAGCTGCAAATAAACCCAGGAAAAGGAGAAAACTCTCAAATCTTCTGAAATGTGTCTGACCAGGTCTGATGAGAATCCTTATGTGGCAAAATTCAAGACCTGTTGTATGCATGTATACATGCTGAATTGTCCTTGTAGAGCAATTTGATTAAATGAAACAATAATTAACAAGGGAAGGGAAGAATGGGTTTCTCAAACACTGAATGAGGGAAAGATGTAGGCTGGTAAGAGGCCAAGCTAGCATAAAGGCAGTGTTACAGAGGATGCATGGTTAATGTGTTCTCCAACGGTCTTTCTTGCCTCAAGGCAGAAAGAAGAAGAAAACGTAATCATATCTGAGTGAGTATATTCCCCATCTGACACAAAACATTCTTGCAGCACAACCAGAAAGAAAGTAGAACTTTTAAAAAAAGTCATCACTGACCTGGCCCACATCCCAGTTACCCTTCTCCAAGTCACTTGCTGGGAAACCGTAATTCTGCAAATTCCCTTTCTGCAGGGAAGAGGCACTCTAGAAAAGCACATTTTTGCACACAGGTGTGTTTTTAATAAAGAAAAGGGGAGAGCATACAGATCACGTGACAGATCACTCAGTCCAGACAGACTAGAACTGATGTGACTGAACAGCACTATAATGGAGCATTATTTACTAAGGACACTTTATTTTTTTCTCTCAGATTTCCAACATTTCCCTTTCTGGTCTTTGGCCTTCTTTTGCTAAAGGCCCAAACCAGGAACTCCAAGTTGTAAAGCACACCTGCTGTTTGCAGGCAACTCCCTAGTGCTGACATCTCTTGTCCTCAGCAAAGGAGGGCTAAGTGCTACTGCATAATATGAATTCCCCTGTCTTTTTTACAGGGAGGAGAGAAAACATGTCTTAAAAATGAACACCCCATGTCTGTGCAGGCTCAAGAACATCCAGAAAAGCAGCACACCACCTCCATGGCTCTCTGAGTGTTAATCTCCGAGGATAGTTTCATTTAGACTGTTCTGACATCCCAATATCCAGCCATCTACATTACATTCAAATGTGCAGGACTTTGGTGGTGGTGATTGTTTTGATATTTTTTGGGGGGTGGGGAGCCAAGTCTTTATCCTTAATAGGAAATAAATTGTTTAGCAGTTGATTCAACTGACCTGGTGATGAACTTGGCTTGTCCTTTATGTTTTCAGCTGAAGCCGAGACTGATAGATAGGACCATAGTGGGTTGGGTTGGAATGGACCTTTAAAGGCCATCTAGTCCAACCTCCCTGCAGTGAGCAAGGACATCTTCACTAGGTCAGGTTGCTCAGAGCCCCATGAAGCCTGACCTTGGGATGGGGCCTCCACTACCTCTCTAGGCAACCTGTTCCAGTGATCTACCATCTTCATATTGAAGTTTTTTTCCTAATATCCAACCTTTTGGCATTAAAATCATTACCCTTAGTCCTATCACTCCCCAGCTACCAAATTAGAATTGCTCCTGGATTTCAGTTTGCAGAAATCAAATTCTACTCCATTCGTTATCTGAAGGCAGTAGTTGATTTGGATTTTTTTTTTTATGAGTAGATAGGAGGTCTTTAGAGGTACTGCAGGAACCAGTGTCCTGCTTGATGTGGTACACATTCTTCAGTAGCAGGCTGAGCAACTACTCGGTGCGTTGCCAGCACTGGTAGAAATCTAGATGTTTCTAAAGTATCTTTTTGTCCCTTGAAGGTGTGAAAGTGAAGACAAATTACAACACACATGTTAACAAAAGAGGTATAAAGTTACAAGAGGAAGGAAATAAATAAAAACCCAAACCTGAACATTTTACCAGAGTACGTACAAGTCAAAAAACATGCTCCATTTCATGTACGTTTAAAATAATTATGAACTTGATAAATTATTTCCACTCTGCATCACCACATCTTTGCCAAAATTAATGTTCATTATCAAATAAGTTAAAGTTGAAAACAATTTTTAAAAGCATCCCTGTAAAAATGCACCTAGCACAGTATGATACAGGTTTGTGGAGCCGCACTCTCTTTAGCTCTTCTATGCATTTCATTACAATTTAATTCAGTGCATAGTTGAACTGGTTGGCAAACTTCTCGTGTTTCCTTTGGTCCACTCGGTTCATTGCTTTCACCACACGTTTCATGGCACCTCTGAAAGAGAAGCAAACAAAAAACCCAAACCAGTTATGTTGAGTCTACGCAATCTCTGAGAATATTTATGCATGTTGGGGGGGAAAAAAAGAACTATGATTAATCACTACCAGGCTTCTGAACACTGCACTGATGAGGCTGAACAAATTTGTCTTGTTAACTAAATTAGCTGCAGCAATACAAATAGTTTAATTCAGCAATGATTTTATTAACTGGAGTAAACAAATTAAAGTCTTTCGGTTTAATGGCTGTGCATTCCACCCTCCTAGCATTACGTCTGACAGTCACACATACCAAGTTTCAAAAGCACCTAACTGCTCTTAGGGAAAACATAACCAAAAGCATCTAGCAGGATCTAAAAACCCCACACTAGGAAACCCTTAAAAATATCCAACCTGTAGAATCTAGAATGTTGTGGTAAGGGAAGTGCTTGCTGTTCAGTTAATATAATTGTAATTCATTTAGCAACTTTCTTTTAATGGGTCCCTAAAAAAAGCATTTCACTGGGGCAGAGTAAGACACTCTTTTACTCCCACCAGTAGCATCCTCATTCCTGAGCTGCAACTATTTGATCCCCAAGCAGAACACTGGTTTAGGAAGATGACAGATATTGTCATGTATCTTTATGCAGAGTGATAACTCAATGTCACAGAACAGCTCAGTGCTTAGAGTTTAGCACAGTCATGGCAATGTCTGGTATTTTATTGTTATATGAAGTGGAATGGGATCTCTACTACATGATGATGGCCAAGCATTTATGGCCCCTTGAAAAAGGCAATGTAGGTGCCCAGATTTAAAAGGAAAGGAAATAATGAATTTTGGAGCTTTTAAACTTTCTGGTGCTCCATCAACCCTTTTGAAGAGAGTTTGTTCCCATGTTACTGCTCTTTTTCTGCTGCCATTGTTTCCTCCCAGTAAAGGTAGCACCTAGAGATTTCCCTTCCTTTGGGAATGGCTGCTATGCTTTAGAACTGGGTAGTGAAGAGACCTTTGTCTCTTCACTACCCAGTTCAGACCCTCCACAAACACTTGAGTGAAAACCACAGAGCTGAGATGTGGGGAAAATGATGCCTTGACAGCATGAATAGCAGCAGGAAATTCTCATAAAACTTATAGGCTTATGTATACCTGAATTGTGAAAGGCAGATGAAGAGGTGCACAGTGCCAGAGGGGGAAGAAAGCAGAACAAAAGTAGTAGAAAAATTCAGGAGAATGGTCTGTTGCCTGTACCTGCTCCCACAGAAACCTATGGTAGGTGTCATGCACAGCTGAGGGTTTCATGCTTAGAGAATTTTGTTCTTCACCAGAGTTTCCATTTTTACTGGTTACTTCGGGTGCCTTTAGCCCAAAAGCTTAGAGACTTGAGTTCCTATATGCAGGTGTGTTGAAATGTTACTCCACCTTTGCTCATGAAGAAGTTATATCCTAACACTTCTCTGGACAGGCCTGGATGCACTCCCCAAAGCAGGAGGCAGGCCAGACCAGCCAGGGGCTTGTTTTGAGAGACTATGGGCCACTGAAGAACATGACACTGTTAAAATGTCTCCCTTCATTTCTCCAGCAGAAATGCAAACAGCAAAATTAGCATACAAAGTGGATGGTTTAGAACCTAGTGCTATCTGTTAGATTCTACGTTGTCAGTCTGCCTTTCTCTTCAAGGGGATGTTGCAGGCTGTGTGGTGAAACGAGGACAAGGCATCCACCAGGTACCGTGCACCAGCCTTTTCCAGGATCAAATCCTGCTCACTATTCCAGCTCTGTGGTTATCTCGAGGCAAACTGTCTTCTCTTATACCAGGGACCTGCTCTCTATAATGGCTTCATTTTAAAAGTAATTTTGAAACATCTGAAAATGGAGGATACTTCTTAATTACACCTCTAAATGGCGGGATTAAAGATTTTCTCAGAAGCAACTATAATGAAAGCCAACATTGTGAAAAAACCCAAACCCAAAACCAACACAAAACCCAACAAGTTCTTGGAAGAGGTATATTTTTAACAAAATTCTGCAAATAAAGTTACTGGAGTAAGGAAAATATGGACATGGTTTTGCACTTCAAATATTGCCTAATTGGTAGGAGAAAAGTGAGCCTTTAGCAGCACAGAGTGGCCTTGACACTTTCATGTCATGTAGGTTTTACATTAGCACCACCAGATTGTGCGATACTGTAAATGAAATGAGATCCCACTTTGATGATCTGTGTGCAATTTCACTTAACTTTATTGGCAGACTAGAGCCTGGGTTTATCACCTATACATTTCAAGTGATTTGGGGTTGTTATAAGGAGCCAAGGTTATCATCTTGTTTAGTGCTGCAAAGCATGAAACCTATTAAAACATGACAGGTTTGACTCTCTATGCCTGGCACTAATACACACTCAAAATCATTAGCACAAGCCATAGTAAACCAAAAACAGCTTTTAAAATTTATTTTGTTAAAGCAGATAAGATTTCCTTATCATTAGAACTGTATGTCTCTGACTTCCAACTAAGATCAGGCCATGTGAGAAGTTCACAGAAAGCATGCTACTTCTGTGACCAAAAGCAATGTAGATGTGGTTTTGTTATTATAACCATTACATCAGGAAAGGGAAAACAGTTTAAACAAATATTGTGCCTTGGATACTGTTAAACTTGTCCAGTGTGTTCAAGGAATAACCCAGCATTGATGATTTTACAATAATTTTGGTTTTCTGATTTGACAGCTTTACACTCTGACTGCTTCACTTTTGACATTTGAAACTTTCTAAATAGCTGCAGCTGCTTCCCATGTTATAAAGACCAGACCATGCTTAGGCAAATTTCTGCTGCAGCCATGTCTAACCAAGACCAGCTATCAGAAACAGTGTAACAGGGCAGACATATAGAGCTAGTACACCTTCTGAATTCCATTCAAACTTGGTGGGTCAGTTGGCTCCCACTTCCATCAGAGCTAGCATGTTTGCTTTAAAGTTAACTCACACATGTCTACATAAAGGATGGACACATCTTCCTTTGAAATGTCTAAAAGTCAATTGCATCCAAATAATTTCTTTTAGACCTAAATATAAGCCAAGAGCTTGCACATGTTCTGGGGGGAAAGGGAGATGTACAGAAACAGCACCATCATGGAAAGAGCAGCACTGTGTCTGTGTGTCTCTGGCACAGGGAACAATAATCTCTAAACTCTTACACCGAAGAGAGACTTGCAGCAGGTTCCAGTCCTTGGTATTTACAAAAGACAGCAGGGGTGAAGTGAACAAGGACCCTAACACAAGGATACACATATTTGTCTTAACCAATTGAATTCATTCTCAGCAAAGGAGAAGAATAACGCCAGGTCGGCGCGACACTGAGTGACGCAGGAAGGGATGACACAAGAAGGGATCACTGTGGCACATGCTGGATCAGAAGGCACTGCATCAGGCCCACCTAGCAATTTAGAATACCTGAGAGTGAGAAAACACACACACAGGAAGCCAAATCACTAGTGAGACGTTAGGGAAGGTCTCTGAGCATATACCAAGGGCAACTGCTGAGACACTGCTATGTGCCAGAAGCCAAGTGTTTTGGACAGATCCTTTTATTAACTGAAATTCTGGCTCAGGACAGTCCATCTGAGGCCTCCTAAAGGAAAAAAATTCAGTTTCACTCCATCTACACTAACAGATGTAGTAGTGTGTCTGATGCTGTGTCACCGTGAACACGTATCTTCTCTCCAGATCCAGTACTACATGCACACAAAGTAGCATCCATCTAACCAACGATTATCCACAGAAGCCACTACAGCAACTAACAGATTAAAAAAAAATTAAGAAGGATTTCATAGGGGAATTCTGTAAATCAGCTGAAAATCATTCTCAAAGAAGTAACCTCAGTCATCAGTACCTGCTGCTCTTCACCCTGCCTCCTGCAGGCATTCTTGCTCTGCAGTTAGCAAATAAAATTGTAAGTGCACGTTAATACAGAATGAGAAAGTACTGTTGAAACAAAGGGAAACATCAATTTAACAGGCTTTAGAGAACATAAGCATCTTACTTATTGAAGACTTTTTTTTCAAGCCGGGAACGAGACGTATTAGCCTGCTGCTTCAGGTCTGACAGATTTGGATATTTTTTCTTCTTCCCTTTCTTTTTCCCTCCTTTCCCATCACTTTTAGAAGAACCAAGATCCATTCCTGTAGCTGCTTCAAGTTCCCTCATGAATTCTGGATCTCTCCATTCTGAAAGCAAAAGCATGCAGTTTGTAACTCCAAACAAAAAGGGGTAACTTTTGTAACTCCAAACAGTGAGGGCTGAATCTCTGTGCTCAAAGTTGCATATACAGAGGAAGAGGAGGATAAAGCAGTTAGGCAAAACAACACAACTTAATTAAAAAGTCCTGTCAGTCAGGGATTACTATCAATTATTAGCTGCTGTAGATGACACTTCTGTAGGAAAGCTTCAGTGAATTTTTCACAGTAGCACAGATGCAAAATTCCAAGGAAACTATTCTATGTAGGAGAGGAGTCAAACACAGTGATTATTATTCAGAAATTAAAACAAAGAAATGCCAACAATGTGGCTGAGGGACTATCTTAAAAACAAAAAAAACTGAATAAGCTAAGAAATAAACCTCAAATACTGTACCAGGACAACTTTTGAGTGTAGTGGGGATGATAACATTGTAACCTGCCTGCAAAGAACTGCATTTGCTTCCAAACATGAATTGGTATCTGTCACACAAAGAGCATTCTTGAATAAGACAAGGTGAGCCTGTTGCTGTGAGTCCAGTTTTGGGCCTGGGAATCATACTACTTAAGTATCCCACACTTCCTCTGTTTAATTATATAACAACCGGGATTCTTCTCCTGACAGTAGCACAAGTTAATTTATGTCAGCAGAAACTTGTTTTACAATTTTATCAAAACCTTAATGCCTCTGAATCCTACCATATGCTGCCAACAGGTTCTGATCATAGGTGTCACCACAGGAAAAAAAGCAGGAACAATTTTGACTGCAAATTCTCTGAGGAAGGAGCAGTCTTTCCCTTTATTGTAAAGGGTTGCATATCAGAACAAGGTAACACAGCACTAAGTAGAAATGAAAAGCGTGGCTAGAGGATGGACAACTTCAAGTAGACATTCAGAAAAAATGGCATTTCACTGTAAAAGGTTGGAAAAAATGTAGCAAATACCACCTCAAAGAGTAACACGGTCCAGACTCAGTATAAATGTTAGTAATGGACTGTCATTTGTCATATGTACTGGCTCCCTGGTACAAAAAAAGAAAGACAGGTATCTCCTGGGAAGAGTCCAGTGGAGGCCACAAAGATGATTAAGGGCATGGAGCATCTCTCGTATGAAGAAAGGCTGAGTGAGCTGGGAATGTTCAGCCTTGAGAAGACTGAGAGAAGATCTCATCAATATTCATAAATATCTGAAGTGTAGGAGACAGAGGGAGATGGCTAACCTCTTCTCAGTGGCCTGTGGGGACAGGACGGGGGTCAATGGTCACAAGTTGGACCACAGGAGGTTCTCCACCAATGTGAGAAAGAACTTCTTCACAGTGAGGGTGACAGAGCACTGGAACAGGCTGCCCAGGGGGGTTGTGGAGTCTCCTTCTCTGGAGACATTTAAGACCCGTCTGGACACCAATCTGTGTGACCTGCTGTAGGGAACCTGCTTTGGCAGGGGAGTTGGACTTGATGATCTCTGGAGGTTCCTTCCATTTCCTACAATGCTGTGTATCTGTGATTCTGTGATATAGTTTCTTGTAGTCAGTCAGCCTTTCGTGCCTGCAGAAGTTGTAACACCAAATGTTTACTACCCGTATTTATATATCTATGTAGATACAGAAAAGAACCCCAGTTCCAAACCACTATACAATTTCACTTCTGTACTAAGATGGTTGCTGAGTGTGACAGATGCTGGTAACAATGTTTCAGGAAGTTGTTTAGGAATAGCAGAGCAATTTTCCATGGATAGGTTAGATCTAACCTACTATGATACATGAAAGAAAGCACTGATTAAAATTCAACACACCAAAAAGCATGAGGAAAATGAAGCTGTGCAAGAAGAACTGAGCAGTAGTAGTATAGAGGTAGAAAATAGAACACATACTTGATAGATCATAAGACCTCAGATTTTTTTTTTTTTTAAGGAATACAGAACAGCCCAATTCAGATACAGGAACCAAGATTAAGGAAAACTGTCTAAACAGTTTATCTCCCAGTAATAAGAAGGCGTCACAGTTTAGGAACCCAGTGAATGGAGCAATTGTTTAAACACAACGAAAAAACGCCGGCATCCAGTAGAGATGAAATGAGCATTTGAGTAAAATGAAGGAGCAATTTAAAAGCCTTTGAGAAAAATCAATAAAATGCCAGGGAAGAGCAGCCTTTTTGAGCATTGATGGGCCCCTAAAGCTCTTCATACATTGTTACTGAGTTTAGCAGCAGGGAAAAGAAAATTACACAGTTTGCAAGGGTAGGCGGGAATCAATACTGTAGTTAGTAAAGAGATGCTATTTCACATCTGACTGGCCAGCGGCCTGCCTTCACTAGCCTGTCCTGATACCTGTTTGTTAACAAGTCACCAAGGGCTGAAAAACCAGATACTCTTCAGGGTTGACACAAAAAATAGGTACTTAATTTGCTCCTGTGTGCAAGCTGTTGGAAAAGGATGAACACTGCAGATTAGCAGGTCAGTGTAATCCCACCTGATTCATTGTTTCAAGACCAGAGAGCCCAAAGCACTGTTTTGTGGACATTAGCTGCTAGAGTTTAAAATTTTACACCAAGTTAAAAAATGCTCCATCATGATAATGCCAGTATTGTCAAAACACAGTCATTACCACACTAACAGGAAAAGGATGTAGAAAGAATTTTGGTGCAATTCAACCCCACAACTGATGTTCAAATTTTAATGTTTAGCAGTTTTCAGAAAAAGAGTGGGTGCCCACTTGTATATGTTTCCATAGCAGCAGCATGCAGACTTGTTTCAAGTCCTTTGTTTTAATTTAAGAAAAAAAATAAAAAACCCCCACAACCCCAACAAAAAAGCCCAATACAAACAAGCAGAACACTCACTAACACACAAGGCTGAAATAAATTTAAGACTGTTTTAAAAGGTTGATAAAGATATTGTTTAACAAATATATAAATACTGAGGCACAGAGGAAAAAAAATCAACAGAAAGCATTGGATACAGGTATTTAGTGACATCTGGTACACATATGGCTTTAGAAATGTGTAAGGTTTTGTCCAATAAACTGCCATAGCTTGTTCATTATGTCCCCAGCTAGATGGGATGGACCTTTGTATGACATCTCAGCCTAACAACAGTACTCAATAAGCAACACAGCAATGTCAACACTGGTTTGGGACTAACATACACATCCTTGTGGGCCAGAGGTGAGAAATCTCTAACAACACCACGTTGACACTGCAATAAAAATAAATATTATGTCTAGCCTCCAGCAATGGCAATTTCACAGAAAAAAAATAAATCAATATTTTTCAGTACAAGTGATTTTTATACCAGAGTATTAGTTTCTAGCTTGAAACTAGTCTCTCGAGAATACCCACTAGCTTAATTTGCTAGTTTTAGTTTGCTATCACTAAGTTGGGAACTTTCCTTCTTAGCACAACATGAACATGCCTGGCCTAGTGTTACTGCAAGAGTCCAGCTGTGCCCATGGTGTTGACTGGATGACAGTTCAGAGCACTTCACCTGGACGAGGATGGAAACTGCCTGCAGACGGAGCACTAACACACACAGGCATCAGGAGGTGTTCAGTAACTGTTGCACTGGTGTGGTGCTGGTAACTGTCAGTCACTCAAACATGACCAAATCAGTATTAAAGGGGACTGTGTGGATCATTCATTTGACATAGATCTTTTTGGATAACAGATGAACAATTGTTATGCTCTAAAGAGGTTTAGTGGAAGGCTCGGTAACCTCAGTAATATATTTAAGTGTGTAACTGGTGACATGCTGAGTCAGTCAGAGCTTAAGAGAGAACTAACTCTTGAAGAGAATATACTACAAGTTATCAAAATGATAAAGTCTATGGGTAAGTTTAATTAGAATGCAGAATAGTCACCTAAATAGCTTAAACCAGAGAAAACTAAGTCTTCCTAAGGAGGAAGGCAGATTGAATAAAAGCTTTGGAGGGGACAGATTTGTTTTCAATTACACACTGTCTTTGCTGGATAGATCCCTCTGTCCCATCTTCCTGTGCAGTCCATCAACTCACAGTTGCTTCCTGGCTGTAGTGCCCCCGGCGCTCTATGAAATCTAACTTCTGTTCATGACTGTTGAGGTTTAGTTATACTACTGCAAAAAGGTATCTTATTCCCCTTGGAATGGTCTTTTTGCCTGTGTGTTCATTGCTTGCTGTCTTTCCCATTGCTTGCATTACTGACCTAGTAGTCCAGAGCTGTACCCTGGCTAAAAAAAGCACAAACCTTGGGGAAGCATTAGCCTTCCCTCCAAAGCATTCCACACCTGAAAGTGGCAGCCAGGATGCAAGTAACAGGCTGTTGATTTTCTGCCTACCCCCACTGTTTGAAAACAAGATCCAGAGTATGGCAGAGTAACNCTCCCTCCCTCCCTCCAGCCCATCACAAACATTGTGCCTAGCAGAACATCCAGACTACTTAAAATGCAAATAAACTAAAGTCCAAGGTGAGGGCTTCACTAGTTCAGAGTATTTTCTAGCGATGTTGCACAGACACACAGCAGAGCAAGGCCAAGAGTTCTCCTTCTAAAACACAAGTAATGAGTACACACAGGAAATATATCTATGCATATCTATCATATTCTATAAGAAAGACAAGTTCCCACACTGTGACACAAAAAACCCACTCGGCCAAAAATTATGATGACACAGTGATCCTAATAATATTATCATCACATTATGTAAATTACAACTGTTAGGGGCCAGTAAGATCAGATTATTTTTTTTTTCCAGAGCATAGAACAGTAACAGTTGAACATTTTCCAGGAAATAGGTTTAACCGTTCTTAAAGCATGTTCCTTAAGATAAGGCTGCAACTTGCCTGAGAAGTGTCAAGAACATTATTGTAACTACTGAAAATTAAGAACAAACACAGCGTTAACCTTATTCTGTGTACACATGGATCCGTATTTACCACATAAGCAAGAATCACTGCAAATTAAAATCAACGGGAATTTAAGTAAGAGAGTGGGGTTAGGAGCAAAACCGCGAACAAAAGGATTGTCACACTCCTTCCGTCTTTTTTTTTTTTCCTGTAAGATGCTTTGCAGTCACAAACCTGGCTGAGCTGCTTGCTTCTCAAACCGCATCTTTTCTTCTCTGGCTCTGTCCTCTGCACTAACAGGAATGCCAGATTCATCCCGAGGTATTATCTTTCCATGGAAAGGGCACTTCAGAAAGAAAAGGAAAAGAAAAAAATCTCAAAAACTTCTGTGAAGAAAATACTTATATGCTATTCAACACAGCTTAAAGCCAGACACTGCAATCAAGTGACAAAACTTTACACTTGATCCCCAGTCCCTCTAAGAAAGCATCAGGATATCCCATAAACATGTGTTTCATATATTCAGAATCTTGAAATTAAAAAAGAATCTTCTTTATGATAAGAATATCCAATTTCAAGAGGCCAGGAAGCGCATCCTGTCAAATCTGGAACCAGGTCACTAATGCTGCATTGTATTTTGTTATTTATGCTATATCCTTGTCCTCTAACAATTCCATTTAAAGTATTGCAGTGTATTCAGATCCTTCAATCTCAGGTGATACAGGAACAACAGGGATATTAGAACAAAGTATTTAATCAAAGTAGTTCTGCTCAACAGAGCTCAATTTGACCCTCAAACACACAAAAGATGCCTTTAAATAAGCAAGACTTTTTTGGCAAACAACTGTATCTGCTCAACTGTCAGATATCTAAACATCACAGTAATAAATATACTATAAATACCTATGGTGAATGCCAAAAAATAATCGGGAGTTCTTTAAACACCTATAGCTTCCTTAAAGAAAGGATTCTTCCTATATGAAGCCCATATCAAAAGCAAACTTCTCCAGATACGATTTTCTTTCACTGCCTTGAGCTGTATTTACAATGTGAAATAAACTTTTATGAATATGTTTTAACAAGATCTTCTCCATACAGCACATGTCCTAGAAGTTATGTTACTTGATGACCACCTTAATCCGATCTTGTCTTTCACACAGGCTTCCGTCAGGCATTGGTGCTCGACATTTATGTTTCACTGGTTCAAACTTTCCAGCAAATGTTATATATCTAGTTTTTAACATTTCAGTTATTTCCTTGTTTTCCACCTCTTCCTCTACTTCACTGGGTGCCCAAAATCGATGTTCAGAAGAAAATCTAGGAAAACAATGAACTAAAATTATTCACAGACAAAGTTGTAAGAAAACACATAAAGATGCCAGGATCATCACGTGTTAAACTTACATGTACAAGGAAAGGAAGCTTTACCAGTGAATTAGAAAAACCCAGGAATCTATGATTCTTTTTTGAGTCCTATATTCTGAAGATATTTGAAAAATACCATCAAAGGCTGTCTAGTATTGATTTCTTGTTTAACCTGCTAACCTATTCCATGTCTTAGCTCTAGCTCATGATCTGACTTTCAGTTACCTGATTACACAGTTTCAGCGAATAACTTTGTAATTCTGTAGTTAACATTCTTCCTAACAAAATACTTCTACCATTAAATACAGAGGACATAGGATGGACGAAACACCTTGATCTCAACTTGTCTGATCTTATTCCTGGCCGCTAGACTCAGTGTAGCAGTAGAGAAGCAGAAACTGAAACGTGAGAGTATGTTGCGATATACTTGGACTAAGGAAACAGCCAGTAACCACCTCAGTCTTATGTACATTCTTTCTTCCAGGTTCTCCTATTCTCTGGGTTTAATTCCCAGACTGCCAATAGTCTATAATGAGAAACAGGGAATCCCAGAGAGAAATTACCTGGCTCATTTTAGATGCTAACCTTAGAACACACTGACTGTCCCTTGATGGTAAATGTTTCTTTCTCCTAACCATAAAAATAAATTAGGGTGACCAGCTAAAGTTCAGATATCTAACTTTAAGACATCTTTAAACAACTACTCCATCCCAAGATTAAAGGAAATATGAAGCTACAGAGAAAAAAATTCCAGCCTGCATGTCTGCTCCTTATTATAAGCAAAATTGTGATATCTAAATGGCAGATGTCTTGATAAGGGCTAAAAATTGATAAAGAACACTTCACAATCTTTTTCTTCCACATAGTCCTTCTACCCAATTAGTCCCAGAATGAGTTGAGAGGATTTTGTCTGTCCATGTTTAATTCCCTTCGCTCATCTTTGTGTGTCTGACTTCTGAGTCTTTGCCTTCTGCAGACTGCAGAGCCATGTATACATGAACATGGGCTTTGCTAATAACAGCGACCCCGATCCAGCAAAGCACAGCCAATACTTAAAGAATTACTTTAGTGCACCTGAAGAGTTTTGAGGATTTTTTTTCTGAAAAGTGGAGAAAGTTATCTGATCGTAGCGACCTAGAACATATATAGCTGCTGTTTTACTGCAATACTTGAACTTTTACATCTATATAAAGAGATGAGAGGTATGTTAAAAAAGGGATTAAAGCATTTTTGAGGCCATTTTATGATTTGCTAAGTAGTCAGAAAAAATGTTCAACAAGTAAAATCCCTGTTAAAGAAAATTCATGCTATCCAATAATTTCCTCATCAAATATACCTCCTTAGTGGCAGAAAACTTCTAACCAGTCATAAAAGGAAAATAACTTTCTTCATATAAATTAGCAGATAAAGGCAAAAGAATTATAGTGCTGGCTAGTTCAACATTAAACATTTCCATAATTTATGTGTTTAGTTTTTTTTAAAACAAAAACCAGTTTCAATCACACAATTCTGCAAACTAGAGCCTAAACAAAAGAGCTCAAGGAGTCTTTGCAATATACTAATACAACTTTAGTCAAACATTTGAATGGCATAGTATTACAGCTTCAGAAATTATATGGCAAGATTATACAACAGGCAGTAAACATCTGAATGAAACAGATTCATTTGCATAGTGTTAATAGAACCCTTAAAATAAGACTAACTGCTAGCTCTGTGTTACTAATCTTACAGACATAACGGGAAGAAAGCATTCCTAAAAAGACACCATGCACAATTTATATGTGCAAAGCAGTCTTACAGAATCTTATAGTAAAATTGTCATGTGAACTCCTCTCTCCTTCTAAACCACCAAATTACAGTTACACGAAGCATTTAACAGTTGTTCATACCAACCTTTCCAATTAGGACAAAATTCTACTTAATATTTTTATCTCCCTCCTAAATATCTGCATCAAGCAAATCTCAGGGAAATTTAAACTATGTTTTACACCATATATCTTTGACCAGTGTTTGGGAACCATCTTTAAAATAGCCTGATTCCTGCATAGATATTAATAAATATTATTGTTTACTACAAGCATATACATTAATTTCTCCCAGAATGACTTACAAGCAGTTGATAAAACAACAAACCAGTGTTAAATCCCAAAGGTTTCTGATTTCCTGGTGTAATTTAAGCAATTCTTTAAAAAGGCAGAACCTTTGAAAAAAACTAACGCATGTGACAAGTAAAACCTTTTGCAAGAGGGATCAAAAAGGGGACAGAATCAACTAGATCAAGACCTCAGACTCATAGAGTGCTCCTGATTTAGAAAAATAACAGAGGCTTTAATGGAAATGAAGTCATGGTTAACTGAAACCTAAAAGAAATTCCAGGTTCTGGAGAAATGTTGCACTCTTTCAACAAACCTGTATCAACTTTGTTTTTAAGATGATGGGAAACATATAAAAAAATTCTAAAACCAGTTTGAGAATTCAGAAATCCTGGAGCAAGCACTAAGTGAGCTAATTCCAATATCCTAGTCACAATCATTAAAAGTGCTACAGCGCTAATTTGCTGTGACCCTAAGAGTAAGCTGAGTAAGCTAATCTAATTCAAGGAGGGGAACAGATGAGTTTGGAAGGCCCACACAGACAGTTGAACTGGCATAGCAGTCTTTACACAGTACAATATTGTGCAGTATACCACCATGCCCACACCGCCCACCCCTCCCCAAAGTACTTCTACAGCTTTATAAGCTCCTTTTAAAAGTTCTCAAGCTAGCTTAATGGTTCGTGTGAGTAAAGGCAGAAGTGGGCAAAATAGTTCAGTCCAAAGTTCTTGTAAAGCCCACTGTTACTGTCACTGTCTAGAGGTGGTTACAGTTCACCATTTAACAGCTAAGCAAAAGTTTAAAAAAAATAATCTTGGTAGCTACATTCTAAATGCCATTAATTAAGTGTAGTACGAAACAGGTGAAGAGGAAAGAGTTTTTCCACCTCAGATTTTAAAAACCTAAAATTCCATACACATTCCATATGTGTTGTCTGGTTTTGGGATTTTGTTTTGATCTGTCTTTTTCCTAGCCATCTTAGGCATATGACATCTTAGTATGCTTGCATCTAAAAAAACAAAGCAGTTGACCAATGACTACTTTAATTTTTCAATAAATATATTTTACACCCAGGGGTCAATGGCATTGTGTGTGCAGAGTTACTTAAATTATCTTTAGTTAGATTGGCATACCTGTAGTTATAGTCTATAAGGTTGAGAAGTGTGCCCTCTATTTTATTGGAAAGCATAAAAATAAAACAGTACAGCACAAGGCAGACAGGCAGTGAAATATGCTCCTGATTTCACTTATGACTTGAATAACTCATTTGCAATGTAAAATAAAGCCTTACTACCTTTTTGGCATTATCACAGACAAATACTTCTTAAAGCTCTGCTGAAAATCTTAACCATTTTATAGGCTTTGAAGAGTTCACAACACATGAAACAGAACCTGAAGCTTGGACTGACTCTGTCAAAGCACTATTATATATCAAATTTCACTGGCTTACAATAATTTAAAACATATTCAGCATTTAATGCACTTATGTACAGGGGCATCATGAGTTTTGGTTTTTTTTTTGTTTGCAAATAGTGCTTTCACACTGCAGTTGTTGGTTGAATTTTAATTGTTTTGATAAGAAAACAACCTAAGTTAAAGTAATACTTCTGCGAACATAGGAGTTTGATTTTCAACCCAGGAAGCCAAAGATTTTTTGCCTTTTTGAAGCCAGGTATAGGATATACAATGATATTAAAGTTCTGGTGGATTTAAATGAAATTTATCCACGGAGGGATAATGCATCCCAACTTTCATATAAAAATACTAGTGCTAAAACAGGAGTTTGAAAACTGCTAGACACAAATTCTGATATGTATCTACCACGTCTTCTCCCCAGCACTGCTAAAGCTTTTCTTGTCAGCAATGTTTCATGTCGAAAACCCACAAAACCTTCCCAAACAAGAATGGAAAGCGAAAGATCCGAATCCCGTAACTGTCACCTATTTCTTGTGTGACTGAACAAGCATATCAATTCCTCAGCTACCCCTCTGCAAAGACAGGAAAAACACCCCTGACACCATCCCCAGCTTTTCTCCTACCTTACTTTCTATTTATTTAGACTGTAAAAGTCCCCAGCTGAGGGACAGTCTATCATGCACTTGCATAGCACTTTGCATAATGAGGTACCAATTTAAATTGGAGCAAGTGATGCCATGCTGCAAATAATACGCAAACATGAAAGAGCAGGAAAAATGTGCTTTGAAGCATCAAAGGATATTTAATTAGTATGACATCTTCTCAAAACAAATGACCTTTTAAGGTGGAATTTCTGACTTTGTTTATAGGTCCTACAGCACAAGAGAAAGAAGTGTGATTATCAAAAGAAATAGCTGTCACCCTATGGCATGACCTCCGAGTAGAAGTAAATCTATGTATTTGTTTAATTTGTCTTAAAAGAGCATTACTTGAGAATCTTTCCAGCACTTGGCTGATCCTGTCCCCAGTAGTGAAGATCTAATCCAAAAGGCATGAGGGGAGCTTTAGCTCTTTCTTCTTCTAGTTTTCTCCTCTTTCCATCAGTCTCTTCCAAAGCTGCTGGCTCAGTAGTTGCAGAGTCACTGGAGAAAATTGATGAAAAGTCAATACAGAACAGCAATGACCACAACTGTATTTTCTCTTTTTTTTTTCATTAGTTTTTCACACAAATACTAATATTATTCTTAGATCCAGAACTACAAATACAAATACATTTGCAGAACTGCTTTGGTGTTTTGGTATTTTATTTTTTTTAAAGGACACAGACCACCACATTACACAGTCAGACACAAGTACAGCAGACTGCACCATGAAGCTGAACTGCACACTCAGCTAGAGCTGGCTAAAATTATACTATGGGTGTAAAAGCCTAGAGATCTAGTGGGGGCAGTAGTGGATCACAGACACTACTGTAACAAGAGCTAATGATGTGGCCAAAGATAAAGATCTTGCTTGTGTCAACTCATGCCTATGTTTGCATGGCAGTGACACAGACTGCAATGTCTTTGGTTTTCTTGACAAAATTCCACCTTGCAGACTTAGAATACTCATTGTGCAACAGCACCACACATTTCACTAGTTCTCAAAATCCAGAGTACTGCAGAGTACTGCAGAGACCTCTCTTGGCTGTTCACTGACAGAGCTGCAAATGGTCTTACTGAAACATTAACTTTTAAAAAAGACCACAGGTCAAAGCGTACACCCGAATACTCCAAACTCCAGAGTTGTAACCCTTTCTTTTTCTTGGATTACATTCCAGTCTGCTAGCTTTTGGGGGCTTTTCCGGCCAATGCAGACGTGTCTTTTCAAGCACATGCCACTAAGTAGATTAGTCTTATTCCCAAATCTCAGAAAAATGCTAGACAAGGCTGGAAAGTCACCAAGTACTTCAATAGGATTGGCAACAAACCCATCTCTGGAATCAGTAAAACACACCTGCAGGCAGCACTGTTAGCACAGGTAACTAGGAAACAAGGGATGGTTGAAACCACTTTCTAATTTAGCATTAGGATATGTTTTGTTTAGATGAAAACAAAAAATTATCCCAATCAATAGGGACTGGCTTTTCTGTTAGGACAGGAGGAAATGTTTTAGGTTTTCATAAAGGCCATTTACACCAAATAAAACCTAAACCATGCAGGTAGTAAAATATTCCTGAAGAGCCTGGTGCGACTGCTAAAAACATCCTCAATAGTAAGGAGTGAATGTCCATCCCAGTAAAATAACCGTAACTTCAAAATGAAACCAAGACAGCCTCAGTGGCTTGCCTAGTTCATAAACACTTTTCTGTGTGCTTTCACAATTAATAAGTATCTCCAAGAATTAAAAAACAAAACACCAAAAACCTGGAAAGTGGAGGTGGCAACTTTGGTAGCTTGTCTCTAATAAGTTTCAGTGTGGCAGCTGCACAGGTTGGGTCCAGTTCATCTTCATTCCTTTTCAGCTGGGTGTGAGAGCTCAGTGGAGATGACGCTATTGATGTCTTCCCCACTGATGCTTTTGGTGGTGTCTGGGGTTCTAGCCCTGCAAAAGAACTCCATGTTTAGGAGAGTTACACTTGTCCCAACTTCATCATGTCCTCCATGCTTCACAGCAGGGCCAAATTGCTTGGGATGCTAATATGTCTTATAGCTTTCAATTAATAGAACGCATCATAGAAGGGACCCCAAAGCCCATCTAATTCCAACCTCCTGCTATGGGCAGGAATACATTACACTAGCCCAGGTTGCCCAAAGCCCCATCCAACCAAGATGTGTAGATGATGTGCTGAAGGACATGATCTAGAGGTGAACTAGGCAGGGTTAGGCTGTGGTTGGACTCAATGAGCTTAAAGGCCTCTTCCAACCCAAGTGACTCTATGATTCTATAAATCTGGCCTTGAACGCTGCCAGGAAGGGGGCAGCCACAGCTTCTCTGGGCAACCTGTGCCAGGGCCTCACCACCCTCGCAGGGAAGGATTTCTTCCAAATACTGGATCTAAATCTACTCTCTTTTCTTTTACATCCCTTTGGCCTGTCACTACATCCCTTGATAAACAGTCCTTCCCAGCTTTCCTGTAGGCCCCTTTAGTTACACATCTATCCCACTCATAGACAGAGCGGTATTCTACCTATAAATTTCTTCTTGTTTTGGGACAGAAACATACTTTGTAACTAACTACAGCAAATCAATTTTAAAATTTGTATATAACATGTTGTGATGACAAACAATGATATTACCTCACCTTGGAAAGAAGGATATTAATGATAGGGTTTTGCTGAACTGTAATACTGCTTTTGTATGTAAGTCTCCAGTATTGTATCAGTTTGCTGGTATGTCCTTTCCGTACTCAAGGTACAACAGAACAAAAACAGTAATGCCAACAATTCCTAGAATCCCAAAAGAAATCCAAGAACAGTACAAAACAAAAGGAAAGTACACATCCACATCTTCATGAGTGCTAAAGATAAAGTCTTTGTGGTGTCTTAGCAGAAAGTCCTGCTAAGACTCTCACAGCCTGGCAAAGAGAAATGCCTTCTAGGTGGGAGATTGACTGCAACACAGGACTGACAAGGACAGGAAGCACTGCTACCCAGCATGGCTGTCAGGGTATCACACCTGGTGAAAAACACAAAGTGTGAGTTGATGTATATCCCTGTTTTTTACAATTTTCAGCTACCATACTGACCCTTCAGGACCGATTCCATACACATCCCCTCTCTCCATGTCTTTTAAGGGGTAGCTCCACCAAGAATACTAGAGTTTTGGTTCCTAAAACCAAAACTAGACAGAATTATCTAGAGATGGCTCTTCTTTCACAGATACTAAAAAGCACACAACAGACCAAGATAAAACACCCAAGAGCTGGCAGAAGCAATGAGCATACCCACACAGGACGCTCAACAGACAGTAAATGCCCAAACTACACATGAGGAATAAGCCCACTGCAAGGCAACACCAGATATTGATGTCCAACCAGCAGCTCAGTGGTGGGGCAATTTAATTACTTCATACAGCGAGGTTAGACAGTCAGCATGGACTGTAATGATGCAATTAGATACCCTGAGAGGTTGGACGGCACATGCCTCTACCTGCTGAGCTAGAGAAACAACTCTGTTAGCTGGCAGTAGGAACAAGAACTTCTCAGCCAGCGACAGCTAAAAATGGAAAGACATGATCTCTCACACAAATGCAACAGACCTCATTGCCCCCCTCAGAAAACCATTTTATAGAAGAACTTATTGAAATTCAAGGCCACATCACTCAAAAAAATCTGCTAAATTAACATAAAATCACGGTTACACAAAACTAGAATTTTCAGCAAATTTTCACAGCTTTCTTACAAGAATCAACGAGAGTTTGCCTAACACATTTTAGCTATTATTTGAAGTATTCTTACTTTGCTGATTTTCTTTGCTAGCCATTAAACGTATCACAAGGTAACAACCAGAAAAGGAAAAGCTGATCAGCTGTCTAAGACCTGCTCTCCGAGTAGGAAAGCACAAGACCCGTAGTAGCAGGTAGCATTAGCACACAAAATATTTTTATTTCAGATAAAAGCTGCTTTTTCCAGAAAGAAAATTAGAGCACCTTGCCCTCTCTTTCCACTTTATAAGGTCTTCCAGTATTCATCCTGACCTAGAGCACTCTCTATGAATACAAAACAAACACCTCTCCTATGAATACAAACCAAGGCAGTTGGGCTTGTTCAGCCTGGAGAAGAGAAGGCTCCAGAGAGACCTTAGAGCACCTTCCAGTACCTGAAGGGGCTACAGGAAAGCTGGAGAGGGACTGGTTACAGGGGCAGGGAGTGACAGGACACAGGGAATAGCCTCAAGCTTAAAGAGGAGGAGGTTTAGATAGATATTAGGAGGAAATCCTTCCCTGCGAGGGTGGTGAGGCCCTGGCACAAGCTGCCCAGAGCAGCTGAGGCTGCCCCTAGACCCCTGTCAGTGTTTAAGGCCAGGTTGGATGGGGCTTTGGGCACCCTGGGCTATTGGAGGGTTCCTTGCCCACAGCAGAAGGAGTAGAACTAGATGATATAAGGTCCCTTCCAACCCAAACCATTCTAGGATTCATTTACACTACCCTGTAACCTAATGGGTAAAAGCACACAGAAGCATCGCTTGATTCGAGCAACAGCTCAAATTGGTGAGGTGGCAACCTTCTAGATCCACTCCCTAGGTACATACGGGCCTACGTTTTATCATTTTTTTATGAACAAGAACATCTTTCAGCAAAGCACTATTTAAAGCAATAGGTTTCAGAGCATTTGTATGCGTACTATTAACAAACTGTCTCAAAGTCAGAACGTAGCAGGTCTGTGCATCACCCCACACATTTTTCCTCTACAAATAGAATACGTGCATATGTATTAAAAATCCTCAGGAAAGCCTGAATTTTATTCCAGTTTTCATACATTGCTTATGGAAAGCACGACTGCTGATTCACTACACTGATTTTGTTTGAGGGGGGAGAGGATGTGAACAGCAGAGACAAGCAGTCAGCAGCACACAGAAAAGGCAAGAAAGATAAATGGACAATGTGACATTTAGAGAGATAAAAATCACATCCAAAAGATCAATATAGGAATTCTTAAGAGTTACAAGAACAAAATATTTTCCCATTGATTTCTTATTTTAAACCATTAAACAGGAAAATGGCTAAAGGTAAATACAAGATGACATCAGTAACACCACTTCTACTGTGGACTTTTTCTTTAAAAAAATATTTGTTTATAAAATTAGCTTTTGTTAACAAGATTAAAGCAAGAGCCGCCATGCAGTCAGCCCTGGCTGAATGGTATCCAATGTCAGGGTGGGTTTTTTGTTTTTGTTTTGAAGACACAGATAGGATTAAGTGTAGTTTTAAAAGTAAAATTAAAAGTACACTTTATTTAAGAGAAGTACAGTACCTGGGCTCAAATTGTTCCAATAGCAGCTTTTAGAAAGAATTATAAAAATGTTCAAATCCCCTTTTTTGTTTAAATTGACCAAATGGCACCTATTTGCCTGAAGCAATAAAGTAGACCTTGTTCACAAGATAAATCGATAGAAGGAAAGAGAGAGGCTGGGGTTTCAGCTGAAGTTAGGCTGCTGAATGCTGACATTATTGATTTTAGCTAGTTCAGCTGGCCTTGTAATTAAAATGTAAATTTGAGAAAGAGATTATGTCCTGACAGAAATGGTGGGATTAGGTGGAGATAAAAGCCCCTCAGTGAAAATTCAGAGAAAGAGCAAGCACAGGTTTCCTCAGCTGTGTGGATTTAGACAAAATCTAGCTACTTCAGATTCACTTAGGTTTAATTGAAAAAACGAAGATGGAATATAAACAAGTATTATGGACTTCAACTTTACTGAGAAAAAAATAATTTCTGTTTCCTGTTTATTGAATCTTAGCCAATCTGAGTGCATGTGACTTATTAGTACAGACACTGCAGGAAAATCCAGCAGTTCAGGTACAATATTTCCTCACACTCTACTGTGCTCATAATGAAAAATAAAAAAAACCCTGCATGCATTCTCCTCAGGTTGCACTTTACTAATAAGTGAAGAGAACTTCACAAAGCTTACTTCATACAGACTTGCAGATCCAAGGGTTCAAGCCAATGTCCAGGGCATTGCTTCCAAACGATGCCAGTGTTTTAGGATCAGTTCTGCAATACCTCCCCATGTGTGAGAGCATGAAAGTAACACAGGTGATCACACAGTAGGAAGATTTCATTACCTCTGCAGGTTCTGCTATTCATAAGGGATGGAGATTTGAATTATATGTCACCCCTGACATATCTGATCTTTATGAAACCATCACAAATTAAAGGCATATGCAGGTTGGGGGGGGGAGGCGATGTGTATGTTTGTTTTTGTTTGTTGGGGGTGTTTTTTGTTTGTTTTTAATTGGGATCAAATTTATACCTCTACCTACAAAAAAACCCCCAATAAATTCAGTCTCTCTTCTTGTCAGTATCATTTCATTTACATAAAACTCTAAAATGAAAAAAAAACCCCAAAACCAAAAGCCTTTTATGTACAGAGCCCTAAAAGTATTCATACAGGGATAAGACTGATTAAAACATCATTTGTTGCGGTAAAAACTTCCTCTTCAACTTCATATATTTTACCCCTGAATGTTACTAAACAAATTGCTGTCTGCAGCTACAGGGGAGGGTGCCAAAATGCCATAAGTGGCTTAGCAATCTCTCTCACAGCAATAGTAAGGTGTGTGTGCTCTGAAAGCAACCTATCACACGGACAACTGCGCATATTAATCTTTCTGTATAAGTGACACTACTATTAAGAAATTGCCAAGGGGCATTTTATAATCAGAGATTTTTTTAAACAGCAAAGAATATGCCCCCAGCACCCTGAAATGCAGCTATACTTATCTACACTTATCTGAAATTTTAGATATCTACTTTAGATGTTGAAATTAAAGAAAAAAGCTGACAATTATGTTAGTTAACTAGAAGAGTTCATTCACACTACATACTTTGACTTACTGGAATTACAAAGTATGTTAACTTGTTATGTTAAATCTCATATTTGTTGTTGTTTTACAATCACAGCTAAGAATCAAGATAAATCAAAGAAACTGAGTTTAGATTAAAACTTTCTCCACCTTACATCCTGACCTTTTAAACTTCTTATCACTTTGCAGTCCCTAGTCATTGCACAGATCCTATGCAGCATACTACCATCACAAAACACTTGGAAGAACTGTCAGCATCCTGTACAGTGACTATTAATTTTTAAGAACTTCAGTGGGAATCAAATACGTTCCATGTCCTATCAGATTCATACAGATTTTTTTTTCTACCTGGATGTAAAAGTATATTACTGGAAGTGCTAATCATGTGTTTTTTTAGTAAAGGTACAAAGTTATCTTCATTACAAGTACTGTGTCATAGTATGTTGTACTCAATTATTGTCCTAAATGTAGCTATATAGAACACGTGTTTGTTCACATACAGACATATTTAAAACATGTTAATATAATGATGTAATCTTATTTGTCAACTTATAATTAAATACTTCTAATCTTGTGTATGCTAAGGAAAACAGACCGTACAACACATTCCTTAGAGCAGTTCAGGACTGGGGTCCTAACTTCAATGCTCAATATCTGTTACCTACAGATTTAGAGCAAATCAATGCATGCTATTTTGATCATCTACCAACTATGACCATATTTTTAAAAAAAGGATTTACAGTAACGTCAACAAAAAAACTTATTCTAAATACTAGTCTCTTGTCTAGGGAGGGAAACACAACTGTATTAATTGCATTTTCCAAATTTGTTAAAAAGGAACCAAAATTTCACAGGGCAGCAAAAGGTAAGTAAATAATTCTGTCTGTCCTCCCCTCCCTGCAAAACCCAATTTTCCTTTTCCCCTTAAAGAAGTCAAGTAATACTCAGAAGTCCTTATTTAGCCTAAATAGGTCTCACAAACTGAAACTGAGCTTTATACACTCTAAAGTCTTGTTGTTTTCGCTGTTTTTACAGGGAGAAACAGCTCTCCACTGAGCTGTTTCTCCCTGTAAAACTGCTCTCCATGTTCTCCATGTGCAGGAAGAATTCTGAGAAATCATTGTAGTAAGGAAAGAAAAGAAGGCACCACTTTTATTTTCTATAAAATAAAATTTACCCTGCACATCTGTCTATTTAGTGGTTTGACAGTCAGTAAAACCTCAGCAACTTCATTCACAATTAACAACATCATAAAAACCATGTTTTCATTACACCTAAGGTAGACCATCATCTGCTTAATCACACTCACGCCCATTTTTAAGGCCTGCAGCTAATGAAAGGAACTGGTCAGACTGCTCTTCAGACATACATCTCACTCCAAATAAATCTGCTTATGTTTTGGATTAAATCCAGCTACCTGTTAGCAACAGAACCTCCTGTAGCAACCCCACACTGGTGTTCTCTTATTTACATGGAGTCATCCTGAGCCAAGTCTACTTCACCATCCCTGCCATGATAATCAACCCTTTCCCGCAGAGCCAACACCTTATAATTTTAAAAGCTATTACAAAAGGACTTTTAGTAAGTTTTTCAAATGTGCCGAGCACAGGGAATCCTAATCAATCCTAGTAACAGAAAACTAAAAGTACTTCCCTATAAGAGTAATAAGCACTGAAAATTAGTCTTCCAGAGCTGTTTAGATGTCATATGTAGTGATGGAAACTCAACACTTAGGATTTATGCTTTTTCCCCCATGATTTCCAGAAGACTTTCATGTGTACTAGTAAATAAAGTCCCACATAATAGAGGAAAACCTATCTGTAAAACTAACAGATAATCATTCTGTATCAACTAAATCTGTTAGATGCTTCCATGGAAGAAAAAAGACCAGCATGAAAGCCATCATTTCTTCAAAGGTGAAAATAAGTGGCTTCTATTTCACCTTATCAACACTGGCATACGTGCTCTTTTTGCCATGTTTAGCTTTAAATCTATTCTATAAAACAGGAAAACAGCCTTTTTATGTGAGAAGCTTCATTAAGATGCAGGATAAAAGAGCACATCACTATTGTACGCAGTAACTAAGCCCCCTGTTTTCCTACATCCTACATCAAAACCAAAGGAGAGCTAAGAGTTGGCACAGTGAACAGCTGTACACAGCAGTACACACAGCTGGATAACATGCAAAGTATCCAATTCAGTGCTGTTGCTCTTGGTGTGACACAGATAAAGCATTAGTACTTGGCCACACACAGAGACATTCAAAAGCACTTAGAAAATGTTTTCTATAGTGAATAAAAGAATTGAATTCCAATAAATCAGTAATTAATTTTCCTAATTTTAATCCATAATGATGATTCTATCATAGTCTACGTTTTGGAGGCAATTTTGCTTTTAATCATCGTATCCCCTGCATCTTGATGGATGCCAGTCAAGAAAATAAAGCTTAAAAGCAATATGCATGGAAGTCTACTGCCTAGATAGCAATCATGCATTTGTCTATGTAGTATTTTATTGTTATTTCTAATACAGGCTTTTTAATGCGTATGTGAGAAAATGCCAGATTTGTGAAAACCCCACACTTCTAGTAAATGGTTGCAATAGCAAGTTTACTCGTGTTACTAAAAATGCTCAGTGACAGCTGCACTAGAATAGTTTCTGTAGTCCAAAACACTGATATTAAAAAAAGCAGGTGGCAACTTTGACTAAGGAAATACTCCGGTCCCATACACCTTTTCTTTTGTTCATCTAGGGACCAAGCTGTCCTTCTCATGTTAATAAAACATTTTATTAAAAATAAAGAAACAAACCACAAATAAACCCAGGCTACTTAACATGACCCAGACACCACCAAATGAGGAAAGACAGCACAGGGGCATAGAAACCACAAATGCACATCACTGTGATGGGAAGAGGGAAGAACTTCTGAAATGGATATAACTAACCTTCAGGATTTTAAAACTGCAGCTTTGATCCTGATATGAAAGAAATCCCAAGCAGGCTTTAAGATGCAATGTGAAACACTGAAGTAGTCAGAGATACAAAAACGTTTTGTCTTAAGGCTCAAATACAAAAGAAATAATCTGATTAACCAGATTTGAAATGCTGGTTTGTTTTCTTCACTGTACAGATATTTTGCATATAATCTTGGATAAGAATGAAACTTGATAACCAGGAGGCTGCTTCCATGCTAATATTCCCAAGTCAGACAGCTTCCTCATGTCACCACTTTTAAAATGGAAAAAACACTTCCCTATACCTCAAAACAGTATTGTGTAAATTCACAAATGCACACACTGAGACTCCAACAATAACTATGAATTAAGAAAACCCATCAGTAGGCAACAGCTGCCAGAGGTGGGTGCTTCAAACTAGTTCATAGAATCCTAGAAAGGTTTGGGTTGGAAGGGACCTCAAACCTCATCTAATCCCAACCCCCTGTCATGGGCAGGGACACCCTCCATCAGCCCAGGTCAGCTGCAAGCTATGCCAAAACCACCAAGGAGAGGAAGGAATCTCTTATCTTGGTGTCAGCACCAAATTCTGTCTGTGGCACAAAGAATGACATCAGAAGATGGGCAGTTCCATTCCTTATCTTATCCACCTTAAAGGAATGAAACAGCAGAGGATGGAATGTGGGAAATCTCAAGTGGAAACAAAATTTTTCTCTCTCCCTAAAGATTTCTTTCAAATCTTTAGGATCTTTTCTTTTAAATAATTTAAATTAATATACCTTAGGTTTTAAGGGGTTAGCAATAATAGACATACAAGGACAAAGTTACTCTTCAATGGATATAAGCAACTTCAGTAGGGTGTGCTGAGAACCAGAGTAACCCTGAAGATTAGTTTCACAGGGCTGCTTCTCTTTCAGCCCGATACTCAACAACACAGTGTATGTAAAATGGCCCTGTGGCACCACGGGATGGCTGGTCTCTTGTCTGTTCAGACATCAGGTGCAAGTGTAAATAAAGATTATACAAATGGGAGGTCGTTAAAGTCTGGTAGTGCTAATTTGGCATGACACCCCTAATGGGTTATATCTTCACACTTCAGTTATCTAATCACCTAAATTCTTTTAACAAATTTACATTTCATCTTATACATGTAGATTCCAATTGACTTGTTTAATTCTCCCTCCACCCAAATTGCACCCATGCTCAGTTCATCTTATATACGAAATATCAATTTTGATATCTTCAACACCAATTACATATCCACACAGATAATACAACTGCACGTGTCTATATGCTTATCCCATGTCTCTAAATATCTTTTTCTCTATGTATCTTTTCACTATTCACAAACTTTTCCATTCTCTCCCACAAATACATGTATGCATCACAGAAACAGAATCTCAGCTTGGAATTTACCTTGTTGGTAGGATACTCCCATTTTCCTAAGAGAACTGGAGGGGAATAAAGTAACTTTTAAATCAGTAATTTACATCTCATGTTTCAATTCACTTCCACAGCCATGTTTTATAATTTTGTTTTCCTGTATAGTATAAAAGATTAATCTGAGGAGCTGTCCACTTTTCCAGGTTTCTGTGGGAAATATAGCAACACAAGGAAAAAAGCTTTCAATTTTCCACATTTCTAAAACAACACTGAGATTTTATGTGGCAAGTTTACTGTTCCAGTGAGAACATTCCACTTCACACTTTCACTCTGTTAGCTCCATGTCCTCAAGAACTAAACAAGAATTAAAGAAATGTAGCAAAAGCCCACCTGGAGTATACTAAGATGAAACTACTGCTATGATAATTGCTCTTGCACATGGAACAAAGAACCATGTGTAATTAGAGAGGTGGCTGCCTAACACTGATGATAACATGGTACTATTAAATCAATATTTTATTATGCACTTTAATATGGCAATTCTTTTTTTTTCAAGCAGACTGTGCCAAAGGGATGCTTATTTTGGTTTTGCCTATTTAAAACCACAGGAAGAACACCACCCAGTAGAGCAAATATAGTTCTCCATTTTCCTCATGCAGACCTGAACTAAATACACAGAAGTCAGCTGATTTAAGCAATAGGCTAGTAGGTCAAGAGAGGTCCTTCTCCCCCTCTACTCTGCCTTGGTGAGACCACACCTGGAGTATTGTGTCCAGTTCTGGGCCCCTCAGTTCAGGAAGGACACAGAACTTTAAAGAGCCCAGCGCAGGGCCACAGAGATGGAGCGGAACATCTTCCTTATGAGGACAGGCTGAGGGAGCTGGGTCTCTTCAGCTTGGATGAGACTGAGGGGTGACCTCATTAACGTTTATAAATATGTAAAGGGCGACTGTCAGGATGGAGCCAGGCTCTTAATGATAGGACAAGGGGCAATGGGTCCAAGCTGGAGCAGTTCCATGTGAATGTAAGGAAAAACTCTTTCACTGCAAGGGTGACAGAGCACTGGGACAGGCTGCCCAGGGAGGTTGTGGAGTCTCCTTCTCTGGAGACATTCAAGACCAATCTGGACACATTCCTGTTTGGTTTAATCTAGGTGATCCTGCTCTAGCAGTGGTGTTGGACTAGATGATCTTTTAAGGTCCCTTCCAACTCCTGACATTCTGTGATTCTGTAATAGTTGCATATGGGCTTCTGAAATAGATTTTGATCTAGTAACTGACTAGTTGGTCCATAAAAGCACTGAAGTGAAAGAAAATCAGAATATAACACATGCTTAAAGGATTCTTCTCAGGAATTCTGAGCTCTTCTCCATTATTTCCTGGACTGGGAGCTTACATAACTTTAAATGGCAATAGGAGCCAAATGCCTTCAGGAACATCAATAATGGTTCATTTATTTTAAAACACAATATTAAACAAACACATCTGACAAAGAACACCTAAGTGTGACCATTAGCTCCTACGTAACTATATGTACACAAAAGGAAAGAGGTTTTGTTTTCTCATTGATTGGCTCATTCACTACATATTTCTACCAGCAATAGTTTAAGTACAAATAGGTAAAGTCTTAATCCATTTAGCATAGATATTTATAATATCCTTAAGTAGAAAATAGGCTTGTTCTTTTACCCTTTTCCATAAGGAGTAATTAAAAAGCAGTGAAGTATTCTGATAATGCAATAAAAAGGATGGCAGGGGGTTGGACTAGATAATCTTTCAAGGTCCCTTCCAAGTCCTAACATACTGTGCAATACTGTGTGTGATTCTGTGGTAAAATGCTTTATTCTTTAAAAAATCTGGGTCCATGAAAAAGAGAGGGAAAGGAAAGGGAGAGAGAAATAAAGGGAAGAAATGTGTACATTTTGGTTTCAGTGGAAGTTGCCAAGTATAAAATGAACTTTTCCATGCTAGGATTCATCAGGCTGCTGTTAAAGATATGAAAAGCAAGTTCCAGTGACTGAAAGTATTAAGAAAATACCAGCACAATGACTACTGCCAAAGGAAGGAAAAAACCCAAACAAAAAAGAACCCCAGCCATGATAACTAACCTCTTTTGTTCATTCCTTTACTATCACTACCAACATTTTTGGATCCTCTCATTAGTCACGCATATATAAGCAGCTTTTCACAACTCTCTGGAAGGCTGCTACCCTTCTATTGTATTTCTTTTCTGAAAGTTCCACTGTTTGCAATGATTAGAAGTTATTATTTATTGCAGGACTGAGGTAGTTGGAATAGCCAACTTATACTGGTGAAATTATATAAAAATACAACTTTTTTCCCAAATAAAAAAAAACACTCAGTTCCTGAGTTTGTACCCTACAGCCCTTCACTGCTGTTTTGTGTTCTCGTCCAACACACACACTTACTTCTCATTTCACTCTCAATACTCTCAATTCCACTTCATCTTCCCTTTGGCTGGACAAGGTAAGTTTCTACAGACTTTCAAGCAACACATTTTCCAAGTCATGCCAAACCACACTTCAGCTCCATGCTCACCAGTGCATTAATTAGTCTAATCTCCCTCCTCCATGCAGTTGCTAATTTCTATTTTTTAAAAGGTGTGGAGGAATGAAGACATCTATCTCTTTCAAACGAACAGGAACCAGCCATCTGGATTTGGTGTAAGTCCTCAGGCAGGGAACACAGATATATAGATAATCAATGCAGGCCTTACTTCCCAGGGTGTCCTGATAGGTCAAGTCTAGGTGAGGTAGATGGACTGAGGCATTAGCTGCATTTTATACTCAGAGAAGTCCTTGAGCTGACCCCAGCCACTATGGGTTATCATCTCTGATTATCCTTCACTGTCTGTAGCCAAATTTAATGGCAGAAGGCAATAACAAAGTCACTTGAACTGCATCACCTTGGGTTTACACTGGCACAACCCCTTGTCTGAGCAAAACAAAACATTTGGCTTATACAGGTAATAGCTGTAGTCTGACTGTTATGATGCAAACTGCAGGTAAGTTAAAAATGATTATAAACAGGATTGTAAAGGCACAACACAGCACCAGTCTTACATAAATACTCATGGAGGAATGTAGAAGCAAGAGACTTAAAGCGTCCAAAGTTTTTAGGTTCTATGTAATGACAGCTACTCTCTCCTTCCTTACAAAGAACTGAAATCTTCTGAATTTCAAAATACAAAATGCTACACAGCGGCAAAGCTGTAGACACTTAATATTTTAGATGTACAAAGGACAAGGAGTCATGCACTGAATTTAGTTATCTGAGATGAACTCTCCTCAGTAACTCCTGATTTCACAAAAACACAAGTATATATATAAATTTTCAAAAAATATCTTCAGAGTGCATTAAAAGAAGGCAAGATTACATTTTGTCATCTGGTACGTGCTCAGTGGCTGCAATTCTGCACTTGAAGGCTGAGTTCCATTTAATACCTTGCAATAGCAGCACCCAAACAGAAAAGCCCCTTCTCTTAGCTCTAATTTGTCCACCCAATGGGAGGCAGAGGCTGAACATCTCCACCTATTAATGCAGGTGATAGTACAAAATCTCATCCCATCTCACCAGACTCTTGGCAATATTTCTAATATTTCTAATATTTACCTTTCAATCCCTTCACTCCCAGTTAGCATGCATTTAGCACACTTACAAACATACACTGTGCTGCTTCTGGCTCTAACCTACAGTGGAACATGATGGAATGAAATAAGCTTCTCGTCTCAGTTGCTCTTGCTCCTAGAAAGTATTTGTTTATCTAGAGCCAATCTCTGCTCCCGTATCTATGTAATGACTTCCTCACAGCAGCCAGAGATTACCCACACCGCTGATCACTTTATTACTTCAGAATGGCTGTTTATTTACTTTAGTGCAGCAGTAACATGCAGGAATAAAGCTTGTCACAGCTGGGCAAACTTACCATACTCCTTACGCAGGTGGTCTGGAATGTGGGGCTCATAACCTTCCTTCTCAGGGACCTCCACAAATTCATCTTCATCCTCCTCATCATCATCGTCATCTGAGGCTTTCATCTACAGAGACATTTTTGTTGGGTCTTGTTTAAAATGTGCAGACCGCTTCTCATTTCCCTTTACACTGAAAATATTTCACAGACATCTTGATAGCCCTACTGAGACTGCTCTATGTCAAAAGTATTTCCCTAATCACATATTTAATCTTTATCTAAGATTACACATATGCTTAATGCTTTATCTCTGAAGCCATACTCTAGCCTAACGGCTTCTTTAAAGCACCTTTTATCCATTAGAACACTTGCAGTTGGTGAAGTCTGAGAAAGTGTGAAGCTATAAAATAAGACCAAAAAACCTTAGAATAACATCAAGATTTTGACTTAATGAGCAAATGATAGCCTTATCTCTTCTCCTTTGGTTGATTTTACTCATTTAGCTGCACCCAAATAGTCTGTGGCATGCTAAAAAGTGTCACAAGTTGTGTAAGTGCTCAAAAAACAGAGCAGGCAAACAGGAGAGGAGGCTGATGGACCGGAAAAGTACCACTGACCAAAGTAAGAAATGTGTTTCTTCACAACACCACTAAAAATAATTAGATCCATTCTTAACTTACTTGGAAGGTTCTAACCATTCTTACCATTAGACTGCACACAACACTATGGTCAAGACCAACAAAACAGGATTACTTGGGTCTACACTGCAATTTGAAATTGAGTATCAATGACTACTTGGAAAATAAAGCCAGAGTGAGTTCCCAACAACTAACCAGATTAATTAATTCACAGAAGTGGCTTCCAGTGTATCATTCCAGCCAGCTACTACTGTAGATGTGCTATTCCTGACTTTTTTTTTTTCCCAAACTTGTTCTGTACCTGCAAATGATTTTTTCTTCTCTGCTACACATAAGCTAAAGGAATCTGTGCCACCTCAGACATGGCCTGTATTATCAAACCTTTGAAAATGCAAACGCCAACTGCCCTACAAAGGGCATGATGGAAGTTTTATGCTTTATTTCCTTTGCACATCTCAGTAGTCACCTAGTTCTTAACAACAACATAACTAACACATTATTGTATGTTTTTACAAATCCAGAAATATGAAGGGGTATCCACTAAAACTAGCCTACCCACAGGCTATCACCATTTTCAACTTCACTGCAGCAAGCCAAAGCAATAGATAAGGAATGGCATTGGCATTACCATATTCAGTGGTGTTCTTAATTCTCTTATTGCACCTAACTTACGTTGATATTCATATCAACCACTTATTGTTACAAGCATCAGAAGACACTGCAGGTCTTGCCAGCAGCAGAATTTTCCCAATTTAAATCACTACTCTAATCGTGTGTCACAGCTGCGCAGCTGACTTCCTTTAAATCATACATATACTCTGAAGCAAAAAAAAAACTAGAAACCACTCTTGTTTTATTAAATGTAGGTAAATAATTAAAATAAATATTTTTTAAAAAATCATCAATTTTTAAGGTCAGTTTTACTTATAAGCTGAACCAAATTAATTTCTAATACAGAATATTGATATTAATACACCTATTGATACACTTTAAAATATAATGAATGGATAGGGCAAGTAAGAAGTATGATTCTTCCCTTTGTTTAAAATAAAAAAATGAAACAAAAAAAGATTTTAAAAGCTGCAGTTCTGATGGACAAAAAAAAAATTAAAAAATGTACTGTCCCAAGGAACAGATTTACTACTGCACTTTTACCAGAAAACACCTAATTAGTCTTCATTTTAAAATAAAGTCCTGGCATAACTGTATTAGAAAGTACCCTGCTGTCAAAGATGGGTAACAACTACAACACAGTCTCTTCAGCCCAGTTATCAGAACTTCAAGCGGCGCCAACCTTCAAGCTATGCTGGAGGATCTTACACCCCAGTTTAGTGCTTGTTTATCACTGCAATCGTTTTTTCCTCATCTCAAAGAAAGAAGCAATTCAGACCTCACCTGCACAGCTAAGACAGATGCAAGGTGAACCAGACCTCCACGTCAGGAACCAAAACTGAGTTCTAATGCAAGGAAAAGAGTAAATATTCTATCCCTAATCACAGGCTCACAAAGGCATTGGACATGAAAGAAGCACATCGGTGTTAAACTGCAACTTTTACAAGACCTTCCAGAATAGCCTTTCAAAAGAAAAACATCATCAGGTTTTGTACTCCACACAACAGAAGAGGTCTAGAGATTTAAGAGAAGTTTGTTTGTATTTTGGTTTCAAAATTCTGCTGGTGGTGTCCTTCCCTTTTTATCTGCTAGGGGTAATTTAATTAAGTCTGGAAATAACATCCACTGTTACTTCTCTAGGTTGAAGTGGGGCAACATTGAACTTTCCATATTTGGATTCTATTTGTCGTGCAGCTATTATAAAAGATTTACCAAGAAAAGCTTGCCAGGGATGATCTTAGCCCACACTTTGTGCCATAATGTAAAAGCTGATTAACTTTCATCTTATAAAACAGGGGAAAAAAATTCCTGGAAATTGTATTTCCATGTTTTTTACTCAGTAGTAGCCTGTACACAAATAAACAGCAACAGGTTTAAGTAATTAAGAAATAAGATCAAACTAATAGGGAAAGAAAACACAGTTCAGTCTGATCATTTAACTTAAACCACCAGATAATACCTAAAATATCAGTGGATATAATAGAAGTACTAAC
The DNA here is from genome assembly GCA_013399135.1 of Heliornis fulica. Lineage (NCBI taxonomy): Eukaryota > Metazoa > Chordata > Aves > Gruiformes > Heliornithidae > Heliornis > Heliornis fulica. The sequence continues at coordinate 24,125 of VXBZ01010922.1, read as the reverse complement.
ATACGTGGCACACCAAGAGGACTAGAAAGAATTCAGAAAAGTACAGTGGTTAATTGAAATTTCTCCTGGTTTATACACATGCCGTTGGAGGCACGTAGTGCTCTCTACATTAATATACTAAAATCCGGTGGGCTTCACTAATCCTGAACTTGAAAACTGCATTAGAAGCAACTTTGCTTTATTACCTGCATGGTCTAAAACTTTAAAGCATGTGAAAAGCCTGATGGGGAAAAGGCATAATCAGATGCAAATTCACTTTGTTTAGGTACAATCCATGAACTGTGCATTCAAGTACTATAGGAAACATTAATCATAGGAAACTGTAATTTTTGTTATCAGTCTAACACTAATCAAAAGGGAAACCTGTCACTACCGCTGACCTGTGAAACGTCCCAATTATACTCTTCGGAAATGACAGGAGCACTTAACTTCCTCACTGAGTAAATGACGACAATCAATCAAGTTTGAATAACAATGAGCCACGGAGCTGAAAATTATTTTTTGTATAGAATCTACCCAGGAATTTATGAAAGGTGAAAAGCAACCCAAGGTTTTAGGGGCATTATGGCTTTCAGCTAGTGCAGTGCATATCAAACACTAAACAGAATTTATGTGTTTTAATTTTCTAAAAGGTAGATGTGGACTTGGTGCTACAATGCATAACATATAATGCCAGATTTTAAATATGGGGGTCATTTTCATAAAATATTATGCTTATTGTTCACACCTTTGAATTTCCCTGGGGGGCTTATAGTAAATTTAGATTTCCTGTAGAAAGAATTAACTGCTTAGCTAACTATCAGGAATTAAGCCCCCTTTTCCCTTTAAAAACACATAAAGTCTTTATTTTGATATAATCTTTAAAAAGGTAAGTTAATTATCTTTTTACTTTAAAATATTAAACTTATTACTGGTAGAAATTCAAGAAGTTGCACAGTAGCAGTGACTAGTTATATCACAATTTACTTCACTCCAGCAGTACTTCATCAGAACGATCCCATAAACGCTGTTATGTTTCACCCCTTTTCTACAGAAAGGAGAGTTCACGGGCAACATTATTAGTCAGAAAACTATCTATTGTTTTAATTGTACTTTTCAGTTGCAAAGAAAGCTCCAAAGCATGCTCTACAGGCGCAGTATGAAAGTTCAGCTGCCTGCTAACAGTGTTCCAACTGCAGGTAAGCTTTTTCATTCAATTAATAAAATAAAAATCAATGATCCATAAATTAAATCACAAGAAATAAACATTTAAGACAACATTTTCAGTGGCAGAATTAGAAAGTTATAATCGTTTAGGAACAAGTGGTTAGGTACTGCAAACAAGAAAAATGAGAATAAGATAAAAACAAGCAGGGCAACATATCTGGAGGGAAGTAAAGCATAAGCTCAGCTGACAAATACCACAACGTAAAGCTTTTCTTGTAGTGTACAGAATTAAATACCTCTAAGATAAGTGTCACGCAACTATTTGTTTCTCAATAACCTGTCTAAGAACATGGAAAAAAAGGTCTTGTTCTCTTCTAATTATCAGGTGATACAAGGAAAGTCACTAACACAGCTTGGTAGTCTATTGGATGCACAGAGTGAACTTCCTTCTCTGTCACTAGACTGGTTGGTCCATGTGAAGGGAAACCAGGTTCCCAGACACCAGGGCCCACTCTGCTCCTCAAGCTGCATGGAGGAGGGAAGTTCTTCCACTCAGTCTTAAGCTGCTCTGCAATGCTGACAATTATGTAGGTATTTGTTCATCTAAATGAATCATGGATTTGAAAGAAAACCTGTGTGTTGGTTTGTTGGGGTTTTTTTCAGCACAGCAGAATTCCTGACCAGATAGCTCACTGTGTGAGAAAATGGGATTTGGCTAGACAATTTCCACATTCCTGGGCTGAACTTGTCTGCATATGGGAAAACAGGGTAAAAAAGAAGAAAAAGAAAAAGGACAGAAAATAGACACGAGTTATTTTCATTGTAGTCAGTTAGATGGTCTCCTTGATTCTCTTGAAATTCAATAAAAAATTAAGATAGGGCTGTCTTTTCCAGCTAAAAAAAGTGCCGTTAAACCATTTGCTCCTTAATTAATTTTAAAATACCTGAAAAAACAGATGTTCTCTTATTATTATGCATCTTATTAAAAATACTAAAAACAAACACTGGATGCCAGTAGAAGTGCAGTCATATCTTTTACTTTGGAGTCAATGCTTCAAGAACTTCCAGCTGTTTGAGTGCAACCACAGCTCCAGTTAAATGCCTTGCTCATTAATCCCAACCAGTAATAAATGCAACACCCCCCCACACCCCTTCCACTCACTGCACTACACTTGGAAAGATGTAAAAAGCCATTGGTCCTTTTCCCAGTTTCATACAAACTGATTGCTACATTCTGTTAAAAGGATTTAAAAACCTGAGCCTCTGCAATCATAATTAAAGCAGCAATAAAATGACTGAAATATACAATGCAATCAGTTTATAGGATGAGATGTACAGCCTTTACTAATTATTCCAGAAAAAGAATGAAGAGAAAAGATAGCACATGAAGAAGTCATATCTACTTACTAAAAACACTGCTTGCAAACTACAGCTAGGACCATTAAATAAATTTTGCATGGTCTAATTAACTTGGTTTGCAATCTCAATTACTTTTCACCCAAGAAATCACTTTTGTTCAGTTTTATGCGTGTCTGTTTCCCTTTTTTTTTTTTTTTAAAAAAAAATGATGTAAGGCATCCTCAGACAAGTGAACTCTAAACTTCATTTGTCTTTCAGCAGGCTTGATGGCTATGCATTTAAAAACCCATTCTATCTTATAAACTAAAAATTAAATGTACTCAGCTGTGATGGTCATCATTGCATCTGCTATTTATATGCTAATACCCTCAGTGGAAGATCTTGCAAATTATTCCACCATGCCAATATCTCATGTGCATCTACTCAAAGCCAACTAAATATTTTTCTAGAGGCAGAAGATTTGGGTTAGGGAACCAGAATATTTATCACCACAGAACCCAGTTAAAGGGGCAACCTTAAACAAATACAATTTTTTATTTGACTGCAATACAAAACATGCTTTGGTCATCTTAAATGAAATTTGTGGATATTCAATGTAAGCAAACACTGACTGGGTAAAAATAATTTTCTCAGTGCCTATAAAAGAAACTGAATAGTCAAACAGTGTATCTTATGTGTAAGGACTTGTACAAATTCCTTCTTTTTCCCTTATTTTATATTACCCAGTGCAGGATGAAAATGAAATAAACGCTGGCATTTTGACAGATTTCAGAATCGTGCTTAAGTTTTCCTACGTGAAAACATAAGGAAAACAAACTACTGTAAGAGCTGTATTTATAGGGACCTCCCACACATACTCCCTCCCCTCTGCTCCATGATTTGAGCATAAATTCAAATGTAGATGACTGCAAATTAGATATGTGGTCCAGGCAAACCACATTTTATGTTTACCAGTAAAAGTATCATCCATTGTTCACGTTATTTGTACTTGCTCAATAGCACATAGGTTACTTGGTAGGTCTGACTTCTATTGAGGAAAGTACTTTTCCCACTATTTCATAATTTTCCAGAAGTTAGTAAAAATGTGTAAAGGGTTCCAGCCCAACAGCTGGCATAAGCAGAACCATGGAGCACCAGTGTACCTTGCCACAAATTGCTTGAGCAATTTAAACCACCCAAGGTACCAGTTTTTCTTTAAAGCAATGTATGCTAGCCAGAGCCTGTGAGTACTGCAAGTGCTAACTTACTCAAAAAGACCAGGAGGTCTTAAGGTGCAAGGAAGTTAAAAAAGCCTTAGATCTTAATGAATCATTGTTTAGATTAAATTAGTACGTCCTATGTTCCAAATGGACTGGCATATACATTTACAGTTCCACGGAGGAGAGCAAATCAAGGTAGTCTGGAAAGCTGGAGTGCATTTAACAAAACCCGTATCTGCAAAGAAAGTTCAGTACTTCTTTAGCAGTAACTACTTAAGGTGCATCCCCAGATATAGTTTCCTACCTCACAAATAGGTTTCTACCATCCACCAAAATCAACAGTACTTGGCTGGATAGATATTCTTAAGCCTTAAGAAAGTACATTAGAAATGCAAAGTTCTCTTGCATAACCCAAACTTTCATAAAAGAAATTTTACAGAAGCAGTAACAGTTTCACTTGAACTACTGAAGATCTCCAAGCCTAACACCTTTTCTTTCCATGTATCCCAGAGAGCTAAACCAGAAGTTTCCCACTATACATTATGAAAGCTAACAAAGCTTTCTAACAAAAAATAAACTCCTACAAAATTTATGCTAACCATCTACATTTGATACCTATATTTAATGTCTATCATCAAAAGTCATTGCAATGTTAGTTCTTTAAATGTCTTTATGTAATATTTATACAAAACCAAAGGTTATACTATAGTTTTAGAAGTACAGGAATATATTTCTCTACATACACTACATCCTATTACAAGGTAAAAGATAATATATATTAACAGTAGTATCTGGTTTGGTATGGGTTTTTTTTAATCCAGCTTTTAATTCACCCTTTGAGATATGCTAATTATACATTACTCCAACAATTTAAGTCTTCTGATAAGTAAAGACTGACCCTCATAACTGCACCTGCATTACTTGCATTTATTCAGTTACTGAAAGGGACAGTCTTAATATTGGTACAGAAATCGTCTCTGGATTAGGTTCCAGTCAGTTCAGGTCCTTGATTCAACAGGAGTTCTATCACTGGTATAAAGGGAACACTGGGAACCATTAGGGTAGGAAATACAGGCAGGACTGTACCTTTTGATTGCTGCTCATGTTTATACAATCTTTAAGCCAACTATAAAATCACTATCAGAAGATATGTGTCCTGGTTGTGGCCAGGACAGAGCTGACTCCCCCAGACAGCCAGCACAGGTAAGATGAGTTGGCCTGGGCTGTTTCCACACCACCTGACATCAATGAGCCCTATAAAAGGGGTGGTGGGGGGGAGGTGGGGGTTGGTCCATTGGTTGTGCGGCCCTTGTGATGGTACAGTGGTCTCTGTTGGTTTCAGTTATCACCGTGTGGGTGTGTCTGATGTTCCCCTCTCAAAGTGTTTGTCAGTAAACTGTTTATCCCAACTCACGGGCCTTGGGCTGGTTTTTCCTCCTCTCAGAGGAGTGGCTGGGGGTGCTCAGCCTCTGCTGAACCACAAGAATAAGCTGCTTCCCTGTTCAGCTCCCACAAGTACAAAAACCCCACCTGCTAATTAGCATTGGTAACTACATAACACCATGAAATACCTGGCAGAATTTCACTTCTAGTGTTTCAAAAATTGTAGAATGGATGAAATAATTTAAAAAGAGGAAAACATAAAAGTGTTGCAAACATCTGTGCCTTGAAAACCAAACTTGGTTGATTCTCAACTTACAGATAATCATGACTAAAGCAGCTCTGTAAAGTGCTTACCCAGTTTTCCATTCATCTTAAAACAAACAGAAAGGTTTGCAGGTTCTAAGACTGAGATGCGATGAAGCCAGCAAAGTTACAAGCCCAATGGCTTACATTTAAAGTCCATGCTCACGCATGAACATACCCAGAGTTCTCAAGATGTTTCTTATTCCTAAAAGCAGAAGGAACCCCCTCATTTTTTTCACTGAAGAAAGCAGCTGTCAGCCACTGTCAAGGCTACAAGCATTAGTCTCAGCAGCCACTGTTTCAGCCATCTCTCCTTTTTTCTGCACTACTCTTTGCACTCAGATTAAATTGTTTAAAGCCATTGTTTAAGGCTGCATCCATTCCTGGACCAAAAAGTTATTTCAATCATCACCACAGAATGGTTCGGGTTGGAAGGCACCTTAAAGATCATCTAGTCCAAACCCCTGCCATGGGTAGGGACACCCTTCAGGGTGCCCAAAATCCCATCTAACCTGGCTTTGAACACTGCCAGGCAAGGGGCAATTTCTCTGTGCCAGTGCCTCACCACCCTCACAGGGAAGAATTTTTTCCTTATATCTGACCTTTCAGCTTAAATCCATTCTCCTTGTCCTGTTCCTCCCTGCCCCTGGAACCAGTCCCTCTTCAGATTTCCTGTAGCCCTTCAGGTACTGGAAGGTGCTCTAAGGTCTCTCTGGAGCCTTCTCTTCTCTGGGCTGAAGACCAACTCTCTCAGCCTGTCTCCACAGCAAAGGCACTTCTGCTCTCTAAACATTTCCATGGCCTCCTCTGGACTCTCTCCAACAGCTCCATGTCTTTCTTGTACAGTGGACCCCAGAGCTGGACACAATAATACAGGTGGGATCAGAGAAAGGAGGGGCAGAATCCTCTCCCTGGACCTGCTGGTCACACTGCTTTTGATGCAGCCCAGGATACAGTTACCCTTCTGGGCTGCAAATGTGCACTGTCAGCTCACACTGATGTTCTTGTTGAGCCATCCTTCTTCTCAGGGCTGCTCTCGGTCCATTTCCTACCCAGCCTGTAGTTGCCTTTGGGATTGCCCTGACCTATGTGCAGGACCTTGCACTTGACTTTGCTGAACATCATGTGTTTCACATACGGCCACCTCTTCAGCCTGTCAAGGTCCCTCTGGATGGCATCCCTTCCCTCCATCATGTCAACTGCACCACACAGCTTAGTGTTGGCTCAAACCTGCTGAGGGTACTCTTGATCCCACCACTCAGGTCTCCAACAAAGATGTTAAACAGTGCTGGAACACCACTCATCACTGATCTCCACTTGGATATTGAACTGTCGACCCCAACTCTTTGCAAGTGACCATTCAGCCAATTCCTTACGCATCAGCCAATTCCTTATGCATCAAGTCATACGTATCTGTCAAATCCATCTCTCTCTAATTTGGAGTCAAAGATGTTGTTTGTGATAGTATCAGATGCTTTGCACAAGCCCACATAGATGACAAACTGCTCCTCCCTTATCCACCAATGGATTTATGGTCTGATAACTCAAAGGTCAAACAAAAGTTTTTCCCTTCACAGAGATGTCTTTATGTTTTCCAATGCTTTTCAGCTAGTCCAAGTTATTTATGACTTTAACAGTATTCCTACAACTTCCTGAAGTATTTTAGACAGCATTCTGAATAATTTAATTCCTTTATGATTCAGAGGTCTATACATGGTAAAAGGTAACTTTTAGATGTGAAACTTATTTCAGATCATATATTTTTAAATTACATACAAATATTAAATAAGCCTAACTTATTACAGATAAGCAGTCAACAAAATATCCTATGAAGACAAAGGTAACATTAGATATATTTAGATATAAATGTATTTAATATTATTGCATTAACTAAATTTAAATGTGTTAGCCTGTGTTCCAAGCCTGAAAATTTTCTTCCTTTTCCATTGTTATAACTATGTTTTTAACAATATACCTTTACTGAACCTCACAAATACATTCAAATCACTTCAATATATTGCTTCCCCTTGCAAGGCAGGGTGAATAAAAAGCAGGAAGCAAATTTATATCTATGATGTACGGAGTACATACTGCTCAGTATTCATAGATGAATCAAGGGAGATGACCTTTCGGCCTGAAAAACTTAAATACTTAACATAAGGGTTAACTTGATGATAGAGACATCCTACTTTATTTTACACTCTATTAGAAGAGCTCCAAATTGCATTGTGCGACCTGCGAATCAGATAGGGATCAGAGGTCGTCACAGTGACAACTTTAAGAATTCATGGCTAGATATGCATAACAAGATATTTTTAATAACTTTGTAACAGCAGCAGGCCACACAGCCAGTGGGAAGCATAAAATATACCTCGGACACATTCAGCTCTGGGAAAGAAGACACAACCAAAACATCACACTGACGCTTTAATAAGGGTACTGTTCTGAGGGTTAATTTTGCAATGTTTTGTTTTATGTCAGCAGCATAAAACAATTTTTTTTTTATGTCTACATCTTGACCAGACTTAAAAACCATGAAAAGATCATTTTCGCAAAAAAAAAAAGATTATGAAAGATGTTTCATGGATATAAATAATTATCAGTTAAAATGGGGAGGAGGGAAGAGGAAGAAGAAGCATCTGTATGATTTAAAATGATGTTACAGTTGACCAGACTTTTTTGATAAATATTATGTAAGAAAAAAAGTGTTACCTGGGCTGCTATTCTGAACACATTGCATGCTAATGATATATACAATATGATAAAGTTAGAAAAGCAAAGAATTTCAAAGATGCAGCAATACAGACTACAGAAAGAAACAGAGCCTTTACAAACAATACATTACTTACTTTTTGTCTAAATTTCAATGTTCTATTCTACTTTTAAGCAGAACTCACTTAACTAAAAGACAGAGTTTAAAAAAAGAGGTGCTTATAAAGCTACAAGATGACTAGGTAGAAATAACTCATTAACATTGATAAAACGCCAAGCTGTAGCTGAAGACATGGAGGGGGGAGGAGGAAATCAGCAATAGTTTTGCAGCCAAGTAAATGGTTAATTTATTTTTGGCTTAATTTATTACACTTTGAAATGTTAATCTTTTTTGTGTATTTAAATATTTGAGAGTAAATTGTGACCATTAAATATTTAACTTGTAAACATTATTTGTAACAATTTCCTTTGTTATTCTTACAGAAAAAAAAAATTTGGCTTGTATTTCAGTAGAATTTTTGGAACAGATCAGGTTGTGGACAGCACAAGGACAGCCTTCTCTAAACCTAATTATTAATGACATTATTGAATTTAAGCAGATGTTTCACATGGATAAAATTAAGTACACGAATAAATCAAGATCCAAGCGCACGCTTAGATTTGACAGAAGATAAGGAAATGTGAAACAAAAAGTAATGAAAATAGGTAATGAAAAGCTGCTATATATAGTTAATATACATTGGATGTTAATATAACTTGAAATTAAAAATTCAAAATGTGATAGGCCTGTTAAACAATCACTCTGCTAACAGAGGAATGAGTGGTGTGATGTTTCTCACATTATATTGCAAACCAAGTTGTAGCCAGCTTGGGTAGTAAATATTTTATGGCTTCCAAGAGGTAATACCTAAGAGCTTAAATACACCCTCAGAGTACAACATATAGATATTGAGGTACTTTTCTATTATTACTGTGAGAAGTTAGAAGTATTACCCAACAGGTAATACTTTAGGGAAATTATGCAAGGGAAAGGTAACATGTGTGACTTAAAATACAGCGCACACGTATCCTTTCATGGCTTTTAAAGTTGCAAGATCATTTGCATCTAATCAGCTGCAGATCAGATTCTAAGGAACAAAAACTTAATAATCCAGCATTAAGAACTGTGGGAAGATGTTAACAAAAGAAGCTACCAAACAGGAAAAAATATTTCTAAAGGAACGTTTCAGCCCTAAAATATTATACCTATAAAAGAATTAAAACTCCAGAAACAGAAAATTCTATTTAAAGACCGACCTCAGACAACAGCTACAATTACACTTCTATAATAATTCGTCAAAATAGAGTCAACAATTAATTTCAGGTGTCTCCGGTGTATAGCTCTTGTAAGTGTACCTGGAAGCACAGACTGAAATGATGGCTGGCTTTGGATAAAGAGAAAAATGTCGAGCACGCAGTATGCACTCCCTCTACTGGGCATCGAGGTGATCTTTTCACTGAGGCATGCAGAGAGAAAAGAAGGATATGCCTGGGCATCCAGGTTCCGGGAAATAACAGCACTCTTACCACTTCTGCCCTCTTCCCTCAGATTCAGCAAAAAAAACCCCCTCAGATTCACGGATAAACACACTTAAAAACCTCTTGTTTATACTTTAAAAATATCAGAATCCAATATCCACTTGTGCCCCAAACAAACATTTAACTATGTTGAACATAATTAGTGTAAGTTGAGTTGTGTAAAACTCGTCGCCTCTGACCAACAAAGTAAGACTGTGGCTGTTTGTTCATCTCTCACTCCTGTGAAAAATAGCAGCTTAGGAAGAATTGTGTTGAGGACTTATCTGCTGTGGGCACAGCAATGGCAAGAAGGAATGTGTAGCCTGGGAGCTCGGTGGGATGTACTAACATTTATAAATCTTCTGCAAAGGACTTTTTTCTAGACAGTCAAACAATAGCCTTTGTTCTTTTCCCTTTGCACACACTGCTCCCAATAGGTAAGGCAGAATGGTGCCACAGCCTACTCATGTTGGCAGGGTTTAAGTGTCAAATAAAAACCTTAAAATTAAGATTTTCTGATGGTTTGAGCTCTTCTTTATCATGGAGAAGAAAAGAGATGATTGTCTCATGTCACTATAAACCATTTCAAGATAAAGTGTTTCACTGCATAAAGTTCTGGGCTTTCCTTCAAGAGACTTTGTGTAACTGAAGTTCCATAAACTTACACAAAGTTCTCCTGTAGTTTGCAAAGCAGTGGGGCTTTTACCTTTTTCACTAAAGGCAAAAAAAAGCTTCAGAGAAAATTTTCCTGATTTTCTAACTTAATGTAATTACCAAAGGATGCTGCCTTGAAAAGTTGTGCTCCATGACATGGACACCAAGAATTACCCCAGTTATGTACACCTTGCGTTCATCTCAGCCATGTGCAAGTGTAACTGCGAACCTAATAGTATCACTATCAGCATGCGGCAATGGTTAAGACCACAGAACCTTCCTTCTTTTAAGTGGCAATTTAAATATCTGTGGGATTGAGAAATACATAGTAACAAATCTCTTCCAGTTTCACTGGACAGTCTCACTAAACTATTCCTTCTATCAACTCTCGTAATCTCAATATGTGGGTTGATAAAGCCGTTCCTTCCCCTCACTGTACAGATCAGAAGCACAGCACAGGTTAAGAGGAGGGAAATTAGAGACCACAGAAGCAAAGATAATGAGCACAAAGCAAAACCAGAAAGTCTGAGAAGACTGGGCAAGTCCAAGTCCCCAGCCAGGTTTCCAGATACCCATCATTCTGTTTTATATTTGCTGATAAAACCATGTTCTCCCTGAAGGCTTGCCCAGGATGAAGGATCATAATTATACTTGAAATGAGCAAGCATGCAAACAATTCACCTTTACATTCTACAGCTAATCATACATGTACCTCAGATTGCAGTCACTAGTTGCCAGGAAAGCTGCTATCACGTCCAAACGTAAAGCTGTCCCAGATGAACTACAAGCTAGACAATTTACATGGGCCCTCCACACTCAGATACTTTATTTCCATGCTCTCTCTGTCTACTAAGGCTCTCCTTCCCCTTCATTCTAGGTGTGTTCACCTCCACGCACAAGCAGACAACAGCATACGCTGACTCTGTGTGCTAACAAATTACACCTAGAATACACCGAACTCTGTTGGACAGGAGGGCTACAAGCCAGTGCCTTGAAGGACAGCTTACCAGTACTTCTCTTCTTGGAACTATCTCTTATCTGAAGATAAGAAGAAGATCACAGAACTTGAGTATGGCAAGAACTATAGCTGCAATGATAGAAGGACATACAGACAGAAGCAACAGTATAACAAAAGTAGCAACGCGGAAGTAAAGAGGTGCCCTAGTGCTTCACATGCTAACATGTAAATATTTGACAGCTGGGATTTAATAATCGCAGTCTGAGAGATGCTGTTTATTTCATTCTATCAGGCTCTCATTTTACCACGTTTTCACATTTTAACAAAGTCATCTGATATGTGAATAAAAGATAATTTATACAATTTTCTTCTGCAGTATAAAGCACTCTATGTTCATGTTATAAATTTAAAGTGATTCAGCACTAACACCGTATTTGGGTATTTTACACTAGAGGAAAATCCTATGAATAATTCTATATTTTTTTCAATGCTTAAGTTAATCCCTCAATCTGCACTGCCGCATTTTTAATATATTCTTTGTAAGCACTGCAATGTATTTTTTTTCCCTTTCTAATGATGGAATTTATTAGCTTTCAAACCTTATATAGATAGCATTGATCAATCTCCAGAAGTGGCAACAATACCACTTTAAACACACACACACACGAAAAATCAAGGCTCGAATGTCCTTTATATCTTGCAAGAAATATAGCAACCAATATTCCACGCAGAGATGCAGCAAATGAAGTCCTGTCAAGCAAATGGCAGGAATGACAGCAGGTGTCTGGATTCCTTCATAGCTGGTTGCATAAAGGTAGCACACATATTTCACTGGAGAAAAAAAAACACTCTGACACGACAGTCTTTCAGTACTTTTCATTCAGAGTTGGCATTTTTGACTGCTGTGGTACATCAGTAGGTATTAAAATGATGAACCAGATTAATCTTGATAAAGCTTTATTTGCACAATGAAAGCAAAAGTCTACCATACTCTGTCATGGCTAAACAAGGCTCCCACAACTTAGTCCAAGGTATAATGTCTGGATCAAATTCCTGCAATCACTCTGTATAAACCAGACCGTACTCTGGACCCAGACCCAAACTGCATGGTAATTTCATCCACGGCTAACACCAGTGAGTATCATGCAGCCCTGTTTTTCAGCTACACAAACAAACCACAGACTCCTTTTTGGAACTGAAGTACTTGACCTTTTAGTCTCCGTTCATCCACAAGTTCTACCCGTTTCAATAAACCTGTCAGAGGTAGCCAATCTTTGTGACAAAAGCTTTACATAACAACTAATTCTCTTAAGATATCCTCAGTCACATGAACTGCTCACTAGAGTGTAAATTATCCAAAGCAGACACACTACTTCCTTGAACTGTGAAACACCAGCTTCGAAAGTGGCAAAAGGACATGAGTAACAGGATGATTACTGAGAACCATGCACAAAAGAAGCTGAGGACATTAACAGTGTTACACATGAAGAAACAAAGAGCAAGGAAATCTGAACTGTCGTAAACAGCAATACTGCCTTACCTGCCCCTGGCATACTATACAGGTGTCAGTGCAACTTCGCTGTGTGAAGCTACAACCAGTTGAATTAGTGTACTTTTCAGTACAGCTTGTGTTGAAAAATTTCACAGATTAAGGCTTAAGAGACAGTGCATTTTTTGTAAAGAACGTAAGCATTACTGAGTCACCTCTACTAAAACAGAATTTTAAGAAACTCACCACTTTTCTTTTTCTTGCTTTAAAGGAAATGTTCATGTCCTTATACTTCTTCATAGCAGTCTCCATTTTATTCTTGAGATCAATGGCACATCTGAGCCTATCATCATTTATTCCTGCCCTGGTAAATAACTGAAAAGTAGGAAATCACCATTCTTATTCTTTCTTCTAGACATTTGAGAAAAAAAAATGTTTTCCCTTCATAATTAAGGAAACAGCATTGTCACAAATTCCTTTATTTTATAAGTAACAATTAGTGAAGCCACTTCTTTTCCTACCTAGAATATTAAAGGTAATAGTGACTACTGAAGGCAAACAAAGAATGAACAGCTGCTACAAGCACCTCCCAAGAGCATCCTTCTACAGGCCAAATTGCATGCACAAGGCTCCTGAGCAGTAGTTATCAATTGACAGAGAGGACATGCTGCTTTCCTGACACCAGCAAACTTTGGTTTACTTTAAGTCTTTGTGAAGGAGCTCTATTTTACTGATCTTGATGAAGATGCTATCTGTCTGTAGGTAGCATAACTTGTTTGATGGCTGTCAGCATCAGCTATGTAGCTCCTGCAGTCTCCTTTTTTTTCCCCATTACTATAGAACTAGAAGTCTTTTCTATTTGCACCAATGTTTCTTCAACCTTAATTTCTTTTTTTTTTTTTCTCACTGTCCCTCAGGATTTTATGTACCCCAGTCATTTCTTCTTCATCTTTTTATGAACAAAGAAAAAAAAAGTAAAAAAGGCTCTTCATCCTACCTGAATCCAGGACTGCACAGAAGGCCAGAACTTACTTCTGAGGAGTTTGTGAGCATCCACAACACTGTTTATTATGTCAGTATTATCTTCATTCTCCTGCACTTCTATATCTGCTCAAAACAGGGAAAAATATTACTGCTTATCATACCTTCAATAAAGAAGCTAAGTGGAAGAAGCAGACACAAACCTTTCTAAAAATATTTGATCAGGGAAAGTTACAAACATGAGAATTTTCTCTTGTAACTAATCCTGAACAAAGAAACAAGATTAAAAGCTTTCAGTCCACTGATGATAGAAAGTGTTTTTAAGCCATTGCTACCCAGCAAGCACTAAATAAACCACAGACAAATGGAAACCTACTAGTTACATCTTAGAGGTACACTAGTTGCATCAGTTACACCTTCTGGTAAGTTCCAATCAATGAACTAGGCCTTGTACTAGTTTCTACATATTCAATATGGAAAAAAATAAATCCCTGCCCCAGTGGCAATAGGGACTTGATTGTCAAAGAAGCCAAGTGTGGTACTATGCAAGTAAAAGTGGTACTTTTCAGCTGTTAGTCATTCACAAGCCCCACAGATCCATTTCCAATTCTGTTGCCTGTAAGCACAGAAACAGATCTGCACTGCACACTGGGTAAACGATCCCACTTTTGGCACAATGCTGCCTCACTGCTGTTTGCATATTAAACTGTTAGGATAGTATTTGTGACTTCTCTCACACTACCAAAATATAAACCAACCTCATTTTTCTACAGATGACTCACATTATCAAAGTTTATATATATATAAGAAGTATGATCATAACCCGTAAGACTTTCTAGCAAAACTACTTACTGCGGCTTGCAAGATCTCAGCAAAAAGGAAAAAAAAATCCAGAAACACTATTTTAGGATTATAAAATTAGAAAATTATACCTCAGCTATAAAAAGAAAGAGGTGAGTAGTTAAGTGTATGAGAAAAAGTTATATATGGTAACCAGATTTCTTATAACACAGGAAACATCTTATTATATGACGTGCTGTAATGTGGTTATAACAACTAATGGCTAAGGAGGTAATTAATAAAACCTGTTAATCACACACAAGGATACCTAAGCCTAAGAATGGCTATTAGATGAATCAGAAATAGAAAAGCACTCCAAAATAAATCAAAGTGGCATCCAGGAATCACAAAAACAAAACAGTGTCCAGGACCCTCAGCACTTAGGTCATAGAAAAAACCTGCTACAACAACAAAACACTTCAGAAAAAGGCTGTGTCCAGCTATATATGAAAAATGTTTCCAAGTACCTGTGGAGATTTCAAGGTCTAGAGTATACTTATGTGAAATAAGCCCATGGTTCCTAACAAAAGTCTCATAGTCATCATCATCGAGAGCAGGGCCACCAGATTTATCTTCTGAGCTTGAGCCTCCATTTAATTCTTTTTGGTCAGGCTTCTCCTGTTTCTCCTCTAACTCTGCATCAGTTCTAGCACACTGAGAAACAGAAAGAACATCCTTGCTGCAGCATGGCTGCTCATCGTCCATACATCCAAAATATGACTGGTTGACTTCCATCTGGGAGGACGAGCAGGACGTGAGTTGCTTCTCATTAGCAGTCACGTGTTTGTCATGTTCCAGTTCTATGTCATTCACAGTGAAGTCAAAAGGATCTGGCATCAGAAGCTGGAAACAGTTTTCCATCTCTGTCAGTGCATCAGCAATCTCTCGAGACATTTCTATCAAGACAGAATTGGTTCAGAATATTGTTAAATAAAATGCTAATGTCTCTGGAGCAGACACAGACTTATGAAACAAATATGACTGCCAAAGTGATAACCAATTTATCCAGTAATTAGTGATAATTTAGCAGTACAGATCTCGCTACACTGCAGAAAGAGCAGTTAGAGAAATGACAATACTTTTCTTCAGCAGGAAATCTAGAATTTCCTGAGCAAGGAATTCAGAATCAGTGTTTCTCCTTTCCCTATCCCCAATAAAATTCCACTATACAAAGATGAAAAAAGTACTTCATAGAATTTGAAGGACAAGGTTCTGTGAGTAGTATTAGTGCTGTCAGTGGGTATTCATTCTACAGCCATGCATGTTACAGCTGCTTGCAGGTGTAGCCATGAATACATACTATTGCTCAAAAGGTGCTACTAATAAAAGTGACTTTAAGAAGGTTAAATCTCTTTAAAATTCCACCCTCATGCACAAATACATTTCCAGCATGTAGAATAAATGCAGACACAACCGGAAGCATCGCATATACCAAAGTAATTTAATTAAATAACCCTTTGTAATTGCAACATACTGTACTTATTATCTCTGTTCTTCTTTCAAAGATGTTTGTTATGGACATATCACTTAAGAGGTTCAGTCCCTAGTTAGACACATTTTTTAGTAGCAGTATGATACTGTTCATAGATAATCCTACGCTGCATCCAGGTTTCCTGTGCAGACCATTGCCTATACTTCTGCAACACAATGACTGTATATTCAATATAATTAAGGTCATAAGTCCACACCATACTGAGAAGTCTGCGCCTAACTGATTACACAGAAATTAAGCCACTAGCTCTGAAAAGTCTAACGATATGCTTGCTTGAGGTTATGAATTCATACTTCTTGTTAACACTTTTTAAATCCCTTCTACACTACCTGAGCTCACACGACTGTTACTTGTTTCCCCCAATATTCTTTAGAGCTTGGCCACCTGTCTCATTCCCCTAACAAATGTAACATTCCTGTCCTCTGTAGTAAACTATTATTTGGATAGCTATTCTCTTAGAATTTGTTTTATATAACCTTAAAAAAGCTTGCCTTAAAAACAACCCCCCCCAAAAGCCCCAACACACCACCAAATGCACCAAAACAACTCACCTTCCATTTCTTTTTCAGCTCTTTTGGCTTTTTCTTTGTAAATGTTGTCCAACCTTTTTTGTTTCTCCTCTTCCCTCCTCCTTTCAGCCACAGTTCTGGCATGAACATCTTGAAAATCCACCTAAGGAGAAAATATAGACAAAAAAAAAGTGTAACATTCCTCATGAGAAACACATAGAAAATCCATTTCCTAAGATCCTTATCGGTGGTGAAAAATCCTCTAACATCAGCAATCAGCCAGAAGCTCAGTAAGCTCAGTAGTACTTCCTTTTATCTCTTCTCCTCCGAGAATCAATAACTACAGTAATTCTGAACAGAGTTTTTACTTCTACTAATAATGGACTGCTGAGAATCAATGGCTTTTGGAAAGGGATCATAAGGTAGAAAAACAAACCACATAGATTTTCAGATCTAAATTGCAGGAATAAACTCAGATTTGGGAGACCTCTGCCACAGCACTGGAGACAGAGTTAGGGAGAATGGGCAGGAAGAATCTACACAGGGTAAGTACTCAAATTATAAGAACATGTCACACTAGGTCCACTATCAGTAAAGGAAATTTAGGAAAGTTTTTAAGCACTACTACTACAAATATACATATCACTGTATATATCACAGTCACATACACTGAAGAACTTTGTAAGCAATAATAGTAGAAATTCAAATTCATTTAAAAAAAAAGACTGAATTGGGGAGTTTTAGATTTTAGAATGACATTTGTTGGAGATGATTCAATCTCACTTTACTTTCTTATGACTAAAATATAAATCAGAGTGATTCAAAATGCTGTCTCATAAAATATCTATTTGCAATGAGGTTTTCTTTTAAGTTTGTTCTTAGAAGGGATTGAAAATGTAAATACTCTTCGCTTTTATTTTAAGGAAAGGAGTCCTGTGTTATTGCACATGGAATCCCCTTTGAAGAAGAAAGGCACGGTATTTCCTTTTGATTACTACCGTATAACTTTCATTAACTTCAACAGATTATCTTGAACACCACACAAGCCTCATACTTGGCTGCTAACAGAGTCTGCAGACTCGCTGGTGCTATCTCTGCAAGTATCCATCTTTTTTTTTTGTTATCGCTACTGCTAGACAATAACGCTTGTCAACATGCAGTAATGGCTCCTAGATACCGATATTTTGCACCAACATTTTGGAGTCACACAAGAGATCTCTCCTGTAATCTGTACACAAACTTACTAGCCACAGGTTAAGCAAACCAAATACACCCTTACCACTGAGTTTATGCATGTTTTTACACAACTGAGAATTTTGTTGGTGCCTCATCTCAAAATCACAGAAATGTTTTCATATTTATTCAGCATTAATCAAGTAATTAAACATCAAATGCTTGAATTTGAGCTTAACCATGTGCTAAACCATCTTGTTATAGAAATGTTACTACTTCTGAACAATCTCTACAGCGTGCAATAGGTCTTAAGGTTTTTTTTGTTTTTTCTTGGTTTTTTTTTTCTTCCCAAGCATTATTTATTCAAACACTTTAAATAGGGTTTTTTATATGTATATAAAAGCCTGTAGGAGGAAAAGGTTACTTTAGCTTTCACAGAAATGGGTTTGGAGACTCACCATTGTTTTAGGAATGGTGAAGGATTTTTTTTTTTTTCTCCTATTGGGAAACAAGGGGCAGAGGGAAGGAAGGAAAAAGAGCCAGTTTCTAGACATACAGCAGCACAGTGATCACCAGGGTGAGCTTTTTGGCTTTCAGCATCTAATTTTTATATCAAGTTCACACAGCATTCCACATCAGGAGAAACAGATCCTCCAAAAAAGCAACATCACGCACAAAAAAGGAACCCAGGAACTACAGGTACCATTTCCAGCTAGTTGTTGAGTTGCACAGAAAACAAGAGATAGCTAGAATGTCCTAACTCACAACTTCTGCCTGATACCTGAATACCTACAGTACAGTCATTGGCCCATTGTTTCCCTTTCTGTGTCCCAAAAGGGCCAGACACAAGCTGCTCTGCTGTGTTGTTTTATATTTCAGCACCTGGTCATATACTTTTACAGCACCTGCTGTGTATTTGCAGTTTGCAATTGACAAGGAGAGTGCACCTCACACACCAGCCTTCTATCACCAAGCCTACAGCACACAGAAAGCATCCTGTTGTTCAAAACAGGGCACAGCAGCCTTCTGCAGAAGCCTCACAAGGTCAGAATAACTCGGGACCCGAGTCACACTGACTCCCTCGCTACCTCGGGTCACCACTAACACAGAAACTCAGTCCAAAACCACGTAACCTCTTTTAAGTGATATGGACTGAGATCAGTGCTGTCGTTCTGCCTCTGTATTGGTACTGACTATGTGAAGGGATCCTTTGACCACTGCTCTGCAAACATGGAACCCAATGCAATGTATTGCAATCATTCTTGATTTACCTGGTGTAAGCAGCAGGCACAGACAACTAGTGCAACTTTGGGGAATTAAAGTACAGTATTAAAATAACCTATATTGAGCTGCATGAAATCCTATTCACTCCATAATTGCAGCTCACTCTGTAATTCCATCCATGCTTTCATCAAAAGCAAAGATACTATAATAAAACTCAGCTGCCTAATTATGCAAACATTTGGAAATGTTTGAAACCTTCTTTCCCCTCCCGCCCCCCCTTTTTGTTAAATTTTGAAACAGGGATTTAAAACCAATTCTTTTCAGATATACTTGTTCTTGGCACCTACTAATACGGACCTATTAACATCGAAACACTGGGTAGCTCTCCATGTTTACACCCAATAAGGGCAGCAGTTGTCATCTTCTAACCAACTGTTTACAAGGTGATTTTAGTGATAATAAAAAACAGCTAAACAAAATCAAAACAAAAGTCAACGGCCACAAACCACAGACACAGCTAACACATCTTCTGCTCTGTATTAGTTCTAGAAAGTACAAATGCCTCCTCAAATCTTCTTGTTGCTTTCCACATTTCTAGTATTAAACTGGCAAAAGGTCAGTTCAGTCTGCTTGCTCATCTCAACTCTTCATGCACAAGAGGTATCAAGCTATGTAAGACTGTTTCTACTGGTACTACAGTTTCTAGAAGTACTTGACTTCAGGTGCTCTAGCAAATAATCCAGCCAATTTTGCTGGGTATCTTAACTATCAGAGATACACAGGGTAATCACCTGGTTTTAACTGGAGAGCAGCAGTTAACCCCAAGGAGCACAGAACATCATGCCACACTTCAGCTGATTTGTCTTACACTGGTAAATCTGTATTAAATGTTAAAGCTTCCCTGTCTCAAGTCTTGCATTTTTCCTTGTCTCTTTTAATTAGATAAATTTTTAACATTATTATTATCAAGTCAAGAAGGAAGCATCAATGAACTTTTCTGAGCAGATGCCAAAAACTGCATAGAAGAAACACCGCAATACAATAAACAACACAAGTAGGGTACACTATTAGATTAGCATGGAACCAGGGCCACAGAAATACACCATGCATCACAAAGGTTTTTCAACTACTGTTAGGAACACTGAATATCATCTTTCTGAAGAGAGAGTCAGTAGGTTTAGTGAAAGCCTGATGCTACCATTGTAGATAGTGTGAATACTAGAATAGCATCCCCATTTTAATCACATGTACCTCAGAATAGATACTGAAGGTGAATGTTGAAAACATAGTCTTTTGAAGCTTAGAGGGAAGATCTTAAAGAAAGTGTTTACATATGAGAAATTCCTCTTTAAAACTTCCTGTATGACATATAGCAACACTGCAGCTGTGGAGGCCTAGCACCTGTGCTTACTGTCACTGTCTTACCACGAATGGATGCTAGAACCAGACAGCTCAGCACACGAGGCAGGCTAGTTTAAACTTTCACAGAAAAGCTTAATAGCTGATATACCTTAATCTGAGGGTAAACCAGTATTTCCTTCTGAAAAGGAGAGGCTTCAGGTAGGCATCTGTAGGTGAAAGCCTATTGGTGAGCAATACTTTGGCACCCCAAGTAACGGCTAGTTAAGCTCAGTCCTGAGTACAAGCCCGAGTTTTTTAAAACTTCACCATACTGCACGATGAACAAAAAGTCTGTGGTTTGCCTTTAAAAGGCCACGCTCAACCAGATGTCTCCTAAAGACAGTATAACTTCCAACAGCCTTTCTTACATGTCTTGGTTTCCTCACTTTAAGCAGCTCCTAGAGATCACACCTAAAACTGCACACAGACGTAACACTGCAGAGTACCTTCTTATTCTGCTTTAAGAAGTGGTATCCCAGAGAAAGCTTCTTGTAGGCCTCTCCATATTTGTCATGCCACTCTTGCACTGACTTAATGGCTGCTTTCCTCAGTTTCTGTGCCACCTCTTTGGGAGGGGGAAGAGGCTGCTCATGGTTTATTCCCACAGTGAGCTCCAAGAAGTCTTGGAAGTTGGAGATAATTAGCGTCCGGAATTGATGGGATCGGACAAACAGCTCTTGCACGATCTGGAAAGCCGAGAAGCGCATCTCGGCGTGCTCTTCGTTGAGCCGTGTCATCAGCAGGTGATAGACGTGGCTGATATGTTCGTCTGAGGACCTGAGGGAACAACAAAAAGCAGGGGCGGGGGGAGGTTACTGAAGAAGCAGGTGGAGCACACGGAACCACGGTTCTAATTCATGTCACACTGCGAACCGCAAGCTGCACCCGGCTCAGGCCGCAGGCCCGGGGCAGACTCTGCGCAGGGAGAGCCGCCGCGGAGCGGGTGGAGGGTATGGGGGAGGCAGCCGTACTTGCAGATTTTCTTCAGTTCCTTCATCCTGCCCGGCTCCAGCCGCAACTCCCCCGAAGTGGTGAGCTCCTCCACCAGCTCGGCGAGGCGCTGGTCCATCCCCGTCGGCGGCGAAACGCCGGGCCCCACAAACCGGGGAACCCTGTCAGGGCGCCGATGCCCGCCCCTCAAGAGAAACCTCAGCACCTCCCACCGCTCTGACCCGCTTCCGTGTCGTGACAAGTGCGTGGCATCACGTCATCCGGAAACGCGAATAGAGGAAGGCGGGGAAAGGCTTAAAGGTACCGCGCCTCGTTTAGGGGCTGGCTTAACCCCTTGTGGAGCGCGGAGGCGCTGAGCCTGGCTGGGATAGGCTGCGCCCACCCCGGACAGACGGGAAATGCCGGCTGCTCAGCGGCGTCCCGTGCTTCGCAACCCTTTTACGGTGTTTGCGCAGTCATTTCAGAAGGTGGATGTGGCAGCAGGAGAGGCCAGCGGGCTGGCCCGGACACGTTGCGGGGCTGGGGCGAGGGGCAGAGGCGCCGGGTGCTGTGTCAGACGTGCTGCCCGTCGGAGACCCCCAGCTGCAGGGTGTCAGGGTTAGGCGCAGGGAGAGGACGGACCCTGGCCTTCGCGCCACAAGATGGGGCCTCCCTTGACATGAGAGGGAACCAAAACCTTAGGACTCCCCAGCCTTCTACCCTTCCCCCCCCCCCCCCCCC
>VXBZ01010921.1:0-23663 GCA_013399135.1 Heliornis fulica | reverse complement strand
CATCAAACGCCCGGGCTTTACCGCCCGCCCTGCCCCGTGCCGGCGGAATGAGGCGGGGGCGGCGCTGGGGGCGGGGCGGCCGCCTCTCCCTGGCGGCCGTGTCGGTGTTACCGGCCACCGGCTGAGGACCGGTTGGTGAGAGGGTGGCGCAGCGCAGAGGAGGGGTGAAAAAGGGAAAAGGGTGGAAGCACCGATCCTTGCCTCCGCAGCTTCCCCTACAGGGGGCTTGCGCTGCCCCAAGTTACAGACCACCTCGGGGGAACCGACCTGTTCGGTCTCAGAAGTGCAGCACCTGGTGATGGGCTCACGCTTCATTTCCATGACGTTGAGGGGATCCAGAACACTGGAAATGCGTTTGTCCTTTTACACTGACGTAGTCATCTCTCTGTACCGTCTTTTGACATTTATATGTATAGAACCAGCGTAAGGAACCCACCCTACTGCGATTTTGTCACTGGTGGATGCGTACGATGAACTTGAAGCTGGGCGTGACCATCTTTCATTCCACATGCCCAGTTCAGTGCTGTGGGCAGGGTTACATCCTCCAGTCAGCAGGGTCTCGTCTGCAAACTCCAGGGTTTATGAGAAAGTTAATATATATAACAAAGGATATATATATTCTCCCTTAATTCTGAATTTGAGGATGTACTGCTTGATGCCATGCTTCACGTAATCATAGATTACGAGAGTGGGACTTAAGGGGGTTTTTTGATGGATGCAAGCTCCAAACTCACTGGCCAAACACGTTTGGTCTTTTTTTTTTTTGCATGCTGGAAGTGTTTTTTCATCTGACATTAATTAATGGGTAACTTACCAAGTCACTAACATCTATATATAAATTAATATATTGAATGAATGTTTTCTGCATTGCTTATTTCTCAAGATTTCTCATCTGCCCAGTTACAAGGAAACAGCTTGATCCTTCTGAATATGAACAGAATATTTTAATCTTTACAAGGTGAAAAGAATTATTTTTAACTACAACGACTCTTTTAAATAGTTTAACTAATAAACTTTTCCAACAGGAATATAGTGTTCTTAAAGCATTTGACACTGCAAATCCATAAACAAAACAATAAATTGCTTTTTCTAAACAGATCAGAAAACTTATTCTGTGTTAGGTACCAGTTTCTGTTATTCCTGATTTTGTTGGTATTCACTGAAGACTGGGGATTGTTTCTGAGCAGTAAATGGAGGTGAAGGCTACCTTTTTACACAATGTGGCTGTAATTTGGTTTCACAAGTTAACAAATTTTCCTTAAAGAAATGAAGGAGACAGAGAAAGGAAGGATTCCATTTGAGAGACTGAAAAGTGAAAAAGCTGAGGCGGAGTTGGCAGTAAAAGCAAAGGAGGGAGAGCAACTGAGTAAAAAACAGTTAATTCTGCAAGAAGGACATGCATGTCTTGTAACTCGTTAAAAACATGATTTGTGAATGCTCCATTTCAAGGTGCAGGGGACTGCAAAATCAACTAGATAATGCACTATAATGTATGCATTTTCTGTCTTTCTAGAGCTGCCGCCTTCTGACTAAGCTTCAAAATAAACTCTAGTAGTTTTCCTGTGAAGAATTCATTACATATGACAGTGTAATTCATCAAAGACTCCAGTGACTGGAATGAAAATACAGACCCTCAGTGGAGTGCAAGTGCATGGAGTTCTCTGATGTAAAAAGCAGCCCTCTGTAACTAACCTGCTATACATTTCCCATAACAATGTCGTGTTGGAGTTACACAAAAACCTTTAATGTAAGTGGACATAATATATTCCCACTGTTTTCAGAGACATCAAGAGGCTTCATGAAAATCACAGACTGTATGGCTACAGAGATGACTTACACAACATTGAATTATCTAGCATTTTGATTTGAAGGAAAACTTGAAATGATCCAGGTCTTTTTCTCTCCATAATGAGAAAGCAAACAACCACCCAGAATTTATACAGTTTAGAATGAAAAAGACAATCCAGCAATTCTATGTAAAGCTCTGATCACACACTCTGGCTTACTAGGGCACTTAGCTCTGAGCTCTTCTGTTTCAAACTACAGAATATGCAGCTGTCCAAAATGACAGCTATCTCAAACTCCTTGCAGATGTGGCTAAATAGTCTGGCTAAATATGGCTGAGCTTTGTAAACTATCTATACAGCCAACCACCTTTCCCGGGTGTCTGAGACTAAGAGGGAGGGTGCACTGACTGCAGTTGCCTGAGAACAACCCCTGTTCTGTGCTCTACCCCGCAGATTCAAAATCTACTACTATCTTGTACCACTTACTGTATGGCAAAATGAAACTCATGTAATAACACCAAAAATTTGGTTTAGGTTAATGTCATATGAGAAATTGGACCAATAAATGATTGCAGCAAATTAGTATTTTGTCTTTGTACAAGAATTGGCTTGAATTTCATGCACATAACATACTGTTCATGCAGCAGCATAACACAGAAACACTGCCTCTGTAGAATTTTTGCCTTTGGTAATTTGGCATTTTTCCTCAATCTCTTCCTTTTAATTGGAAAGTATTGCATGCTTTGAACAGCTGAATAATGTTAGGAGTTATTTTGCTGAATCAATATCCTAGCAAACATGCTTTGTCATCATGATATGCACATTTGTTGATTACAGCACTGAACTTGAATATTAAAATTTGCAAACTTATTTTAAATTCTACTTTCTCTGTCATCACTTCTTCAAATTTAGACCAAGGATGGTCACTATTTTTGTCCTTTAAAGTCAACATCTACTTTTGTAGAGATTTCATGGAGTATGTTCTTTATACTGGTGTAGCAATAAGGTGAAAGTGCTTATGCTGTTGTTTGAAGGCCATTTAATTTATTCCTTGTGGGAACATTGAAATTCTCAATGAAAACAGTGATTTGTTTCCATCTTCAAACTTTACAAATTAGTTGTGCCATAAACACGTGACATCTTTGCTTTCAGTGTAGAATTTTGCTAATTCTAAGTGTGGCTTGATTCTGTTCCATTAGTTCTACGTGTAAATACTATGTAGCACTTGGTACATTGGTTTATTTAAATGTGTCAGTGTTTAATGGGGATTTTCAATTTTGTCTGCTGGGTGGGTTTAGAGTTGTGGTGGTTTTTCTTCCTTCCTATGAAGTGGTGTACACCACTTAGTGATCACTCTGCAAGTTTTAGAGTAATCCAAATTTTCATGGCATGGAACTTGTGAGCCCCTGGAAGCTATTCTTTTTGTAGAGGTATGAGTCTAATCAGATTGCATCAAATTTGGCTTGCACTTCTACTCAGTTGTCCTGGGTCTGATGGTCCTGATTTCAAAGGAATATTTACAAGTAATTACTCATGTGGGAAGAAAGGAACTGAAATACAAACCTCTAATTTACTTCACCATGTTCCTTCAGTGTTGAACGTCCATCTGCTAATAAAGTTACTGTAAGTAGTGAAAATCTTTAATAGAGGAAACTGCATGAATGCTACTGGCAACTTGTGCATTATTCTTTACCAAAGCCACTATTATTATAAAGGATTCTGTAAGTGACTATGGGAATGCATTGCTATGGTAACTGTGATCCACAAGAGCAGCTGCTTGCTTTCCATTATTGTTGCATATATACATTAAAGATGATAATGTCCCCTCTTTCAATATTAATGTGTTTAAACTGAAAAAAAAAGACATGAACCTTTCAAAAGTGACACACTAATGTCAAATGAAACCAATCTACGAGTTAGGTTTGTTTTGTCTTTTGATTTCAGTCTTAAGAGTTGTTGAAAATTAGTGTTGTGGTTTTACTCCAGCTGCTTGCTCATGCCCTCCCCCCTCACTGGTGGAATGGGAGAGAGAATCAGAAGGAAGGGTAAAAGTAAGAAAACTCATGGGTTGGGATAAGAACAGTTTATATATGAAATAAAATAATATTAGTAAATTGTAATGAAGAGAAGAAAAACAAGTGATGCAAATGGAAAACAAGTGCTCACTGCCTGCTGACTGATGCCCAGCAAGTTCCTGAGTAGCCCATGCTGCCCCCTGGCCAATTCTCCCCAGTTTATATGCTTAGGATGATGTCATATGATATGGAATATCCCTTAGGTCAGTTTGATCATCTGTCCTGGCCATGCTTCTTGCATGCTTCTTGTCCCCTCCCAGCTTCTTGCACACCCCCAGCTTTCTCACTGGCAGGGCATGAGAAGCTGAAAAAACTTAGGATAAGTGCTACTTAGCAGCAACTACAACATCAGTGTGCTTTCAACAAACATTATTCTCATACTGAATCCAAAACACAGCATTGTACCAGCTACTAAGATGAAAATAAATGCTAACCCAGCTGAAACCAGGACAATTAGCTAAAGCTTTAGCATTAATGTGATTTTGTGCCATGAGAAATTCCTGCACAAAAGGAAACACAGTAGAGTCCTTTCCACACTGTTTTGACAAGTTCAGAGGAAATTTTCCAGTAATTCAGTTTCTGAAAAAGTCTGTCTTATGAATACAGTAATAATAATAATAATAATAATAATGTTTTCCTCTTTGCCAACCTTTCCAGGAGGAATATATAATTGGAGTTTCTGTTCCAGTAGGTTTTGGAGGTTTTTATGTCACATACTGTAAGAACGAAAATCCAGCCAGTTGACCTCCACTTCTGCACTGTACCCTACTTTCTATTTTACATTTCCAGAGANNNTTATAAGCTTAGGATGATGTCATATGATATGGAATATCCCTTAGGTCAGTTTGATCATCTGTCCTGGCCATGCTTCTTGCATGCTTCTTGTCCCCTCCCAGCTTCTTGCACACCCCCAGCTTTCTCACTGGCAGGGCATGAGAAACTAAAAAAACTTAGGATAAGTGCTACTTAGCAGCAACTACAACATCAGTGTGCTTTCAACAAACATTATTCTCATACTAAATCCAAAACACAGCACTGTACCAGCTACTAAGATGAAAATAAATGCTAACCCAGCTGAAACCAGGACAATTAGCTAAAGCTTTAGCATTAATGTGATTTTGTGCCATGAGAAATTCCTGCACAAAAGGAAACACAGTAGAGTCCTTTCCACACTGTTTTGACAAGTTCAGAGGAAATTTTCCAGTAATTCAGTTTCTGAAAAAGTCTGTCTTATGAATACAGTAATAATAATAATAATAATAATAATGTTTTCCTCTTTGCCAACCTTTCCAGGAGGAATATATAATTGGAGTTTCTGTTCCAGTAGGTTTTGGAGGTTTTTATGTCACATACTGTAAGAACGAAAATCCAGCCAGTTGGTCTCCACTTCTACACTGTACCCTACTTTCTGTTTTACATTTCCAGACATGTATGGATAAGCATAAGCATAGCTTTATGTCTAAGATATGCTATTCTGCTATGTCATTCAGATACTTCAAAAAACAGTGTTTCTAGGCCCAGTAGGCAGCAGAAGTACCAAGTGTGTTCCTTATGTCAATAAAAGTAAAATCCATTAATCTTAACGGTCTTGTGAGATAAGTATGTTATGTTATCCCTGCTTTAAAGATGAGGAAAATACAACACTGAAAGATTACAAGTCAGGTTGAAATCTCTAGTATTGACTCGTCAACTATTACGTGGCATAGAAAAGGGTCAAAACCACTAAAATTCATGTGTTATGGTTTTCCATGCTGATCCTGTTATCTGCTATTATCAAAAGATTTAAACTAGGACTGGAGAAGGTTCAGAGAAGAGCTGAGGTCTTATAAAAAATACAACTTCCATCCTAGGAGCAATTAAGTAAACTGTGACTATTCAATATGAAAAAAAGGTACGGTGGAGGGGTTATGATAAAAGTACAGCATGGTGAGTGTATCAGAAATGCTGGGTATGTCTCAAGTGTTCATCATCTTCTCTACTGAAAGGACTACAAGAATCAGTTAAAAAAACCCACAAATTAAGGTAGTGGGATGCCACTTCAGAGAAATACAATGGGTACTGTAATGGGTAATAGAGCTGTGGAACCCTGTCAGAGGGCACTGCAGACACTCAGAGCTTATCCTGGGCAGGTTCACAGCACAGAACCTTGTTGTGCCTGAGGATGCAGAAACTGTACCTGACTTTGGAAGTCCCTGAGCTGAAAAGGTGCAAAAAGTCAACAAAAGTATTAGGCCAGAGTATACGCCCACCCTATTCCTAAGTCCTCCTAGCTATCCATTTCATGGATACGGTTAACGACAGCGTATCGGTCTACATGGATGTTTGGTTTGGCTTAGCATGCTTGTCCTCAAATGTCCATACTCTGTAAACAACATTGCTTTTCCAAATATGAAACAATAAGGTAGTTACTATATTTGGTTTTCAAACATGAAACAAATGCAAATATTTGAAAGTCATTGGCAGATCAACTGTTTGACAGTAGGTCTATTATTATTCTGTTTATAGACCGTTGCATTTTTAAATGTTTGATCCTCAATATAAGATGAAGGGATTAAACACTTGCTTTCATGTCCATTTATTGACATATTTCTTAAAACTTTCTTGCCACTGGAATGAATCTTCTAAAGGACATAGAAGTTCTCTTAACTGCATTTTGCTAACTTTCAAGAGTAAAGAACATAATATGAATTCAGTAAGTTCATTAAAATTAAATCATACTGGAAGAAACAAAACAAGCAGTTGTTGACTCTGAAAGTACTTACCACAGTAATGAAATGTAGAACTTCACTTAGAAATTGCTGCCACAAAAGACACCAGCTGTTTAATAGTTGAGGGTTTTTTCTGCTCCTTTGCCAGTGTCACATAAATGACTTCATTCAATAGGATGAAGGACACATGTGATGGATGTATTGCATCTATCAACCAAAGCTACTTATCTCTCATCCTGTCTTTGCATCACATGGGCTCTAGTGGGGTACACTGTGAGGGACAAGAACTGAAAAGGGCTTATGCAGCGTTTCCCTCTATCAGTGCCCTCTGTGAATACAGCCACAACAACCCAGAGAACGCCTTCCTTCCGAGTCTGACAAATCGAGTAGTCTGGGAAGTTGGCCCAGCAGGTTCTTTTTGGGTTTTGGTCATTTCCTAAGTGAAGATTTAACCTAAAGGAATCTCTTAAATCTCAAAACGTTTGTCAAAATAGCAATAATAATAATAAAAAAAATCAAGTCTTGAACAAGGTTTAAAAAGGTACCAGTTACCTTTTTGTCTTCAAATAGTTTTAATAGGGCTGCCAGTATCTGCATCTTTGAGCAGAGTTTCTGTAATACACTGCAAATCCTATTGTAAATAATTATATTCAATGGACTAGATTAATGATTATAATCAAGGGACTGCACTATTTTAAGAATTTTTGCCAGGGAGGTAAAAATCTGAAATTGGCTTTTAATTAGAAAAATGATGCAGTCAAGCTTGGCCTTTTCAAGTGTTATGGTTTAGGATTAAACACTGAAAGTGTTACCCCGATCCACTAATTTCCCTCTGTAACCAAGAATACTTTTTTGCTTGTGAAGACTTTTCCCTTCTTGTTCTCTCCAACTTGGGTCAGAACTGAAGTCACATATGTCTCAGTTGTTGGCAGAACTACCACAGGGTTCCAGATGCTCCAGTATGAATTTCTCACCAGTTCAAGTTTAAATGATAAATGAACCACTCATTTTAAACACAATTATGTCAGATAATTGAGAGCATCAAGGATGTATATGTTAAAGCAACAAACAGTAGAGGGATTTTAAAGACGTGGAAGACTCACTGACTCCATGAGACAGGACTACTGAAGAGCAGAGAGACTTTATTCTGCTTTAACACGGTTATATAGAGCTTAGATTTTTTGGGGAATGGAGAAAATCCCCATGAGATGAAATGGGGCTTTGCAGCTTACGATAGTGGATAAAAACAAACTAATTTCATTACTCTTATAGGAAAGAGAACAGTTAGAGGAAGAGAACCTGCAGAATAACAAACTGCTGTGGAATATAGGGCTATTGAAAAATGTTCTAAGAGCAATGCTTTCAAAGAAACGTTTGACCACAGACCATATAGTATCTACCTTTTCCACAGAAAATACAGTTCATGAAAGACTGCAACTTCAAAAAATATTCTGTAGTCAGTACTGTGATCACATAGGAGCTATGAAAAGTTCCAGTTGTCCAGTAATTAGTTTCTTCTAGGAACAAATCTCGCATAAAATATTTATCTAACACAAGAGAAACTTATACCAAGCAAGGAAATAATTCTTTAGAACAATTTTACATTGGCTTATGCAGGCATCTTTTTTTCTTTTTTTTATAGTTGAGCAATCAACGAGGACTCCTAAAAATTCAATAAAACCACCAAAATACTTGGAAACAGAACTCTCAATGTTACTGTTTTACAAGTTAGGAAAAGATCTTGCCAAGAGGCAGAATATACTGTGTCACAGTCAGCTCCTATGAACTGCAGCCAAAGACTGTTTGTTTAGGGCTGACATCAGCTCTGGGCATGGAGGAGGCACAGTTCATTATCTACCTGTGAAGTACCACAGAGCCATACCACTGCTGTCCCAAGGCCTTATAACAAGTTGATAACAAGCCTAGAAGAGCTGGACTGAGGCCTCATGAAATTAACAGAAGGCAGCCCAAGCTGGACATACTTTAATCGAGAAAATGGACTAGATGATCCACAGACATCCCTTGCAACCCAAACTAATCTCTGATTTTTTTTCCAATACAGAATTACAGAAGGAACTGTAATATGAATTCAATAAGTTGGTTTGTTGATTAAGTAATGGCTTTAGCTTAAAAAAGGTGTAACTGATTGAAATTTAATTGGGTGCAATATGTAAGACACCAGACTGGATGATTTAAAAGTCCTTTCTGGTCTGCGAAGCTCATGAAAATGAGCACTGCTTCTGAAGCTTACTTGAGAAATATAAAAAAACAAATTATAGTCTAGTCAGCATAACTCCAACACCAGCTCTAGCTACTTTATGTCTCAGCCAACAGTTCTGCACGGAGGAGAACAGAGTGCTTACCCTGCTTTGCAGATGAACACTAACGAGGCCTACGTTTCTGCAGGCCGCACACCAAGGTGGCTGCAGACAGATGTGTGTGAGAAAATGGCTGTGTAGTAAAATACCTGGCTACACAGTGTGGTAAAAAATAATGAATAAGGAGCAGAGAATTAAATGTGGAGGGTGGGGGGAAGCACTAGTACAAAAAATGGAGAGAAAAGAAATCATAAAAAATAATCAGAAAATTCATTAAGAGAGAAATGGGTTGAGCCACTTGGTAATTTAAGTCCACTGACACATCTGTTAACTGTCAGCTAATTAAAATTTTCTAATCACAGAAAGTTAAAAGGCAAAGATACTACAAAGGGGGAAAGTATTGAATTTGTATCTTCATAAATAGGGAGCAAAACCACAACCACAGTTAGAGCTGGAATGGTCAGGAAAAACCTGAGGGATTTACATTTTGAAAGAGCACGTGGAATCTCAGTGCACAATTGCAGATGAGCTTGAAATTCAGTGATACTAGAAATGAATTTTTCCTTCTCTGTGTGTTGCTATGGAGGCCCACAGCACACTTATTACTTTCAATATGCAACTGCCTTCTGATGCAATAGTCAGTGTTTGTTTGTATAGCTAGAAATATTTTTTAGATGTACCTTAGAAGTGCTACATGGAAATAGTTTAGTCCTGAATAACATGGGTACAATAGCATATTCTAAATAAGCAAGAGCATTAAGATGCACTCTTGGAGCAACAAACACTAGTCTAAAACTGGAAAAAGTAGCATATGGATCAAAACATAGACCTATCATAGTGGGAAGAACAAGAGAAATGACTAAGCTTAGAATTACTAATCACAGAACTAAAGATTAAAAAACTAGCCACAGATAGAATGAAAACCAAAAAGGCTGATTTTATTTTCATTCTTATTTAGTGAATGGGAACTAAGGCATTAGGGGTGTCACAGACAGAAGACTCTCTTCAAAGTTCTTTTCAACTTTCTCTTATGGTACTTACTGGCTAAATATGAGTTTGGGCACTTACATTGTACGTAGTACTGAAGGCAAAGTGGTAGAATTTTGGCATAATATCTATTAATCACCTTAGTGCTATGACAGTGAGCAAGATGTGATCACCTGTGTTCAAATAAAGGTTTGGCATACAAATGCACCATGTACAGAACTCCCATTAAAGTAATTTTATGTACTACAGTTTAAATATTATAACTAGGAAGTACAAGCTTAATCCAAAGCTGGTTGAAATTAATATCCTTTAGTCTGGCTTTGCCTGCAGGATAACAGTATGCAAAGACGGAGGTTTGTTCCTTTTTTCCTACTCATGAATTCACTGCGTGATGTAGACCTCCATTAACTGGAAAAGGTCTAGAGACCTAAGACAAGCAAATATACTTTAAAAAAGAAAAAAAAACAGGAAAAATGCTTGACAAGGTAAAACATCTGGACAACAATAAAGACAGTATTGCCAGTAATTAATATTTTGACGTTTCTGAATATCCTAACAAACACTTCTTGTTTCTACTGTAGAGCACTCAAAGAGATGTTTAAGGCTGTGGGTTTTTTTTTTCCTTTTTACCTACCTCCTGTTCAGGAGAGTGCTATACCTGCAGTTTGACTTTATAAGTTGCATTAACCTTGAACATTTGTCAGGCTCAAAGGCAGCTTAAAAATATCCTAGTCATAAACAGTGAGATAAGCATCCTGTATTTCCTGGGAGCAACAGCCTGCTTGATTTTTTAAAATTTGAGTACTGGAAGAAATGAAGTGATACAATTAAGGTAGTGGTGTTTCTTTTTCAGTTACTTCAAATTTGATTTTCACTGGTTTTGGTTGAAAAGTAAGTAGTTCACAGGAAGAAGTATTAGTGACTGGTCTGACAGACAGCCCCCTCATTATTTTAACTGGGTTCTGCAAAAGACCATATGTTGCTGGTTACATAGCTAGAAAACACTGCTTCATTGACTCCAAGGTATTTAATTTTAAATATCTTGGGCTCAAAAGCCTTCTGCTGAATCCAAGGTAGGGCACTCTCAGAAATGTTCCAGGGTACATCAGTAACAGCAAAGAACAGTCAGAGCATCTTTCCCCGTTTCACAATAAAGAGATAAAGACACACACCCAGGCAGGTAGCATTGCTGGGGAGAGCACCAGCTGCTTTTTTGTTCTGCTCCCTACATACCCAGTCATGAGTTTTCTCAAACAGTTTCCCTGTGGGTGGACTACCTGATGTTTTCTGACTGAAAGTTAATGGCAGAACTCTAAGGTAAGCAAAATGTTTGGGCTTACCGGCCCCATATTGTAGGACACAGTGTGCTTTGGGTCTTCAGCCTCAAGTGGTTTATCCAGAGAAGTCTGCAGATAATTAGAGCAGCCTGACTCTGTGTCTGAAGTCTGACTTCAAGATCACAATCTGAAAATACATGATGTCTAGCATGCAACCATGAACGTGAATAGAGCTGCGTTTTGTAATTTGCCATCCAAAAAAACCTTCTAGGTATCTGAGTTCTTCGAATCAAGAAGCAGTATTACAGAGTGTTGTGTTATTAAAATGTCTTTCAAGTTCACAAATCATTCACATTTCAGAGCAAGTTTTGCAGCAGTCCTTATCAATCACCAATAGATCTTGCATGAGAGAAAGAAGAAAAAAAGGAAATGGCCCCCCCAAGTCAAAACATCAGTGGCTTTATCCTCTGATTCTGAATCAATTCCTACAGAGACAAGGTCAGTTAAATTACATAGTTTCAGTGCTGTACTCCAGCTGACAATCTGCTGGTTATAATGCAAGAACACAAGGGCTCAAATATATTTTCTGACATGGTGTGCCATCTGGCACAAAGCAGTCTTACAAATGCTGCTTCCCTGCTCTGCTTTTGCAGATCTAGTGACAGCATAATTGTAAGCCCTGTCAGTTTCCAGCAGAAAAGTTAGCTTAATGCAATCTATCTGTAGGTATCAGAGTCACTGTTGCCAGATGCAATGTTTCATGGTCTCAACTTAAAGATGTAATTATATTTCCACACAGAAAAATTCTCCAACACTAGAAGTATATTTGAAAGTGTAGCAGGGTTAAAACAAGAAGCAGGGAATTAGACCTCTGACTGGTTGGTATATTGGTGCTTAATGGAGTAACACATCAGATACCAAATGAGTTATTTCACTATTACGGGGCCAAATTGTGATCTCATTTCCTTGAATGCAAGAGAGAATAAAATCTGCTTTTAATAAGCATGAACAGCATGAACAGCATGAACCATCATACGGTAGTGCTGCTAAAGTGTTCCCAAGCAGCACTATCAGTACAGCTCACTACTGAGGCAAGGATCCGTGTCTTTGTGACTTGGATTTCGTGGCATTCTCAGTGATGCTGGAACATGTGGTAATGTTGGGATGCTGCGCAGATGGCGACTGGTATAAAATTATTCTTTCGTTTATGACCCGACTCAGAACTCAACCTTAGGTCTCCAGCAGGAAAAGGACAGCAAGTCAATTCCCCTTGACAGGTTTGGGGTTTTTTTTTCTTTCAATGAAATTTATAAAGGTCTGCCTCGTTACTGCTGTTACTGAAAATCCTGTTTCCTAGGCATGAATGCTACAAGGAAAAAAAGACCACAGAGTTTACAGTCAGAGTACCATGTGTTCAGATATGCTGAATAGCCAGGTCTGCAGTTCTGAAAAATGCCTCATAATGCAAAGATTCCATCATATCTTTCCCATGATTATTTTCTTATGGCACTAAAAGTTGTTGACTTCATCTTTCTCAGACTGTTCAGCATTCAGGTTAACTGAAGGCTCTCCTTCAACCTATTTATGCTATAACGTTGTTCACTGGAATCAATATACATTTCACACTGGAGAGGAACACAGAAAATACCGTGTATGCTTGCATCTAACAATCATAATTGTGTACTCCTACAGCTGAAGTGTGAGAGTACAAGACACTGCTGAAAAATCAGAGAAAGCTATTTCACGTGTTCCTGATTAAACTGAAGCAAAGGTGGTTGTTACTACAGGACAAATGAGAACATCACCCAAAGCATTGATTATAGCATGCAATTTTCTGTTTTCCCAGAAGATTCCAAACATATGTCATAGTTTTGCAAAAGTGACAAGTACCATATCTGAACATATACTTTTTTGGTATGCCACTGAAATACATTTTACTGTTTAAGCTGCGTGACTGGCAGCATCCCAGCTTTCCATGATTCTGCAGTTTTAGAAAGCCCATTCTCCTGTGGAAGCCTCTGTGCACTGGGGAAGTAACTTAAGACCAGAGACCCATGAGTTCCACTCCATAACTAAGTGCACAGTGAACAAAGGCATTAGTTTTCTGCAAATGGGATTGAAGTGGAAAGCAGAGTTGAAAGAAATAGATGTCTCTTCTGTATAGTTACTGGCAGCTTTTCTTTAATAGTATATTCTATTTGCAAGTAACATTTTTAGTATTATCTCCTTTTCACAATTAAACAGCACTTTATTGATTTCTGTCTGCTATGCAACTGAAGCTCAAAGAATGGTCTTGCTACCAACCTTTGCTTACTGATTTGACTTTGGAAACAAAACCCATTATTTACAGTAATTCTGAAAATGTTCTCTCACTTACATGAATAAGTTTGGACAATTTAAAGCAATTTAAATGCTCCCTAGGAAAAAAATTATACTCTATTTAATCATTTTAGCTAGTATTTTCAGAAATAGAGGTCTAAAGTGTCTAAATTGATATGCAAAATATCTGAAATGGGATTCATTTTTATAATGAATCCCAGAAGAATAGCAGAAGACAACTAACAAGTAGTGAATTGATGGATTTTATAGCAATATCACCTTTGTGAACTGCAAAACAAATGTGTCTGCGTTGGATTTTGGTTGCATAGAGAGAAAAACCAAGCTAAAGCAGAATAGTGACAATTTATGGCTGAGAAGATGACTAACTGGGCTAGCCCTAGATTTCATTCCACACAAAATGTGCAGTTAAAAATACATTGTTTATCTGGCTAGCTATCCCTATGGTTCCTCCATTCCATTTCAAGCAACTGCTAAGTTTGAGAAAAATTGTCTCCAATTTTTCAATATAAAAATCCCATACTATTTCCCCTTACAAAATTATCATTTTAATATCATTTTAATAGAAATTCTAAAAAAGAAGGACATAGAAATTTGCCTATTCCTATTTGGTATGCAAATATTCCTCTGTTTGCCTACTATGACTGCAGTTCAGTTTAGAATGTTCTCTTATCACCTTTTAAATGCCACATATCTTTTGAAATATCACAGGAACACTTAGGTGACCCACTTCTTAAAAAAACATAAATAGTGCAGTAAAAGGTATTTCTTAGTATACAGTATTCCATTTTGGGTCTATGCTGAATGACATATATTAGCCAGTAATTGTAAATAATATATTAAAACATTTTTACTGTTTTTTTCCCCTAAAATCTAGCTCTTTTCTGAGGCATGAATTATTAAATTCCATGGAACTGATTTCTGTAGGGGAACCAGGCTGAGACTTTGAAATCTGAATTTTCATTGGGAAAATGCAATCCATTGTACTACCAGAATACCAACATACTCTGTCTTTTCTTCTACCATCTTAAGACATTAAAAATATGTATAATTACAAAGCATTACAATATCTACATTCCAAATATTTTTTAAAATGTGCAGTTCCCAGCTAAAGAGAAAACTCAGAGCCAGATAATGGTTTGGGTTGTTTTTTTTTTTTCAGGTTTACTTCTTCTAAAACCTCTAAAAATATTAGTATGCAAAATGCAAATGTAACCCAAGATATTACTTTCCCTCAGAGACAATAACTGACCTTTTGCTCATCCATAACGTGTCTTTAAGTGAAAGGCCATGTTCAAAGCTAGATTCAAATACTCAAAATAGCCTGTGCTTTGCTGGCAGAACCTTCCAGAGTCATAAGAACTTTTAAGCCCACACATTAACTTAACCTGGCAAACATGTTTTATCATGCAATGTATCTCATAAAATCCCCGAGAGATGATGTTGTTTTCTACGTCAAATGCTGAGGAATATATAAAGAACTACATTCAAAAGCCTTTAATTTTTATCCCTTTAGAAGGTAGAAAGACAATGGAAGCATCAAGAGGAGTGTTGAATCTTTATACCTGTTGTATCTTCAAATTCAGCAAAATCCAGCTCAGGAAGCTGCAAGTTTTCCTTTTTTCCACAGCCAGTTCAACCAGATGATCTCCAGAGGTCCCTTCCAACCCCGTGAATCTACGAGTTCACTCCACTTTGGAGTGACAGAATACGTGGATGCACAAAAGTTTTGGGGTTTGCTGCTACTAAAACAAACCAGAAAAGGACTGTTGTGAGACCTTGATCTAATAATCCTTTATTTATGGCTCTTTGCATTTTAGAGGATCTTGGTTCTGGTAGGGGAGAACCAATCCTGCTATCTTCTGTACACCTGGAGGGCTGTACTCAGCAGGTAGAGTGTTGCCAGGTTTAGACTGTCAGACAAGGTGGAGAGAACATTCTTCACAGAAGAATTCAAGCTGTGCTCCAGAGGAGATAAGTCAAGCAACAACAATGTATAAATCTAAGTTCAACACTTTCTTTCTTTTTGCTAAAACTGCCTTATAAGGAACAACTGTTTTTCCTGGCTTCCATCTAGCAGAATGGGAAGATGACTTGCAAGAGAGGGTACAAGGTGAATAAAGAACACAACAGCAGGTCTGAGAAAAAAAAAAGCATCAATAACTCAAGTGCTAGCTCCACTTGAATAACTTCCTGCCACTTCTTATCTGGAATACTTAACTGATTTCTCCAAATATTATTTCCTCTTGCTTTTAAGGATGTTGAGATTATAGGTGCTTCTTAGGAAAAACAGACTTAACTTGTGAGACATTTACAGAGGCCGTGGTGTCCTGGGACCGCACTGGTTAATCAGTGTGGCACTGAAGGAACGCTGAATTATAATGGGTTTGGGGTATATAACTTCCTCAGACTGCTAACTTAATTCTGAATTGACACTTGTCTGCTTCTTCTCTACCTGCAAGTTCAGTACCCAGAAAACAAAACAGCAAGGCACTGAGTAGTTTGGAGCCTGTTCTAGGCTGGCTGAGACTTTGGACCAGATGACACCCTTAAGTCCCTTCAAACATGAGTTACTCTTTCATTTGGACTCTATGATCCTAAATCAGTCAGCAATCCTAAAAGGTGACTGCACAGGACTCACAATAACCAGTTGTTCACAATTCACGAGCAACCTTTTACAGAAATCCTGTCATACCTCCGCAGCAAGAACGACCAGCTTGACCAACAGGCTACTATCAAAAAAAGAAGTGCCTAATACTGGCCTTGTTCATCAGGTGAGACAGATCACCACAGGACAGCAAAGATCATGAGAGGCATTTTTTTATTAGTTATTTTAGGACTCTTCCACAGCTTGTCTCTGGAGAGCAGGAGGATAAAGAAAAGCAGAAATGACTGCTGAAGCAAGAAGAAATGCCAGATTTTCAGGAAGTTACGTAAAGGGAAAGAGAAAGGAGCCTGGTATTCCCTCAGATTCCTGTCCTGGGACCAAAATCATGCTACAGAGTGGTAAGTGCACCAAAAGCATGGGAGTACACACAGAGTTTAAGTGTTCTGCGTGTATCTGGCAGCACCTGGGGACCGATTCTAGTAGAAATCAGAACAAAATATGAGGAAATCACACCTTGTACCAGCACAAGACACCATTTTTTTCTGTTGCAATGGCAATGTTTCTCCATCCCATACTTTTCCACTAGCAAATAGAAAACTCCACTATGATCATTCTGGCCTAGATCTTTACAAAGGGATAGGTTTTTTCTAGTACTTTTATGATTTTCTTTCATCTATCCCTGACTGCTCACAATGAGCAGCTTTCCATACAAAATATGCATGGTAGTAGTCTGTAAGAAGACTTCCAAGTTGTTCAATTTTGCAGCAGCTGTTGAGGTGGACATGTCAGGTGTTATTTTGAGCATGCTGAAAATGAGACCTAATCAAGGGGACCAAAAGGAATAACTTCTGCTCTGACAAACTCACGGCAGATTTTCACATAGCTTCACAAAAAGCAGGGGAACAGCGGGAGCTCCTGAAAAGGCTGCGAGATGAAGGAACAACTGACTACAACAGTCATAATATATGATAATTTGGGTATCACCTAACAAAACAAACATAAGTGAAGAACACATCAAATAGTGTTTTTCAGACTCAAATAGTACTTGAATTGGATCTCCAGGATACCTTATATAGAACAGAAATAGCTCAGAGGCAAAATTGGCTTTAAGACATTCTTCAGAGGTCATTCCCATAGTGTCACAAAAAAATTCAGGGAGACTGCCAAGAAATAATGGCCTTTAGAAGAGCAGCATTATACCTACCTTTTCAGTAGGGTATGATACCCCTTCTGTGATGTGAAGATATTTCCTTGAAAATGTTTACTCTCTTGTCACTATTTCTACAAAGCAACAATAGGGAAACATTTCTCCTTGAAGAAAACCAAACAATCTAGGGGTTTTAAATGTGACATTTTAGTTTTGTGATTTCTCTCTTTAAAAGAACACACATACACCCCAAGGACCGTGTTATTTTTGATCTGAGAACTGACCATTTCTACAATATTCTGAAGGATATTTTAATTTCAGTCTGTATTTTAGCAAAGGCTGTCACAGAGATGCATTTTTCAGTTTTGTCAGCAGATTCATATGGCACTAACTGAATGAAACCAAACTCCATTTGCCTCTGTGCTGAAAGTAGACTCCTTTTGTTATTTATGCACATGGGAGTTTAGGACCAAACTGTGGTCTCACTAAAGTTAATGGCAAAACTCCCACTGACTTCAATTAGAACAGAATTTGGCTCACAGCCTCATTACTGAGCATAACAATTAAAAGAAGCTTTTACAAGCTGTATTGCTGTGTAAAAGGGCATGAACCATGTAGCACATTTCATTGAACCCATAGCCAACAGTCATTGCTATAGCAACTGAGGTTCTAACAAAGGTAGTCACTGTCTCTGTAATCATCAGGTGTCTCTATAGCAACTAGAGTTTCCAGAGAATAAGAGGAAAGTATTTGAAAACTGTCAGTTGGAAGAAAAGAGGTCTGTGAATAAGAAGGTTGGAACCAAAAGCAACATAAGGGTAAAACACAGCTCAGAGTGAAGAGAAATAATTGTCTGGAAGCGACGCAGACAATGGCAAAGGAAGAGAGAGCACAGGCCAAGGGCTAGGCTGGAGATGAGAGAGGGAGCGGGTCGGGCTGTTCTTCAGATAAGGGAAGCTACACGGCACGCCAGGCAGCTATTCACAGATCTAAATCATCTTCTGGATGTAATTACCTAAAACAAACAATGGTTACTACAGGAGAAAAGCAGAGCTAAACCTTGTCTCGAGCAGGAGTTTAAGCCCACTGGGATTTTCAGAAGCGCCTGCCTGCCGTTCTTGCTCCCACGTTTCGTACAAGCGCAGCCCTGTTTCTCTGCGGTATGGAAGAGCCCAGGCTGTGCTCCTGCTGCTGCTGCTGCCAGCACCGGGCAGATACACAGAAACGCTGCTGAACTGTCCCTAATGCTTCTTATTTACAAGGGTTTAAACAGTGTTCAAGAAGAGCTGCTGTTTGGGTGCTGGCA
Organism: Heliornis fulica; assembly: GCA_013399135.1. Taxonomy (NCBI): domain Eukaryota; kingdom Metazoa; phylum Chordata; class Aves; order Gruiformes; family Heliornithidae; genus Heliornis; species Heliornis fulica. Next base: position 5,113 of record VXBZ01010921.1, on the reverse strand, counting down.
GTGGTGAAAACAGCATTGCTCATCATAGGTCTCTTTTAGTAAAGTAAGTTTTTAGGCTCTCAGGTAGGAAGATAGCAGGCTTATCTTCACATAGGAAAGGCCAGTGTACATAAAGATACACTCCCACCAAAAATTCTTTAATGAATTATAGGCAGAACCTATAAAATATTCCAATTCCTGCTGACCTTAGGGAGATATGAATTTGGACAAGATATTTAATTGAATCGGGAGTTATCCAAAACGTCAGCTTCACAGACTAAAAATAATTCAGTTCGACCAGCAGGCTTCCTCTGAAGAAGAAGTCACAAAACTGATGATATATTCCGGAGGGACCCCACCGATGCGCTCCAGCATATTCCCTGCCCAGACCAGACCCGCCCGTGCCGTGGAGAGCGGGCGGGCGGGCGATGCCGGTCGCATCTGCGGGCAGAGACAGCCCTCTGGTGGAGCGCCCTCGGCTCCCACCGACCAGGCGGAGCCCGCAGCCCTCAGAACACGGCTCGGACAGCCATTGCTCCCGAGAAAAAACAAACCCGAGGTAGTAATAGACTTTGTCAGGCAGCTGCCTTTCTCTTATCTTTTCTTTTCTTTTCTTTTCTTTTCTTTTCTTTTCTTTTCTTTTCTTTTCTGAATTAAATACTAACTACAGCCAGGACATTTGCTGCTGTGTGGCAGTCATGGATACAGGTGCAGTTATGTGGTTGCTGCACACACAACATAATTGCATGGAATTAGAGGCTGGCCAGAGAGCTTGTGGAGTCTCCTTCTCTGGAGACATTCAAGACCACTCTGGACATGTTCCTGTGTGATTTAATCTAGGTAATCCTGCTCTGGCAGGGGGGTTGGACTAGATGATCTTTCGAGGTCCCTTCCAACTCCTAATGTTCTGTGATTCTGCGTCAGTGATGTGATATCACTGTTCGTATAGAAGGGTAGGGTATATTATTGTCAGCATCCCAGGAGAGCTGACTGATCCCCAAAGATAGCTTCCTCACCATCCAGGAACCTCCCAACACACAAAAGGGCAGTGTGGATGAAGGAGGAACACCTGGCTGAGCCTAACTGGGAAAGGAAGCATGGAGAAGGTGGAGGCAGGTACAGGCAACCCAGGAGGAATAGAGAGACACTGACTGAGAATAGAGAGAAATGCCTAAATTGTTGGAGTTGTAGGGATGCTAGGGTTGGAGTTGAAACTTGCTAGGGATACAAGGAAAAAAAGACTTATACAAGTACATTGGCAGCAAAAGTAGTTACTGAAAATATAAGCCCACAGTTCAGTGGGGCAGAGAAACTATTGACTAAAGACAAAGGTATTCCATGACCATTTCGCCACAGTTTTTACTGGCAAGGTTTGCCTTCAGACCTCCCAGCCTGCATCAGAGCCTCTGGGACCATCACATTACCTGCTCCATAGATAACTATTCTTCCTTTTTAACTCCCCTAGTAATTTCCCACCAAGAAACTACAGTTTAAAAATTATCTTTAAAAGTGGCATATTTAAGTTAAATATTTTCATCTACACTTTTGTGTTTATTAATATATGAAAAAAGTATAATGCTGCAGGGCAGCCATTCAGGCTGAAAACAGACATTGAGCCCACAGAAGTAAGCCTGGAAATGCCCCCTCGTGATCCTGACATTTGACAGTGTGAATCAATTTGAACTGTATAAATACAAAGTGCTGATAAACTGATATTACCTAAGAATTCATCTCAGTTCTGAACCTATTGTCTAAAACTTTGTAAAGCAGAGCAGATGAACTGTATTTCGATAACTCATAGTAGCAAACTGTTCTCTCTTTTAGAGCTTTAATTTCTCCAGAAGTGCCACCATCTCTGTCTTCTCAGAGAGAAAAACGCACATGGGCATTTCAACTCCCTCTCAGATGAAATTTGAGGTCAGTTTCAGCATGATGGTTTCAGTGTGTTGAGCTGGTCATTACATCCCAGGGTGCATGGAATTCATTGGTACACAAAGGGGAGAAGAGATGTTCCTGTGTTAATACAATGCCTGGAGACTGTGACACTTGAGAAGTCTCACAACTCTCCTGGGAGATTAAAAGTCCACTTCTACCTAACTCAAGATATAATCCTCACAGATAGCATCGTGCCTTGATTAGGGAGTAAAACAGGCTCTGCAGCTCTAAGACAAAAAAAAAAAAAAGAAAAACAAAAAACAAATGGGGGGGGCAGGGTAGGGGTGGCAAACAAAAAACAGACTTTGCCTTCTGGATAGAAAGATGCATTCCAGTAAGCAGAAATTATTTTAAAAGCTATTTTTCAGCTAAAAGTAATATCTAAGTATATAGTACATTACAGCTAATGTGGACTTATTTCTGTCAGCAGACACTCTGTGACCCATGTAGATAGAATACCAGAAATGCCAAATAAGCAATAGTTAAACCAGCACCTGACCTTCAGAAAAACAGAAAGGACAAGATCATTGGCAACCAGCAAACCCACTGATTTCACAGAAAGGCTCCTCTAAGGAGTAGAGCAGATCTCAAAGCACATGGAGGCCTGGCAGTTAAACACTGACACTCAGCCCACCACCGTGGGTTTAGTGGCCTTAAGTAGCCTTAGCCCACAGGATTTCATAGGCAGTTGTGTATCAGAGCAGGAGCTAAGTCAGGAAGATCTTTCTGGCTGGAATGGATTAGAGAAGGATAACAAGTTGTGATCCCACTAATCCTGTTCCAGTCTGTCTGGGGATTTTAGGCAAGCAAGCTGTGACAGAACATTGTTATCTGTGCACAGGCAATGTGGTTGATTTCTCAGTCTCAGAGTTGGTTTTGCTTGAGGTTTTTATTTATATATTAATGCACTACTTTTCAGGGTTTGTTTTTACTTTTGGCTGTACTTTTCCTAGGATTGTGTAGTTGCCAGTGTTGCTGAAGCACTGTCTTTGCTTGGAATTTCCACTAACTAGAACTAGTATTATTAATTACAATTTTCACATTGTGCTCCTTTTCTGACTTTTATTTTCAAAGATGAGAAGCTTTCTACTTATTTCTTCCTCTTGCTTTCTATTACATCTTGATAGTTTCTATAAGAACAGACCTCCACTTCCACCAAGCTAAAGGAAGAATGAATTATTGGTCTGTGAAATTCATAAAATAGAGTTAATAAGGTGAACACAGAAAATAAGCAAGACTACTACCTCTTGTTCATAAAAATAACATGCAAAAGGAGATGCAGCAAATATTATTTGTAGTAAAAGTATGGTATTATGAGAACTACTTGACATACTACCTTCCAACAAAACCTTCCACGTATTTTGGCTATCTTTGGCATGTTAAACATTATTCTACTGTGTGAAAACTTTCTTCATTCCCTTGGTAGCCTGTTCTGAAATCAGTTCAGTACAAACAAACAAACAAAAAAACCCAAATAAAACCAGTTAAACAAACAAACATAACCATTCCCTGTTGAAGGATGGTTACCAGCACAAGGCCACGAAGCTGCAGAGTATCTCTGGATACTCTGGATGAAAACAGGAGACTGAACATCTGGGCCTGGGCACTCAGATAGGTTGTAACCAAGCCATAACAGAAGATGCTAACCTATGTAGTGCCTAACCAATCATAGCCTAGAGAGATATATATGCAGCCAATCATGTAGTGCCAAATATACTAACCCTTGCTTGGAAATGTATGAGAGAGCTATGCTGATACCAATAAAGTGAACAATGCTTTATCAATCACATTGATTGCCTGCGTTCGTTCCCTTGCTGAAACCCCCGCAAGTGGCGCCCGAACAGGGTTCTGAGGGACTCTCGTTTCTGACCTGGGACCTCGATGGACTCTTGTTTCTGACCTGAGAACCAGCGATGGACTCTTGTTTCTGACCTGCCTTTAGGGGTAAGCGAGCGGAGAAGCAGCAGGTAGCAGCGCCCGGGGGGCAGAAGACTGCTAATATGCTGGCATTCGTCACAGTCCGTGCCTGGGCTACTCCTTTACATGGCAGCTCGCCGTCTGATCTGGCCACCTTTTGGGGAAAGGCTGCATGCACGTGTATGGAACTGGGGCTAAGGGCTCACCAGTTACCCTCCTCGCACAGGGAGTGCACATGGGAATAGGAGGGCTCCCCTCTCGCACGCCGTAGTGCATATGGGAATAGAGGGGAACCGGGGCACAGGCCGGAGCTGACAGTACGGATCCTGAGCGGCTTTTGGTTATCCCTCCTTGCGCAGGGAAAGCACATGGGAGCAGGAGGGGTCTCTCCCCGCCCTCACACAGGCAGCACATCAGGGCATAGGGGGATGGAGAGACGGGTGGCCTATGATTTAAAAGCTTTTTTACAAAAGCACAGTGTAGCCGAGGTGGATTGAAAGAAGGAGTTACCGGCTTTGCTAGACTATGCAGAAAGGAAGGGTGTTTTGAAGGACCCTGAGGAGGTGTTTAAATTTACAGCATGGTGAGAAATCGGTGATTGCTTGTGGCGGGCAGTAATAGCTGACGATAAGACCGCAAAAAAGTCGTCGTGGCCGTGGCGTTCTATCATTAATGTTTAGAAATTTATCAGACAGAAAAACAGCTTGCTGCTGTCACCTCAGCCCAGTTAGAAGGAAAGAAAAACTCACCGGATGAGGGAGAAATATATTTGGGAGACAAAAAACCTTCCCCACCCCCCAGAGGACCCTCACATTTACTTACCACCACCACCACCGACACCCGAGCGACAAAACCCCCTTAAAGAGCCCAGTCAACTTGAGATTTTTTTGGGGGGGACTGCATCAAACAAAAGCCATAAAGGGTGTAGCAGCCCCTGCAGCGAGGTTGATAAGACAACTGGTACAAGACCTTCCGCTGGAGAAGAGGGGAGCTCTCAGGGAGAGAAATTCCACCGCTTGGCCCCCCTCCCCGGAGCAGTCCACTGAGGAGGCGACTGCCGAGCCATCCTCAAACCAAATGTCGGGAAAGGCTGCTGCTGCCAAGAGTGAACTGTTATCCACTGTACGAGATCTGGCAAAGCTGATCACCAACCATCTACATGGGCCAGAATTTGGTGAGCGGCCGCCCTCCTACTCTGGCACGAGAATGACCGTGGCACCAGTTACCCCTCGGCAATGGAGTGGAATCAGTCGAGATGAGATACTGGAAAGAGACTGGGGGA
>VXBZ01010920.1:89241-108549 GCA_013399135.1 Heliornis fulica | reverse complement strand
GCTGCTCGGGCCCCAACATACCAGCAATACGGGCAGCCATGAAGTAAAGACTAATACCAAAGTCCTATTTTTGCAAAGTGCTTTCCTCATCATCAAGTCTTTGTATAGTGTTTATTTCCTTCATGGAGTCAACTGATCACTCAGACTGCATTTTTCTAAGTCAGTAGTGTGCTGTTGAAGTCTGGTTATCTTCCCATGAAATGCTGTGTGTTTTGCGTGGATTTTATGCATTTCAGGATTCTGCAGCTTTGAAGGCAAAAGATGCTTTGTAGTTCTATGTGTTTAATGTGCCTGTGCGGTAAATGTCCATCCTCATTCAAGCTTCCTTCTTATGAGGTCTTTAAAATAGCTTATTGCTGCATTAATGCTGAAAATGCATTCTTCATCATTTCCAATGTACTGTGTGATGTCTGTTCATACATAGCTGTTTAAGATTTCATCCAGTGTAAAATTTTTCTTAGCCAAATAATTTTCTTTAAGGCATCCTGTAATGGTCACATTTTGCACCACTATTTTTCTAGCCACAAATATTGCACAAGTAAAATTTTCACAATTTAAAAAATTAAAAATAAAAAATCTTACTGTACTTCTGTATTTGATGACTACAACACACAAGCACATTTTTTAACAATGGTTTTATTTTACCTGTGAAGGTTGCTTCCTTTTGTGTTGTAAGACAATGAAAAAAAAAGTTATGATAGGAGCTCCAGAAAGATTTCTGCTTGTTTTGGGGTATGCCTAAAAATTAATAATGTCTCAATAATATCAGATTCATCGTGGAGCAAACACTCCCTTTCATCTAAAACATCTGTAAGGCACATAACAAAATAAAATCCACTAGCTGGCATCTTCATCATGCTTTTATTCTTGCTTCTATTCTGTTCTCTCTTCATTTAGTCAGTCATACAAATAAAACATTTGCTTCCACCTAAACTTCAGTGTCCAGACCTAAAGTAGTTTAAAAGAAGAATCCAATAATTCTGTGGTTATGCAGACAGGAAAACACAAATATCAGTTATGGGTCCATGTTAAATCAGGAAAAGAAAGGAAATTCAGACTGTGATTAAGGGTGGAAAACTGTCTTTGAAGAGAATAATTTAAATAGCTTTTTTTCTAATGTATAGCAAAGAGTATTACATTGTATATTGTGGTTTTAACAAGATTTTGGTAGTATTATTCATTCATTACATTCAAAACATACATAAATGCAGATACATTTTGGAATAATTAACAGAAAAACTTCTGAATTAATTGCATTTCTTTCCTTTTGCACATTGGTCATAAAATGCAAATGGACGTCATTTGTTCTTTTTAAAGTATGGCCTTTTTAATGCAGCATTATGAAAAGAGCCAAAAAGTAAACAAGCTCTATTTTACTCAGGATTGTGAAACAGAGAAGAGGCTTGGCTCAAAACACAGCTTTTATTATAGCGAAACCTCTAACTTTTCTGTAAAGTTCTGTAAAATGAGTATTGATCTGTTGGGTTTGGAGAGTTTTGTTTGGTTGGGTAACCGCATTCTTCTTGGCAGGCTCTAGCAGACCCGAGCTGTAGAATGAACAGTTCAATCTCCATATTGATTAAATTTAAGCTGAGATTTTGCCTCTGGGAATGTAAATGATTCAGATCAAAAATTGAATATACATTTCAAGCATTAAACCTGTGCAACTGGTTACAGGATTTTACTCATATTGCAGAGTAAGTACAGGCCATGAGACATTACTGATGTACTGACAGCCAGTCTGGAAGCCAGTATTTGAGACTGTGTAGCTGCTCACTGACAAATCAGGGACTCCAGAAACTCCAGGAAGGATGTTTTGCCAAGAGAGGACTTATCTACTCACCCTTGGAGTGGAAAGAACCTTAAAACATCAGAGTCTTAATCTCATTCAAGGACACATGGGAAGATTAGGAGCTCTTGGGACTTCCAAGCACCATAGGGAGTCTCGACTACAAGAGCTCTGTGGTCACCAAGGCAGAGGAAGATTGCTTGGCAGGATGCCCCTGGAGCCTGAGAATCTGAATATCTTCAAGTCCTTGTGACCTGCTTGAGAATAAACAGGGAGAAAAAGAAGAATATTTTGGGTCTTTAGTTTAACTAGGTGCACGACAGGGAAACAGATAATTTTGACAGAAATAACATTACCCACTGGAAATCTTTACCGGCAAACACTAGTACTTGTCCAGCAATTCAGCTGATATGGCCAAGTTCAGATAAAAGTTTCTTTCTTTTTACACTTATGCAGTTTGCTATACATGGACATGTTTGGGCTTCCTATTTTTTTTTAAACAGACCCAGAAATGAATGCTAATAAAATGTATTTTTCTTAAATTATACACGGCATCAAACCAAAATCTTGTTCAGCATCCTGTCCCTCATAATCAAGAACAGATTCTTACAAAAAAAGAAATAAAGAAGGTATTTATCCACCAGATTTCCCAATTCTCCCACTTCATGTGACAAATAATTCACTGGTGCCTCCATCATATCTGTTGTCAGTAGTCTCTCTCCAAACCCATGAATGCTACTACATTTCTCTCAACACCCTACATATTTTTTGATCCATATTTTTAAATTTTAATATAAATTTTTTGTGATGGGATGAATGGCACTGTATGCAGCATGTCAGAATATACAACCAAGTTGTCTATTTTGTTCTTTTTTCTATTCCAAATCACAGCAAAGATTCAATTTACTGAAATTTCTCTCTGACATTTTCAAAGAGCTACTTGCAAAAACTTCCAGAGCTCTTTCCTTCATCATAATAGTCTGTTATTGTGAGACTGTCATTAGGTGATTTTGTTTTAAATATATTACCTTGTATTATCTTGTTTGAGTGAATCTGCCACTTTATCTTCTACTTTCTTGAGGCTTAATCCAAATACTCTAAGGTGTTTCTGTAATTCTTCGCATTCAGCTTTGAGTCTTCCATACAATTTTGTATTCTCAGCAAGCTATAACATATCATATCATATCATATCATATCATATCATATCATATCATATCATATCATTTTTCATATATTTTTCAGATTGATTAATGAACATATTTAACAACAGCTATTGAAAAAAGATCTTCTGAAAAGTCCCTGTAACTGTTATAACTGTTTAGTTTCCTACCATGGTAACATCTTACCTGGTATCACTGATGTCTTAGTTTATTTAATTCCCTTTTCCACTTTATCACAAATTTCTAATTCTGAACTGAGTATAAAATCCTGTGCTAACCCTATTAAAATTTTCATCTCAGAATGTGAATGTGGCTGGTGTTGGACTTCTTTGGCAAATACAGCATTTCATTAAATTAAAATAGCAATATATTTATTTGGTTCAAATCTACTGTGGATATTACACCTGCTCAATAGAATTTTTTTTTTAAATTTAAATAATTTTTTTTGAAAAATAAAGACAAATCAGTAGTGAATTTTGCTCCATTTTTAAAGTTCATTTCAAAGAAAACTTAAGAACAGCATAAATTTTGTGACACAGTAGTAATGACACAAAAGATTGGACAGACAGTAACTCACAGAGAATTCTTGTATTAACCTTTGAACTATCTCAGAAATGTTATCACTTGTAATTTCTCTCTTTCTGTATGGTAGGTGAGGTTCTGAATATTTTGAAAATGAACTGGTATGATTTATGAGGATTATTGCTTTATTTTCACAAATGCCATCATCTGACTGTCCCCGAGATTTATAAGAAAATCAAAGGATTATCTGCAAATCATTTATATTACAGTAAGCATGTTCTGATCGCAGGACCTTGTGCTAGACTGTACTTTAATATTCTATACTCTGGATAAAGCATTAAGACCTTTGTGCTTACATTGTAATTTATCTTCTTTCTTGCTTATCAAAGCCTTATGCAGCAGTGGGCTATGAGAACCAAATTCTGATTACAAGCAACAACCAAAATGAGTAAGGTGAGCAATATTGAGGGGCTTTGTCTTATGCGCTGCACTAGGCAGTCAGGATAGAATACTTGGCACCCCAAATGTCCTGGTTATGTGGTATCATATTATATCCCATATCCCAAACAGTGTACGCCATGTAACTGAACAAAAACTGCAATGCTTCCCATAAACCACTGAGGAATCACTTAAAGTATCCTATATATGGAGGCTTGCAGGGGTAGCAGTTTGGCAGAGTTCCTCTGCAGTTTGTGGAGGGAAGGACTGTGAGTGTCAAGTCCACAGGTCTTTTTTTTTTTCTTTTTTAACTTCTCTTTTTTTGTGCTACTCTTTTATGATCTCTGTTTGAGCCAAAGACCAGACTGATTATAATGGTTTAGTGCAAAATCTTTCTCCTTAATGGAAGAGCAAGCTTCAGCTCAGCAGCACCACTAAGCTCACAGCAGTGTAAACCCAGAGTCTCACAATGCTTAAACATGTTCAGCTGACAAGTTCAGGCAAAACAGACTTGACTTGAGGAAATTATAATTTATTTTATTACCAGTGAAATAAGAGTCAAGTAATGAGAAATAAAACCAAGCCTTAAAAACAGATTATCCCCGCTCCTCCCTTCTTCCGAGGCTCAAATTTATAGCCAATTTCTTTACCTCCTCCCCTTGAGCAGCACAGTGAGATGGGGAATGGAGGTTGTGGTCAGTTCATCACACTGTTGTCTCTGCCACTCCTTCCTACTATCAGAGACGACTCCTCACACTTTTTCCCTCCTCTAGCCTGGAGTCCCTCCCACAGGAGACAGTCCTCCACTAACTTCTCCAACATGAGTCCTTCTCCAGGCTGTAGTCCATCAACTACTCCTGCATGGGTCCCTTCTATGGGGTGCAGACTTTTAAGACCAGACTGCTCCGGCATGGGTCCCCCACAGGGTCACAAGTCCTGCCAGCAAGCCTCCTCTGGCATGGGCTCCTCTCTCTCCCTCGGGTACATCAGCCACCTGCTCTGGCATGAGCTCCTCCAAAGGCTGCGAGTTCATATCTGCTCCACATCCATTGGCTGCAGGCAGACAACCTGACTCACCATGGTCTTCTCCGTGCTCTGCAGGGAAAGCTGTGCTCTGGCACCTGGAGCACCTCCTCATCCTCTTCCTTCATTGACATTGGTGTCTGTCTTGGTTTCTCTCATATCTTCTCTCTCCTCTTTCTGGCATCAAAATTGCTCCTAATTGTTTGGTTTGGTTTTGTTTCTTTCCTTCTTAACTCAGTTATCCCATAGGCTCTACCACATGAAGTGCTCAACCTTGGCCAGTGGCAGGTCCATCTTATAACCAGATGATACTGGCTCTGTCAGAAATAGGGGAAGCTTCTAGCAGCTTCTCACAGAATCCACCCCGTTGCCCTACCCTACAAAAACTTTGCCACACAAACACAATGCATTAGAATAACTGTAATAATAGGGAAGCACTGAAAGAAATTGCCCATTGAGACTGTTATCTCCTTCACTAGAGATTTTTAAGGAGTGGTTACACAAACATGTATCAAGAATGACAAAGATATAGTTCATCTTGCCTTATGCCAGAGAACTCAATGACCTTTTAAAGGTCCTCACAGTTTTATTCTTCTGTGATTCTATGAAGATTTGAAAATAAATATAATAAAAGCTTTGAGATGCTCGCAGACTGCAGTAATGGAGCCATATAATGTTTTGAACAGATGACAACTGGGACTTTTGCCAGGCAAGTGATTTGAACTGTGTTTTTTCTGAATACTTATACTACTGTATCCCTCAGTTTCTTTCCGGTGAAGCCTTTATTCTTAAATCCATATAAATAAATTAGGCATCTGAACAGGTTGGAATGTGTTATGATTGTTAGGGATTTATTAGTAGGTTATAAATACTAATAAATGTACAGACCTGGGTTTATAGAGAACATTTCTCTGATTTATTCCATTTTCCTTTTGATCTTTGGAGGCTTGTTTCAATTCTGATTTTTGTACAGGTCATGTGATTAGTAACATGTACACGCAGATCTCAGGGGGTTGTAGGAATATTTTAGCTTTCAAGTCACTCAATATTGTCAACTGAAAAAAAAAATGAGTTTTCCATAGTCAAAGGCTTATTTTGGTATAAATTTTAAATATGAAATCCAATGAATAGTGCTAATTATTGAAATGTAGTTTAGTTATAGAATTATGTATAAAATGAAAATTACCTTAGAAGTACCTAAATAAATTCAGAGGTTAGGTATACTATATGTGAAATTATTTGATAACTTACTAGTATCTATTGTGTATGTAGAAATAATATAGGCTTTAATTAATTTATCATCTTTTTTTTTTCTAAAACAACTTTTTTTTTTTCCCACAAGAGCGAAGCAACAGCACCATCTAGAAGTAGTATACTTTCTGTTAAGTATTAGTCCTTTCATATCTAATATTTTTTCTCTTACTTTCCTACTGGGCAGAAGATAGAACTAATGTACTCCGTGTCAAAACTTGGCCAAATTTGTGTAGACTTTTATTATTTCTATAAGGCACTCAAAGTTTAACATACATTCCTATATCTTCATTTAAAAGAGTATCTCAAACTTTTCAGTGAAATAATTGTCAGATGTTAAATAAATAATTGGTAGATTTTTTCCCTTTACCTCACAGTGAGATTTTTCCAAAGTATGAAGATAGAATGAGATATTTGGCAGAAAAAGTCTACACAAGGGGATAAAGCTTAGCAAACTGTAAGAAACCAAGAACAGTCCTTAAAACTGAAAATGCTGAAAAACTTCAGATAAGCCTCAACACACCATCCAGGGTATGTGCTCATATCAATAACATTTGGCCAATATTAACATGTCTCATGTCGATAGTGTAGCCTGCAAGTAATTCAGTCTCATATGATGCCATGATAATCACGATAAAATTTTCTCCCATAAAAAAGAGGATGACACAAAATTTTATCTGTATTCAAAGAATAGTTATTCACGCGTGCAGTACATCAAAAGCAAGTTTCCCTGATCTTGGATCAGTGAACAGACAACTTATTGAATGGTTAAACTCATTCTCCAAGCAGAGAATCGGACATCTCTGGGTATCTCTGCTGATAATATAAATTGAGGAGACAAATTCAGTAATGTTCTTGGTACAAATATTTATACCTTAAATTTGGAGTTTCAGTCTCCAATTCTGAAGTTGATCCCACCTGACACCTCAGATGAAGAAGCCTCACAGACTGTCCAACACAGGTTTGGTGTTGCAACAATTAGTGTGGCTAATATGAGTATTTGATATCTCATTGTATATTTAAGTATGCATTAGAATGCTGTGCTTTGGTTTATCTAGATTGTGGACATAGTATCTTATATTTTGGAAGGGCTAAGATTTTTTTCAATGCAGCAGTTTGACAGAAGAGCATTGTTTGGTTTTGGGGTTCTTTTTTAATTAAAAAATAATGACTTGTTGAAGTGAAACTTTTTGTAGCAATGAACTTGTTTCAAGAAAACATCTTTGAGGAAAATGTCTTCTGTCCAGCAATAGATTTTCCAGGAAGAGTAAGTAGATAAGTTAAAAAAAATGGACATAGTCAACATCTTAATTACTTAGGATGCAGTACCCCTAGATTAAACCTGTAGTCTGAATCAGGTAAAAAACCCTTACCTGAACAAAGATTCTTTAAATTCCAAGCACAGGTATCCTGTCTAAATCTTTAAAAGTGTGTTATAGAAGACAAGGTTAAATACAAGAACCTTATAATGAAAAAAAGGGAGCATTCCTCTGTCCTTTGCTTCATAGTGATGATGAAACTTTGAGACAGTTTCTTAAACTTTATCTGAAGCTCTTACATGCTAAAACTGTAATCTACAGCGGATTTTTGATCTCTATTTTTACTGGACAATTAAGTTTGTTGTCTGTGTCATCCTCCCAAAAATTTGAATTGGTCTTTTACTTTCCCTAGACCTTGGCCCAGGGAAAGTAGCAATTAAATTATTAATTATACGGAAAGTCAAGCATCTTGGAAAGGGAAGGACAAGCCTTGCCAGTTGTTCTTGGCAAGAGAAGTTTTGTGGTGATGCTTATTGCGTTACTGCAGCTCAGCTCCAAGGTGAGATAAGCATGACAGGCATAAGTAATAAGGAAGACCTATGTTGTGCAAAGGAGCATCACACAGAGATATCTGAGGTAGCCCCAAACACTGCTGATAAAATCTTGCGGCACACAGAGCATCCTGTTCTAGAAAATAAACCATGGCTCTCTTGGATGCCTTGTAACTCAAGCTTCTTCAGGCCACAGTGATTATCCAGCTTGGCAATAAGGATTGGTGCTAGTTTGGGAGAAGCCGTACTATGCTCCATAGCACCCTGCAGGCATAGCTGCTGAGACTGTTACTGCTCCATGAGGAGAAAGAATCACCAAATGAGAGGCTGTAAAATTGTAGTAGAAGCCAAACTTCCCAAGAATCATTTTTCTTCATACGTACACAGTGCCTTCCTTGTGTAATTTTGGACAACCTGAAGAAGTTGTAAATTTGCAAAGCATAGGAAGCACTACTTCACTGCTTCAGATGAGAAGTGCTTTGGAACTTACATCTTCTGTGGACCTATAGGTGGCAATTGTCATAACTGTGCAACTGAGGTCTGGCAACTTATGCAATATGAATATTGTGAGAAGACCTATTAGGTAACAGTTGATTTTCCTGCTCAGCACAAGTTGGAAGAAAATCAATAAGAAAAATGGCACAGCATAACCGAAAAAAAATAAGGTATATGATCTAACTTCTTTTTCTTTTTAGTTAATTTATAAATATAAGGAATAGGACATAAGCCTTTAATATATTTGATTTTACATATAAAATATAATAAATACAAATGATGGATTTGTTAGGGCTTTGGGCAACCTGGTCTAGTGGAGGGTGTCCCTGCCCATGGCAGGAGGTTGGAACTAGATGGTCTTTCAGGTCTCTTCCAACCCCAACGAGTCTCTGATTCTATGATTTTGTCTTCTTTTTTATTTCATGTTCCAAGTAAAAAGAAGCGGGACATTAGTATTTAGTGTTTTTTAATTAAAAAAAAGCAGTTTAAGCCTTGGAATTAATTACTTTTTTGAACTGCTTCTCTGCTTTACTAATAATGCTTGGCAGTTTTAAAATAGAATAGCTAAACTTAAGGCTATTCATTTTAGAAAGCTGATGCAGAATACACTGAATAAACTGAACTGTAATTAAAAATACTGTCATGTGCAAGTGCATACCATTCTTTTAACCATGAAGACCTCTAAAAATTTGCATAATGTGTAATGTGAATGAAAGGCTATTTAAAAGGTGGAAATCAAAGCTAATTTTAACATTATTGATGCAATGATCCTATATTTTGCCCTAGCAATGTCTTTAAAGACATTGTATATTCATGAACCCAGCCCTTGGGAAGGAATAGTTTGTATTGTGCAGGAAATATGTAATAATCCTGGGTTATAGGTCTTAAATGCTTGAACGTGTATATTTAACTCGAAATTGAGAAAAGTTTCCACATGGTAACAACTTGCTGATGTAAGTAATAGTCAAAGAAGGACTCTCTATTTATATTCACCTTTTTGGATAAATCACAACCTTAACAGTTACCAACACTTTGTCCCAAAGTCCAATACAACTTGTTTGCCTTATTTAGAATATTCTGATGCCAGTCTCCCAAAAGTAGAACACCCATGTATTCAGTAGAAGAAAAACACCCCAGATACCATCAGGCATTAATGAAGTAGGCTCCTACATATGGAAATGGACTTCAAGAAGCAGTAAAAATACCCAAGTAAGGACAGATGTGGCATCAGTGTGTCTTTTACCATTATAGACAGGGACTGGCTGTGTGAAACATAAGTGGTACATACCGTCATGGTTTGTCTCTGATAGGGAAGCTAAGCCCCACACAGCCCCCACAAAGCTGCTTGCTCCCCTGTGGAATGGGGGAGGATATAAGAGTGAAAGTGAGAAAACTTGTGAGTTGGGATAAAGACAGTGTAATAGATAAAGCAAAAGCCACACACTCAAGGGAAGGAAGACAAACAATTCACTTCCCACTTCCCACTTCCCATAGGCAGGCAGGTGTTCAGCCATCCCCAGGACAGCAAGGATCCATCACATCCAACGGTTACTTGGGAAAACAAACACTATCACTCCAAACATCCCTCCTTTCTCTTCCACCAGCTTTATACACTGAGCATGACATCATATGGTATGGGATACTTCTTTGGTCATTTTGGGTCAGCTGTCCTGACTGTATCCCACTGCCCCCCCAACTCCTTGTGCACTCCCAGCCTACTCACTGGTGGAGTGGTGTGAGAAGCAGCAAAGCCCTTGGCTCTGTGTAAGCACTGCTCAGCAGTAACAAAACCATTTCTGTTATTGATGCTGTTTCAGCACAAATCCAAAACACAGCCCCATACTAACTGCTGTGAAGAAAATTAACTCTCCCCCAGGCAACAATCTCTTTCAGACATTTAGGCTGCAATCCCTGCAGGCACAGGTATCTACACAACTTGTATAGGAACTGCTGAGGCAGTGACTGGAGTGGTTTTCATGCTCATCCCAGGTGAATGCTCCCAAATTTGGGCATGCTGCCACTCGAATTTGCTTGTATTGCTGAGAACCTCAGCTCGATTCTCTTCTCACTCATGATCACCATGTTTAAAACTCAAAACAATTCATCGAGAGTGTAAGCTGGCCGATATGTTCCTGGATGAATTCTAACCTGGTGGGGGTATTCTGAGTATTTCTGTCACATAGATTCAGGTCCTCATTAAATACTTTAGATTTTTACTACCAGGTGGTGATCTGGATCTTCTGACAGGGACAGGGTTTCTGGATCTCCAGGAAAGGTTCTCCTGGAGAGAGTCCAGAGGAGGCCACAAAAATGATTAAGGGCCTGGAGCATCTCCTCTTTGAGGAAAGGTTGAGTGAGCTGGGGCTGTTCAGCCTTGAGAAGATTGAGAGGTGATTTCATCAATGTTTGTAAATATTTTAAGTGTGAGAGACAAGGGGAGATGGCCAACCTCTTCTCAGTGGTCTGTGAGGACAGGACAAGGGGCAATGGTCACAAGTTGTACCACAGGAGGTTCACACACTGATGTTAGGAAGAACCTCACAGTGAGGGTGACAGAGCATTGGAACAGGCTGACACAGGAGGGTTGTGGAGTCTCCTTCTCTGGAGATATTCGAGACCCGTCTGGACACCTACCTGTGTGACCTGCAGTAGGGAACCGGCTTTGGCAGGGGGGTTGGACTCTATGATCTCTCGAGGTTCATTCCAACCCCCACAATTCTGTGATTCTGTGATACTGTGATTCTGTGAATCTGATATATAATTGTAGAGTATCCTGGATTTGTAAGTATTCGTAAAGATGTGTTTTTACTCAAGAAGGGTTAAGTCTGCATTATTATACCTTAGTATCTTCCATCAGGTGTATGTCACACTTGCCTTCATATGTCTGCTCTTTCCACCTTCTGCCCAACTTCCTTTTTCTCCTCACATCAAGATTGAGAGAGGAACAATACAATGCAAGTCTAAACTATGTGTTAACCTAGCAGCTAGTAATTAAAATAGGAATTCATTTGGGATGATAAATCCGTATTAAACATTTTGGTGAAATTCTGTTGATTTACACCTGCTGAAAAAAAATGGGTTTCTGCTTCTAATTCAGTGTTTCTGTATGACTCTCTTTTGCTGTCACTTCAGTCTAGTTTACAGTATGTTTTTTCTGGTATCTTTGCTATATATGCTACTTATATAGCTTGGGTGTTAGACATAGCGAAGATGCTGACTTAGCAGACAGCAAATTCATACAGCATTCAAATTCCTTTTCTCTAAGAGATTATAAATAAGTGCCCTTTTTGAACCTACAGATCTCCAGCAATGTATATTTTCATGATGTCTAAGAATAACTAATTTGAGTCCAAACTGTGTGACCTGCCAGTGCATCTTTCAGTGTCTCACAATTATGAATAGTTTGGTACGATTCATACTCTTCTTTCCATGGCATGATATTAAAAACATGTCATTTAAATAATAAAGATGACCTACTCTGCCTCCCTAGTGCAAAAAAGAGTATCTGTCTTACAATGTAAATTGAGTCCTATTAACAATCTCCTGGAAAGTGCATTTAATCGCAGTGTTCTGCTGGAACATTAATGAAATAAAAATTACTTGTATTTTCCAATTGATTCATTTAAGATTGCATACTATTAGGTAGGAGAAACAATGTTGTTTTGTCTTAATAAGGAGGTAATTTCTTTTTTGTCAATATCAAAGAAAATATTTAATGAGCTTCAAGAAAACACTCTAATATCTTTATAATTAAACTCTGCCTTAAGATACAATGAAAAACAAGTACATACAGCCCCTACATATGTCTCATTGCTGTTAAATATAATTTTCCGGTGGGACCTCCTTTTTGTATTTGGATATATTTACCCTAAAGACAGTCAGAGAGAAAAGAGTCCAGGTAAAGTTGAAATGGGATGATTCAGAGGTAAGTGCAGATGTATTGACCAGTAGTTAATGTCACCAGAACACAGCTATACAATCTACTTTATCAGCATGTTGTGCTGAGGTCCCACTGACATCAATCTTTAAGTTATGATTTAATCCCACAGAAGTTGTCTGGCTTATTTCCAGACGTCTGCAATTCACCCATGGCAGACCAATTGGAAAACGAATGCTTTCTTGCTGTATTTGCATATAATTACTTAAAGATAAAGAGAAAACTTTTTATTTCTGTTCTTCCCATGACTCAGAGGGAAAGCTCTCCAGAAGAGCAAAAGGAGCAACTCCTAGAACTCTTACTTGTGTGAGCAGAAAGTTCCCGAAGTTCATCAACAGCTTCTGTTTGGTTATCTATGGGCTCTGGATACCTCCCTTGGACTATACTTGATTTTATTGATCAATCCATCCTACAATGTACATTTCACTCCTCCACTTTGGAGCCTTGCAATTTTATTGGATACTTTCATTCTGGATTGACATTTTCTACAGCTGTTATCATGTACACAGGATACCTTTCCAACATTTTATAGGATTGTGAAAAATGTCCACAAGAACTCCTTTTAATACCAGTAAATATGGAAATGAATGCTCTGACTTGTATGAGTATTTATACATAAATTGGTGTAGTTCAAAAAAGATAAAGTTAGAACCCTCAAAGTTGTTTTATTTCTAGTATTCACTACATGAGATAAAGCAGTGATATTATGAATCTCCAATTCAGATATTCTGCATATGCATATAACTATGTTTATGCATAAATGTAGCATTTCACAGAATCACAGAATATTGAATTTTAAGAAAATTTAAAAATGTGAAATACAATTTTGGATATAAAAGTGAAAGTCATCCTTGGCATTTTACAGGTTTGAAAAAAATACAAAACCTTTTTCTTGTAAATATGAATCCAGAGGTTTACTTGAATCATTTAATATCATATTGTTCTTGAATATAACATAATTTTTCTTATTATTTAGTAGCAGGCTTAATAAAAAAGTAATTACAGAAAGACTGATAAAATATTTATCAATATACAATGATATATTTGTAATTTATTACATCATAAAAAATATAAAATATTTTTAAGTCTTTAATGCATTTTTCCAATGTGACATTCTGGTAAAAAGACTGTTTAATTTTACTTTTCAATAGATCTTAATTTTTTTATACCAAATCTTGATTGTCAGGTTTAAAGAGTAGCCCCTAACTGTGATATAAAGACTTCAGTCTTCTATTTCAAACATGCACCAGCCAATGTTATGTAACACCAAACTTTAGTAGAATTTCCTTACTGTACTTTATTTGATTAATGATTTGGATTAGACTAATATACGCAAAACAGATTTTTACTCTCATACAGCATATCCATTGTATAGAAAGTAGATGGAAGCTATTCTTTGAAAAGAAAATGAAGGGAGCAGGTTTTGGGGTTGGGTTTGAGTTTTTCTTAAGTGTGGTAAGTCATAGACATTTTGTAGTAACTTATCTATCTTTAATTTTAAAAATAATTTTAGCTTCTGCTGTTTCAGTTTTCAATTTTCAATTAAGAATCTTCCCAAAGTTTATCTTCCACAGTTGTCTTCAAATACTCCTGTGATTGATGATTCAGAATATAATCTTGCAAAAGGTTATATTCTGTATAAGTAAATTAATGTACTTAATGTAATTAATGGTTTCTTTGAAAATTGAGTATTTATCAGTTTTTCTTGGGTTTTCTTTTTTGTTTTGGGGGGTTTATTAACATTAATTATTTTTAACCAAACAATAATAATCAGCTATTTCCTATTGAGGGAGTTGAAAAAAGGAGAATATTTTCAAATATTCTTGTTTAACAGATTTCTTCCTGCATGGAAGTTCAGATGGCGATATGTCTATGTTTAATTCATAAACTAACTCACCAACATGTGAATTACAAAAAAAAAAAAAAATTAAAGATTTTAAAGATCCCACATTCCATACTAAGAAATTCCACAAGCAATGACCTTATTCATTAAATGATAAAAACAAATGTCCTTGAAACCCTTAAGTGCCAAATATTTTTTGACTTTTAAAATTGGAATCCTGTCTAGCACTTTTGGAAGTATCATTTGCTCCAGAGGGAATAATTGGTAGTGGTTTTCTAGGTCGGTGGTCTCACAATATTTTTGATTGTGAACACCTATCAGTAAAGGATTTTTTGAGAATGTAGACCCTATATATGAACATTTACTTACAAAATATATACATGTGCTACTCTACTAATGTGTATTTTACATTATAAAATGCATTAAAAGGCAGAAATGTAAACACATGATGAATATGAATAGGATTATTATTATTATTATTGTTGTCGTTGCTGTTATTATTATTGTTGTTGTTGTTATTCTTGAAAACCTGCACCCCAGCAGGTTGTATTGTACATCCATGATTGCATAATCTTCCCTTATTTTGGAGACCACTGATCTAGATAAAGGACAGAAAATTAGGTTTGGTAGACAACCTTGCCAATAACTGTATCATGCAACAAATTCTTTTTAATTGCTTCCATTTCAGAGTGAGACTAACCAAATGGAAAGGGAAAATAAAAGAAGAAGAAGAAAAAAGTAAACATCCTGTAGAAAAGTCTATTATCTCATGGAAATCATGAGTTATCCAGTAAATCCAAATTGCACTTCATAAATCCTAGGCCAGTTATGACTGACTCTGCAGATTATTCTTGAAGTATCAGATTATTCCTCTTTCCTTTATTAAACTACTTCCTTCTCATATGGTAGTAATATCACCCTGAGTAGCTTGTAGAAGGGAAACACACTTCAATTTCCAAGAAAACTTTGTGAAAAGAGATGGTCTACCCTGTTGTGTTCAGGAAAGTTTTGTTGGATGATGCAGACCCAGAGTCTTTGTGGGTTTATAGGAGAGAGGTCTGTGAGTGCCCAGAAAAAGGATAATGAGAGAACAGATTTTATTTTAAGGGATGAAAAAGTACCATTATCCTGATATCAAACTGGGACCAGCGCTTGTATATTTTATGCCGCTCAGTAGGTGTTTCATCACACACACACAAAAAAGGAGCATATTTCAGTTTCTATCCCAGTTGAAAGAAATATTGGGTAAGTCCACATTAATAAGTAACTCAGTGCAAAAGGTGCTTCTCCGAAAGGAGAAATGATTGGTGCTGAGATGTCCATGCTTTCCCTGTATATGCCTTAAGGGGTATTTATTTAGCATTAGTTTTACTCTGTTCCTGCGATCTGCATGCTCTTTAGAAGTTGGAAAAGACTCTGCTCCTGGAACAGATCTCTCAGTTTCATCCATAAGTAAAACAGCTCACAAGCTCAAAGACAGCTCCAATTTGCAATCCAAAATGCAGCAAGTGGGGGCAACTGGGAGATTCACACCAAAACCACACTCTTAATCTGGATGAAAACGTGAACGTAAATGTACCGATCAGCTTGGTGATTCATTTTAGCATTTCCAAATGTCATGCTGTGTATAGCTGTATTATTCTGAGCCTGCAGTTTAGATTTGCTACATTCTAGCAACAAAAACCATTCACAAAGAGATCGTGACAAAAAGTGCATCTGTGATTACATACGTCAGCACAGAATCCACACTGTTTTTAAAGAAAATATAGGGAAGTGAAATATCACTCTCTGATTTCTTCTTTCCCACCCTCAGATGGGTAGATGCCTCTCCATAAATCAGAAAGCCAATGTCTCCTACGTTTCATAACTTTGCTGTTTCTTGCAGTTCAATGAGCCTTTCAGGAGGAATGGGGGAGTAACTCATGGCTACTTTGAATCTTCTCAGACTTTTATCTGCAGGAATTGGAATAAATTCACTTGGTTGTTAAGGGGCATATTTAGAACAGGAGTCGATGGCAGAGCAGGGACAGGACAAGAAGCAGCCAAGAAAAGGTATAATTGCTGGACAGTTTTTATATTCATAAGGTTTCAATGGAGAAAGGTACAGGGGCATTTTACTGAGGATAACTCTGTGTTGGGGTATTTTTAGCTGAGACTAAATAATCTACTCTGGTTCAAGGAGAAAACAATCCAAATATGTTGTCTTATGCTATTATATGTTGTAAGTCAAAGCAATCTCATTCAATCCTGAATATTAAGGAGTTTCTTTTTCTCACTAACAATAAAACCAAAACTGTTCCCCACCTTTACAGTCCATTGTTTCCCATTGCCTACAGAATCACAAAACCATGGAATGATTGAGGTGGAAATGGACCTCAATCTCTGGAGGTTACCTGGTCTAACACTCCTGCTCAAGCAGGTCACCTAGAACTTGCTTCTATCTGTCATATAAACACATGGATGAACCAGACAAGGGGGAAAGCAAAGGAGAATGCTTTTGGGTTTTTTTTTCTCTTTTTTATTTTTTTGCAATTGAAACACCAGCATAATACAGTTCAGTGGCAAGAGCATTTCCTCTGTCCCTTAAAGAAAGTGTCCGGTGTTTCACTTAACTCTCAACAGGAGACTGTAAACTACTGTTTCTGACAAATCTGCCAGAAATATTTTTATACCTGTCTCTTTTCATGTTGTAATCTCAATTTGAAAGTGTTCCATAGTGCTTGAATTGATTTCCAAATGGTTAATTTCCTTTCTGCCATGCTGACCATCCTCAGGCGATCAGTGTCTTAAGTTAACCTAAAGATGTTAGACTACAGGAAGGAGGTGTTTCATATCTCGCTGAATAAAACATTCTGGGTTCAAACTCCCATAAAAATTGATAGAAAAACTCAGCTGTGAGAAGGAAAGAGAAAGGCTGACAGAATGTGCTATATGAAAACTTTGCCATGTAATGGGTGGTTTAAAGCTACAAAAAATAAGACTGTATGTAGTGAACCAAGGAGCATAATTGTGTTTGGTTGTCTTGCCTATTTTTAAAAATAAGATTTCAGATGACATCCAATAAAGAACTAATAAAAGTACATATCTAATCTAAAAGTGTGGCTGTCATTCCATGTAATAAAATAACACAATGTTCTTACCCGAAGGAAAATGTAAAAACCCTTAAAACCATTTAAAAATCAATAGGACTCTTACCAAGAAAAATCCAAAGGATTCCAAACAAAACAAAGCTGTCATTTGAGACATGTTTTTATCACTTCATGTTATATTAAATGTGAATCCCATTGTCCCTTTTTTAATTTACCACCTAGTAGAAATGTGAGTGTATTGTTATTGGCTAATTAAGGATGCAAAAATTACATACTAAGTATATAAACATTTAGTCATACAAAATCAGGCTAGTGAAAGGTGCATCCTGACTGGTGAACTACTACTTTTTCAGAAAGGGTATTTACCAAAACTTGCATAAACAGATTTTGCAGCAAAATGAGACATAAAGGCAAGAATAAAAAAAAAAAAAAGAAAAAAAAAAAAGTTGTGATGGTGGTGAAGACTTTAGCAGCTGTATGAAGATAAAATTTCAAACTCTCTATAGGAGGGAGATCTATTGAGGTAGAAAGTGATTTTGGCCAGTCTCTAACAGCCCTGTGTACTTGATTATGAGCATATTACACTTTTAGTATCCAGCTATGTAGCTCCTGAGATATCCTCTTAAGGTCTCATTAGCAGAACATGCAGTGGCCACCATGGCCTTTCCTCAGCTATTTTGTCAATGTCTCACTCCATAATGATGGTGACTGTTTACATTTTAACCTGTTTTAAACTTGCTGTTTACATTTTAACCTGCTTTAAACTGACTTGTCAATACTGTTGTAATGGTGTCTTTAAAATTAGAAATGACAATCAAGAGAGATCTAAGATCTTAAAGATTAAAAGACCCTATTTCAGAGAAGGAAAAATGTTGAAGCTTGCTGTTATATGATGTGACACAGCACATTTTCTCAGAACAGCAATATCAGCTGTTTTGTGCCTACTTGTTCTATAACCTTTTTTTTTTTTTTTTTAAGTAACTATAACTTGAAACTTAGCCATATGGATGTCTGCATCATCCTGCAGAAGAAACATCTGACAGTCTATAAACACCCTTATGACTGCTTTGAACACTGTCTTTTTTTTCAATTACTCTACTGTTGCTTGACTAAGGCAGACTGCACATCTGTATTATAGAAGTTTATCCCTAGATAATTCAGATGACTTTCAACTATGGCACAAAAAAGTTCTTTAACTTGAGGTGAAAGTAGGGAAGGTCAGAGAAAGTGTTGAGAGGATAAAAAAACAGAGTAGGACAGTATATTGAGATTAATAGTTGCAGACTTGATGTTGCTAATGGCCAGAGAGATTGCAGAAAATATAGGTGAATCCTTTCATGGAGTCTTATTCCTCTATGTTCCTTATTATAAAGAGCTTGCATCAGAGCCCTGAAGCTGATTCCTCTGCCTTTGCCACCCAGAAAGATTTCTAAGTGTTCAAAATCAGGCTGGCTGGCTGTTTGAATGGATGAATTCTGCCAGTCAAGATCACCTCAGAGTCATCCTAATGTGCGTGCCGCTATTGCTGTCTGCATTCATATGTGGCAGATACATTTCTTGACTTCAGAGTACAGAGCAGACAATCCACAGACTGAAAAGAAACAAAAAACCCAAGAAAAAAACACCCCACAAAACCAAAAACCACCCAGCCCCAACAAACTGAGGTTCTCAGTTAAAACACTGCGATTTACTGAAAGAAAAAAAAAATTAGTAACATGGAGGCTTCTCATCGTCCGCCTTCTGGATAGGCAGTTGCGCGGTTCAGTGTTGTCCCAAAGAGAGCAAAGGTACCTGCCTCATTAAAAAAGCTGCCCTAAAGACAACAGGTTCCCCGGCTACGTTATTGCAGTCCACCAGGTAGCCCGCAGACCCCGGGCTGGGGGACCCGAACCTGGCGGGCAGCCCGGCTCCGCGGATGCGCTACGCCCCTCCGCGCCCACAAACAGCGATG
>VXBZ01010920.1:68680-87054 GCA_013399135.1 Heliornis fulica | reverse complement strand
TCGCCGAAGACCCCCTGGGGTTCTGTCTCAGGCTGCACGGATGGGACCCCCTCGCCCGCCTCAGTTTTGCAGAAGGTTCGCTCTACTGAAGGGGCTTGAGCGGCCACAGTTTGTTCCAGCACCCCTCTCTACGCCCACACCTGTAAAATAGCAGCGCTGAGGTCAGGTATTGCTTGTCCAACAACTCTTTGCTGGGCTAAGCCTTGTTTATGCCAAATCACGGCCTCCAAAGAGCTGCCTGGCCAAGAGAGAAATCTCCTAATGCATAGCTTGTAATGGCAAAATGCATGGATCTAAAAAGATGCAGAGATGCATAATCAGAATGGCACTAGAAAACATGATTATAATTACTCCCGTGATTAGGAGGGGAACAGGGAGGAGGAAGACAGAATGCAATAAGAAATTTGGTGGAAACTTCTTTAAAATAATTCCTAAACCCAGATAATCACAAAATTGTTGTTACACTGTCAAAGCTTCCCAACTGACAGTTTTGAATGAGTGAAGGCTGTGTGATTGGTCTCTTTTGGGTCTTTCTTTTTTTTTTTTTTCATTTTTTCTTTCTGTGAGAAGCATTGCTCTTTTCCTGTGCTTTGAGAAAGAAAAAGGCAAGGGGTCATAAAATAAAATGGACTGCCTTAACTGCTTAAGTAAAAAAATGTTGTGTTATCGTTTCCCATAAAGCCTATAATTTTAATTATTTTCTGGGAACATACATATTTTGGTGATGCTGGCGTTAAAGTCACTAAATCAAGACACTTTCTCCGTTTTTTTTTTTTAATATGAGAGAAGTGGTTTACTTCATTCAAATGTTAGATATATTAAAATGTTAGGTATGGTATGTCCAGAAAAACCATAGTCTCTACTTCTCTATTACCTTTTATTATCAAGATTAATTTCACTGCTTATTAATAACGAATACCGGCATGATGATACGTAAGTAAAGCTGCCTGTGTTGGAATAACAAGGCGTTCAGACTTGGGAGCATCCTTTCTAGCGGTTACAGCTGGGATTGAAAAGACCTGTAGTTTTTCTATCATTTTTGTAATAATATCTTGGAGAAACTCTCCTCACTTCTCTGATCTTTAATTTTTTCCGTGTGGAAAAGGAGGGGAGAAGTAATAGTGTTCTTGAAATGGGCCTGTAACCATCAGATTCAGATATAAAATGTTATTAATTGCCTCAGAAGAAACATTTCTCACATAGGGTTTGTTTAGCTTCTGTGCCTCCTATTCTAGCTTCCACAAATTTGTGGGCAGAAAGAATGCCGGCAGCTGGCTCCATATTCTAACACCAAGCCAACTTACCTTACACTGTTGAGAAATTAGGTTTTGATTGGTGACAATTACAGACGTACATGCAGTGTGTTCACTGCATGAAACACAGCTAAAGTAAATGAGCAACTCAGTAAATGGGTGAATCCTTCATTGTCTTCACATTCTGACACAGCCAGTGGGCAGAGTCCCAGCTAGCACGCATTTCCAGAATCCGTCCCTAAGGAGAGTGAGGGCATGAATTGTTGGGTAGCATTCAGATGTGAGCATAAGATATAATGTTCTCACTGAATGCCCATGTCACAGAGGAGTTTTTAACTACCAGCTCTGCCAACATCCGCCTCTGTTAGCTGGAGGATTCAAAAAGACACAGGGGCTTGTGAGCCTGACCAAGAAATAGCGAATATGCTGCCAAGCCTTCATTTTCCCAGCACTTCAGTCTTTCCCTGTTTAATAAGGTAGCCATCATCCATGCCCAAACTGTGTCACACGGAGAGGGCCAACAGCATAGCAATAGAGATGTCAGTGCTATTAGGATACTGGAAATATATTGAGACTGGCTTCTCTCGGGGTAAACATCACACTCAACCTTCACTATAAAAACTGCAAATGATGCAAGCACTATTTCCAACAGGATTGTTTAGGTAGCTTGCTATTAGCCCATGAAACCCTTTGGTGTCATCTGGTGATTAGAGAAGGCCATTCAATTACATTTGTTAAAGACCACAGGTCCATCAATTCTTCATCATGGTCAACAATACAAATGGCAGCTGATCGATCCAAAATACAGAGAATAAACACACAACTTTATCTCACTTTAGCTTTAGTGCTATCTGGGCATAATGTCCAGGCTTAATGCCAAACTAACTGGGGTCAAAACCCCGAGCATTCCAGGAACTGATGGATCTGTTCTTTTACTCTTGCTATCCCACTTTCTCCAATAGCCAAAGAAGATATAGGTGATGACAAGAAAACATTATCATCAGTGCATGATTTCTTTATCAGGTAGGTAGCTAGTCACTCTACACAGAATTCTCATTACAACTGGCCTAAGTGTTTGCTTTTTCTAGCTAAAATGTTATATTTGGAAACCCTTGGGAAGTCAGGAATTATCTCCAGGTTGAAGTTCATCTAAAAACATTTGTTCCCAAGAAGCACAGCTGCCCTATAATGGTTGGAGATTGGAGAATTTGGTTTGTAAAATGGTCTGCAGATTTTACTGCAGCTTGAAGAAACATCCTTTCAACAAGTCAAACAAACCAGACTAATGAGATTGTTAAGCACATACAATAATTTACTTCGCTGGGGATTTGAAAATGCTTTGATGGATGTGAAGAACCCAACCCCTCACTTCTTTCACACTCCCAGAACTAATTTTCAAATTTTATTATGGCATAGTGAGAGATATAAGCTAGACCTGAAAAGAGACCACTGAAACTGAGCAGGTCTTTGTCTCCCTCTGTTTAAAGAAGTCACTTTTCTATTACAGAATCAAGCTATGATTATATAAATAAGTATTGGTATTTTTTTTTCTAATATTAAAAATATAGGAGAGAAACATTAGTGCTTGGGCATTTTCTTTTAAACTCAAAACATCTCCTCTTTGTTTGGATACATCTACAAAGATAAATACTTATAAGGGCAGATCACAAACAAACTTATACCAAATGTGCAATTTAAATATGTAGGTAGACATGACAACTTCGTTGGATTTTTTTACAGTAAACCTATTTAACTATTCTTTTAAGATATATATTTACAATCAATTTGATTGCAGGCATCATCAAACTGTCACATCTAATTCATATTTCTCTTTCAGTTGTAGCAAGTCTAATCATCCTACATTTGTCTGGGGCAACCAAAAAAGGAACAGGTATGTAAACTTCAGGCATTTTTTTTCAGAGTCCAAAGCACGGATGTGAGTTGTTAGTTTAGATCTTGAAATTTTTAGCTGTTTACTTACTTCCAGTGTCTGTCCTTTGTGTACTTGTTTTGAGTGTGCCTGTACACACACAAAAATACAGATTGTTTTTTGTTTGGTTTTTTTTTTAACAAGTTAGTGACCTGTTCTACAGCTAGATCTAACTAAAGACTCAGCTTGTCTCTAAAGATGGCAAAGTGCCCCCACTTTCAAACTGGGAAGTCCAGATTGGGCACTGAGCTATCAAGATCTTTTTGCTTGTTAAATTAAAGATCTGAAACTGGGTATCATGGGTGCATTTTGTGCAGGGTGGGAACAGAAAGAGGTTCTTAAAAGCCTTGGATAAAAAAAGGGTGGTGGGAGCCAAGCAGGGAGAGTTGAGAAGCAGCATGTGTCCAAATTTGTGTCTGAATCCTCAGTCCCTGCAGGCCTGAATTAATTTCAGGAAATTAGGATCCGTGTCATCCTCAGCTTGGAAACAAACCAGGAAGACAGAGAAACACTTACAGAGCATGAGGCACCTCTCAGGTGGTTAAAATCATCCTTGGAAAGCTCCTGTCTCCCTTCACTGAATGTTAAAAGAAGCCTCAGACAACTTGACTCTACCCGTCAGAGGCTTAAATTAGATGTGACACCTCTTGGATTTGGGTACCTCATTCAGACCAGAACACAGAGTCCTCTTTGGACACCTGCATGAGGTCTAAGAACCTACTATCCTTCCTTTTAATACCAGCCTGGATATTTTTCTCTCCAAATAATCCATCTTATTTTAGCCTACTTGTTAAAGTACAATGCCCAGGAAGTGATTCTTCATCTTCTTCAGCCTGAAGTGATTCAAACCTTTGTCTCCAGGCTCTCTGCCAATGTGCAGAAAGGAATGCAAGAGTTTCAGGACTAGGAAGAAAGCAAAAAAGAAGGTCCGACTCTGCTCTCTGATGATTCACCTAGGAGGAGGAAAGTTCTGGGCTATGATTCCTGACCCCAGAGCTATTTATTAATTTTACAATAAATGGCAAAATAAAAATAGAGATAATTTATGAATTATATATCAAGAAATTCCCCTGTCCATCTCTGATGTATATAGAGTCAAGCTGCTGCGAAATACAAACAATTCTTATATTCTATCATAATTCAGTGGTTTTTTTCTTGATTTTGCAACCCGAATGTATTCCTGTTATACAGCATGTAGCTTGCTGATAGAGCATATGATTGAGACTTTTCAGGTATGTGAGTGGGAAACTTATGTTTCCCATTTCTTGAGCATGTGTTTTCTCTACAGTGTTATTATTTAAAAGCAGTATAAATATGTCTTCTCCAATCCTATTCTCTGCTTTCTCTGGTTTAAAAAAAATTATTTCAGTAAGAATTGTTTGTACTCTCATTTTTCCTCAAGTCAATGACTGTACTTGGTCTCAACAGAAAAAAAGACAGAGACCACTGAGAAAAGGGACTCTTTTATTCTGTAAGAGAATTGTAAGAGTTGTAGGAACAAAATAAATTGTGAGCTAATTATATAATGCTTAATGTGGTCATTTCACAGAAAAGCAGACCACTTCCGAAGGGCAGAAGCCAGTGCAGTGTGGAACTTGGACAAAATATGCAGAAGGAGGCATCTTCACTTCTCCCAATTACCCCAACAAATATCCTCCTGACAGAGAGTGTGTCTACATTATAGAAGGTGATTGGCTGAAGAATCTGTACATTTATCATCAAGTGTATAAAACCAAATTGGTTCATTTCCATTCTGTGTGATTATATGTGAAGCACTGGTAAAGCCTATATGCCCATGATAAATTTTATCAAGACACAAGATTTAGAGAAGATCTATCTCTAAACATTTGTAGGTTTGGTGGTTTTTTTAGGGGGTTTTGTCGGTTGGGTTTTTTGGTTTGGTTTTGTTTGGTTTTTTATTTTTACATTTTGTAGAACATGCTAAGAAATACTGTACAATACTTGGTGTATTTCCTGACATCTTCTTAAATTAGTTCAGGTGATAAGTACGCATGAGTCACTTTATAATAAACAGTATAATTTATTTCAGGGTATTCAGAGAATGAATAGAACCTAAAATTCTGTAGCCTGATAGAAGGAAGAATATTTTTAAAAGTGAACACCGGAAATGAAAATGCTTTTGACTTCCGTGTAGGTATTTTAAACTTATCATAACTGAGTAGGTGATGACAAGCATAGCTAGGCAAAGTACTGCAACAAAAGTCATATAAAGAATATAGTGCGCATAAAAGTTATTTTCCACCCAATTATTCATGAGAAATGAAAATAAATGAATGAAAAAAAAAAAACAAACCAAAAAACATTAACACCAAGGAGCTGTAAGACAGTTTTTTAAAGAGTAAGCAGTTGCAAGCATGGAGGTGATGTAGGGAAGTCTACAGGTGTATTACAAACAACTTACAGGTCTTTTTCATCAGTTTTAGCACAACAGATGTTTAACAGATTGTTGTAAAAATGAAACTGCGGAAAATAATAGAGATTAGATACTGTCAGAGCTTAGTAGCAGAAAAGATGAATCGGCTACAGAATGGTAAGTCACTGAAACCATAAAGATTCATTCATGAGTTGTGAATACATGCATAATACAACACTGATGCCTGTTCTATCCGTGCTTGCTTGGAAAGAATTATTAACTACAAATGATGGAACCATGACTTACAGTGTTTTTCTTTACTAAAGATGCAGGTAGTTCCAAGAGAGATTTTCAAAGGTGTATAGCTAATGAATATTGAATTCGCTGCTTTAGAAACCCCCACTAGGCACTTCTAGAAACCACTCTGTTTTTCCAAATCTAGTGCTGAGTTACTTAAAGAAATATATTTCACAGAAGTCTTCCAAGAATATGATTGATAGTAGCTGTTGTATGTATTGGTTAAGAAAAAAACAAAACAAAGCAAAACAAAACAAAACAAAACAAAACAAAACAAAACAAAACAAAAACCATAAAAAACCTCATAGCAAATGACTGAGATCTTTGAATTCCACTTTAGTGCTAAGTAACTCGACCAAAGTCAGAAGTAAAGAGGTGATTATAAATCATGGAGTCAAAAAGCCCTTTAAAGAAAATGTATGATTGTCCATTCTTCCCTCTTGAGTGTGGAATTTAAGCAGACATGTGGTAAACATTTGAGTTCTTTCATGGTTTAGTAATTCATTTAAATTACAAATAAAATAGTGACAAAGAATAAATATCTAGATCTAATATGTACTACTTAGTGTTACATTTTTGTTAGACTTATATTGCTAGGTTGCATATATTAATCAAATAATCTTTTTAACATTCCTGTGAGGCTGGGAAGAAGTAAGGCTACTTTGTCTTCAAAGATCTGAAACACAGAGATGTATTTTATCATTAAAGAGAAAGTCTGTTCAAAGAAGAAATTGAATGCAACCATTTTTGTAAACCCAAGTCCAGTATCTCAAGCTATAAGGTTTTCCTCCTCTTGGTACGAAGGTGCCTGGAAGTATGTATTGTAAAGACTTTTGCTTTTATTATATTAGTAAAGTACTCATAAAAATATAGGGGGGTTGGACTTAGTGATCTTTTGAGGTCTCTTCCAGCTCCTAATATCCTGTGATTCTGTGATTCTGTGAAATAGCCTGATCTAGAATAGCTCAAATTGTAAATGTCTAAGAACAATTTAGAAAGGAAACATTTAATCAAAAGGCTCCTATGATGAATATGAAATTCCATGTTAACAAGTTTGGAGCACTCTATAATAGAAGGAATAATTTGAATTCAAAGGACATCTTGCTATTTTTTATGGGAAAAATCAATCTGGAAATAACAGTTGCACATAAGTTCTTATGACACCAATATTTTCTGCTTTCTGTCCAGCCATCAACAGTTTTGATTGCAACTGAGTTTTTTAGAACCTGTGATGTTAGCAGCTCTATCAGTATATACTCTCATGAGAACCATGCATGATGCACAACATTTTCAGCTCTGATCTCCCACCGTCTATTTCTATCTTCTAAAAAGTTCAGTAATAATCATGTATGAAAAATGTAAAGAAAATGAACAGATATAAAAAGAAATCTGAGGTGTGGTATTTGTAAAAGTAGTTTTCAAACAAAGAAAAATGAGAAAGACTAAAGGGACAACAAAACCTTTTTGCAATTGGAGATTCTATTTGTTCATAATTATTCTTTTTACAACATATAAAGATGTCAGAAAATGATAGATTAGCACATGAAAATCTTTCCCCATATCTTTTCTGTTTTGTGCAACTCCTAAACATAATTTAGGGCAAATTCAGATGGCTTCCCTCAAACACAATTCCTGCTGACTTTAGTAGACTTGAGTGAGGGCTCCAGCAGGTAGTGCATTGTAATAAAATTGATATTTCATCTCATAATAAGATTATTTTTTTACCTCACATTGTAGCTCATCTGAAATATATATGCAAGCCTTTTATAATTTTAAAATTACTTCAGTGAAGTAAAGTATCTGGCAAAAATTGCCATGATCATAGACTGTAAGTTTCTAAAGGAGAAGAGGATTTCTGACTGCAGAGGTTTCTAACCTAGCAGTCAAAGGCAGATCAAACAGCTAGAGGTTTCTTATACTTTTCCTTTTTAAATTTTTTTTCTTCCATTTTAGTAACAATGATAATTAACTATTGGAACAACTAGGAATTTCAAAGTCCAGATTGGATGCCTCTTTAAAAGAAATCCTTTAGATCATGGACTCTGTAAAAAAATATGCTAAGGAGGAGCTTCTGGTGAATCCCACCTGCCTCTCAAAATGCATTGAGAATTAGGTTTATTTTTTTGGTTTTAGTTTGCTTTTCCTTTTGATCTTATTTGGCAGATAGAAAACACAGGAAATAGCTGAGCATATACATTAAATTCTCTGTTGGGAAAAATGTCACTCTTGTTTCACATATTCATGACTCTAACCTGGCAAAACTTACAGCTGCCTGGAAGAACCACAGCAGTGGCAACATTAACCTATGCCAGGCTGTAGAAAATTTGGCACGTGTGGTCCAAAGAGAGGCTCACACAAGAGATTTTGTAGGAGCAAAGGCTTTTGTTTGTGTCAAAAATATTTGAGGAATGGGATAGTCATACTTTACACAATGTATCTTCAGAACTGCTTCAGAAATCCTGAAAGTGAAATACTTGCAAGATTTTTTTATATAGGTATGGACCAGAATTGCTTTAGAGAAATCTGAAATAAATCTTCTACTTTGTATCTTTGTGGACATTTAGAGTTAGCTCACTTGAAGGTCTTCCATATTTTCACTAAAAATCATTAAACTCTTTAATCTGAGGTATTTTACGGGTTTTAGAAAATGGTCATGTTATAAAAAAAATATACAGACCTATACAAAAAAACCTTTGCTCAAAGTCCTTTTGTATTTCACAGGGAGTTTTGTGTTCAAAAGATTTTCATCAAAACAAGGGGAGAATCCTCTTTTTAAAGGAGGATATAGGTGTCTTTCTTATCATTAATAGCTAGTCTACCAGAAACACTAAAGATTATTGAAAACTATTATTACTGTAGCACCTCAGATAGACGATGGTAGGTGTTGAGTTCAATGTCATATGTCCATGTAGTCTAGTAAATTGAAACAGATTGCTCCCTTAATTTCAGATGTCATTTACATAGTCTGAGAGGCTGATCAGAATTAAAAACTTAATTGTGTGGTTTTGCTGCAACTCTTGTTCTATGCCAGGTTGGAACCAAATGCCTTTTATATTTTATTTTGCATTGCATGTAAAATCTCAGTATAGCATTGTGTAAGAAAATTGGATGAAAAATATAACAAGACATGCAAGCTTTAAGTTGACTTTTTGTGGTTTTAAGCATTTTTGAAGATTGATAATTGATAGCCAAATATGGAAGATTTTGAAAATGTAAATAAAACATTTTTATGAGGTAGCTTCAATATACTTCATATGGACTTGACAACTTCTGATATTGTGGTCACTGGAAAAGTTCTGAGAATGTGAATGGGGTTTACCTGTGAATAAGGATATCAGAAAAAAAACATTTTATCTTTCCTTTTCTGAGTAGATGGACAGATTCCAATCCAGTCTGGAAGAACTGCATATTCTTGGCTTTTTTTTTCTTTTTCTTTTTTTTGGTTGGTTGGTTTGTTTGGTTTTTTGGTTGGTTGGTTTGTTTGGCTTTCTATAGCTATACATTATTAGTAGTCATTATTATGGACTTGTGCTCATTATGTTTCTATAAGTTTTACTGTGACCACATTTGTACACACTTTATTTCAAATGCTGTGGCACAAGATGTGTACATATGGAATACCTACTTGTTTTAGCTTGCATTTGACAAAGAAGGCTTTGCCTGCTCTGCTAAAGCCAGAGTATAAGATAAAAAATGATGGATTTTTCACTAAAAGTTAAAGTTAGTAGTCTGGATTGTGTGTTTTCATTCCTTATGGTAATTTCCAGGAAGACCTGAAAACCTTTGTTTCTTAGGTAAGCTATTGCAAGCAAAAAATTTTACCTTTAAATATTGTGCAAGATGAAGCACAGAGGTGCATTTAAAAGCACATAATAAAAAGGTGCATGTGTGCCTGTAGAACAACTCATCCTCCCTTTGTCGAATCTTTGATCAGCACAGTCCCCACAGTAACACAAATACTAAGCATTGCATTCCTCTGTAGAGTTAAGAGAGAGTACCTGGTATTGTTTGGTCTAGCTTGAAGAGCCGGCTGGGGCATAGGCAGTTCCTATACTAATACCTGGAACATGACAGGAAACATTCACGGGCCTTAAGTCTGATAGCTACAATCACAAATGTACAGAATAACTCTTTTCATCTTCCCAGTCAGGAACACAGATACAAACTGTTTGCTGTGAATGGCTCTTGACTGATGTGAACCACCACCACATCAAACCTAAGAACAGCTTTTAGCACTTTTGATCAGCATAGCCAAAATGATGCCAGGACATGATTTTAACATTTAAGGAGTGTGAACGGTGGTCAGTGGTAGCCCTCAAATTCATTCCTCAGCCTTGTTTTATTTAGCCATGGAGAAACATCACTAATGAATAATCTATTCTTGAAATATCTATTCTTGGAGTAGCCACTACACATGGGAGTTTTGGAGCAAAGCAGAAACTCCTTCTTGAGTGCTACTTGATCTGATGTGATTCTCTTTAATCCTCTAGCAAGAACTGAGCTTCA
This sequence comes from Heliornis fulica, assembly GCA_013399135.1. NCBI lineage: Eukaryota > Metazoa > Chordata > Aves > Gruiformes > Heliornithidae > Heliornis > Heliornis fulica. The sequence continues at coordinate 76,694 of VXBZ01010920.1, read as the reverse complement.
GTAGAAAAAAAAGCCTCATCTTGACTTTGTTTATAAATAAATAAAAGCGAAAAGAATAACTATAGCAATATTCTGAACACAAAACTAGTTTGTAATGTGATATTCAGAGAGAGCTTTATGGAATTGGGCATTTTTTTTCTTCAGCCAATAGATAACGTGGAACTCTGTAGACCTGATTCTCTTTTAACAACAAAGACTCCTTTTATATTATGGTGGCCTTGTGCTGGACTTCACAGAATCACAGAATGTTCAGAATTGGAAGGCACCTCAGAAGATCGTCTAGTCCAACCCCCCTGCCTGAGCAGGATCACCTAGATTAAATCACAGAGGAATACAACCAGATTGCTCTTGAATGTCTCCAGTGAAGGAGACTCCACAACCTCTCTGGGCAGCCTGTTCCAGTGATCTGTCACCCTCACAGTGAAAAAGTTTTTCCTTACATCCACATGGAACTTCCTATGTTCCATCTTGGACCTGTTGCCCCTTGTCCTATCACTGGCCATCACTGAGAAGAGCCTGGCTCCGTGAGGACAGGCTGAGGGAGCTGGGTATCTTTAGTTTGGATAAGAGGAGACTGAGGGGTGACCTCATTAATGTTTATAAACATGTAAAGGGTGAGTGTCAGGAGGACGGAGACAGGCTGTTATGTGGTTTTAATTTTGCATGCTTTGTCATACATTCAAAGTAGTTTCATTTCCATGGACTGTGAATTTGGCGCAACTATATTTACAATTTTAGGGTTTGATTTTGCTATTGAATTTTTATGGGCACAAATGTCACAGATTTCCTGTAAAATTGTATAATTTACAACAAGCCAACAGTAAGTACTTCCTAATATGTTAATTTCTTCAAATTGAGTACATTAGATAAGCTTGATTTCTTATGTGAAATTATTTCAATAAATATCAATCACCCTATTATATTAACAGTGAAATTAAAGATTTTTTTCACAAATAACATATTTTATTTAATTTCATTTCATCAATGCTCTTTATAAAATTACTCTGGTAATGTGCATGAAATATTTGTAAATGAAGTCTTACTGAGTGTTCTTTTGTAAAAAATGTAAGATTTACCTAATGTCTTCTTATGTGGTTCATTATGAATAATCTCACTTCTCATGTAAGTAATGAGCTCATCCCAAAAACTTCTATTTAAAACATTTCAAAATACATACAAGATCTAGATCACACTGGTAGTTTTCCCATTATAGCTGATGAAATAAATGGAAGATACTGATTGCTGGAGAGGAGCAGTATCTGTGTTAAGCTTATACACTCACCTTGGAGTTTGATCTTGCATGTTTTCATGTGAAATGGATGGTAACTCAGCCAGAGTTCATAGTAATTTTGACCTCCTCTAATATCTGTGAAGTGTAGGACATGATCCCATGAGAGGCACAGCAGGCAATGACACAACAAGCCCTTTCCTTAGAAGAAGGCTTTGTCAGCAAAACTATATATTGCACCATGACCTAGACACAGAAAACAGACATTTTTGCTATGGACAGGATTATGTAGGAACAGCATACCTCTGGGATGCTGTGTCTGTTAAAATTTGTAGACAAAACTGTGATATTTTTTCTCCTTTTGAGAAAATACAACAGTTCAACCAGTAAAGTATTTTGCTTTATATAGGGGATGCCAGGCAATATTTGTTTTAGCGGTCATTCTGACTGCTACTGGCCCTACTATCTATGAATAAAGTTGTGGTTTACATCTAATTAAGTGACCACCAGAAAGTTTCTTTGAAGTTTTCAGTAAAACACATTTTGCCCTTTAGTCAGACTTAATTTTGCTTCAGCCTTTTCTAGTTTCTAAGTGAGAATTCACTACACTTGTCCTTATGTTTCAAATGAGATGCTAAGCATAAGCAATTACACTCAAGCTCATTATTGACTGTGTTACATACATATAGGAACAGAATTTGTCCTTCTTACTATGGCACAGTTCTGTTTCATTTTTTCTTCATCCTTGTGAGCGTTACAAAAAAAAAGTATATTCTGATCAACATCTTCTATAAGATGTTATAAAAATGTTTCTAACAGGTGTTATATATATAACAAGATATCTCTCCATTATAAGAAAACCGGTTTTGCAGATGCATTGTTTGCTTAGAAAGATTTTCTGTTCGAACAAATTGCTCCTAAACTATATTTTTATTTAGATCATAGATAACTCTCTTGGTTTTGCCAAGAACTGCTGTCATGAACACTTCTTTAAAGAAAATAAATAGGCAAGTAACCTGATGATGTAAAATGTATAAAATTGTAGATGTACTAATTTTCAAACAAGTTATTAAACAAAACTTTGAGATGCATACAAAACTGATATATGTGATTGACTTTTGTTTTATGTTTGAAGGTTCTTGGTTCAGAAAATAATAAACTAATTTTCTTTTCATCTCTAGCTGCCCCTAGACAATGCATTGAACTACACTTTGATGAAAAATACTCCATAGAGCCTTCTTGGGAGTGTAAATTTGATCATATTGAAGTTCGAGATGGACCTTTTGGCTTTTCCCCAATCATTGGACGTTTCTGTGGACAGCAAAATCCACCTATGATAAAATCCAGTGGCAGATTCCTATGGATTAAATTTTTTGCTGATGGTGAGCTGGAATCTATTGGGTTTTCTGCTCGGTATAACTTTACACCTGGTGAGTACAAACCATCACACGTTTTGATAGAAAATGCTTAACATGTTAACTTTGCTAATGATGTACAATTGTGCTGCAGAATAATATCTTTATATGTGTCTATGTTTATTATCAAGGATAGTATTAACAGGTAGGACAATGATAGAAGGCATATGCATCTTTTCTGTAGCAAGTAAGGCTTATTCAAGGAAGATATTTTCAATACAGCTTTGTCCAAGATGCATATATTCAGTCTCTGCATTTTTGAAATTTTTTAAAAAATTAATTCTATTACAGAAAATAATTCAAAATGTTTCATGGGAAGATGTGTGTTTTATGCTTGATTATTTCACTGTGCAGCTTTTCTTTCAAAATTATCATTGATAAAACATACTAATAAAAATATAATTATAACAGAAAATTCCATCATTGTTTTTCCACCTCAACAAACATTCCTCAGACAGAACACTGGAATAGTTCTTCCTTTTCAATAAAGCAAAATATTAAAATTATTGCCAGAAATGTGAGGTTCAAATAGTGAATGTTTTTTTTTTCTAAAAAAGATTTAAATCTTAATTGTAATTGTACAATTATTCCTTGTCACTTTTGAAATTTAATTCTGTAAAGGAAACCAAAATTCATAGTCATACTTTCCATTATTTCTCCTCTTCCCCCCACTTATTAACAGAGATTGCTGATTTTAAATTTCATTTTTGGCTACAGCTACACCATACTGCACTGTACTGCTTGATTTGACGTAGTTCTGCACCTTCTTATGTATTGAGTGATGAGTCATACCTTAATATAGCTCACTCTAAAGCACCATAATTATTATGTAATTTTGTCAATTATGTCACTATTGTTTCAGCTAAATTGTTGTGTTAGGTGGAACAATACTCTTTAGAATATCGGCTAAAATTAACAGACCCCAAATTCTGCTTGCTTAATTATTCCAGTATCATCTTTGATGATAGCAGAACTGCTTGAATGTTCCTCCATGTGGTTTTGTTTTCCTAATGCAGGGAAAATAGTTACAAAATTACCTAGTTTTCCTAATGCAAGAAAAATAGTTGCAAAATTACCCAGCATAGTTCAATTTTCTTTTAAGTTTAAAGATACTGTCTTCCAGTGGGGGAACATATTTAGAAGGTTCAAGAAACAACAGAACACAGAATTTCTGTACCAAATTAGCTGACAGACAGATATATGTTATCTGTTGTAAAAGCAGACAAATGGATGAAATTTTACTACATCCATGCATACTTGTCTCTGAAATGTGAATTACCTTTGTATCTATCTTTCATTTACGATGTCTCTGTGGCCCTTTGCCATCTTCCTTTCCACCTCCACCAAAGGTTTTTTGCTTTAGATATCATGTCCTTATTTCAAAAGATTACATGTTATGGTTGAAAAGATGTTCATAGCACAATCCACAGTTTATTTTGTCTAAAAAATTCTCAAGTGAAAAGTGATTCCATGGATGATGTTTTATCCTTGTTCTTTTATACTTGTTTTAAGGTGGATTTCTACACAGAGATCAATGCTGGTTAATTGCTATAGCAGCATAAAGTGTTCCAGATTTTAGATGGAATAGCTATGTCTTTTTGTTGTTGTTGTTTCCCCCCATAGATTTCAATAGGAAGCTTTGCAAATGAGAGAGGATTTCCAGGAATATTGTCCAATATGAAAATATGATTAATCTGACCAGTTAAAAAACAGCACTGCTGCCTCCCTGATCCCCAGTAAAAGGAAGCAATTCTTATTCCACACAATTACCTGACCAGTCCTTCATTATGTGGGAAGGGAAAAGGCTTGACATTTTGAGAACTGTCATTCAATTGTAGGCAGTGGGAGGGGTCACTGTCAACTCATCAAAAAAGAGTGATGGCTTTCAAGAATATAAAGAGTAGCATAGAGAGGAATTGCTTCCAGAATTAATAACTCCATCTCGAGTAGTGACAAATTATGAAATTAGATTTTTGAACTAAGGAGACATCAGGAGACAATTTTTATCTAACCTCTGAAGAACATCAAGGCAATGATCCAAAGTGAAGACTCATTTGGAAACGGTGTCTACAGCAGCTGAACACTCAGGGGAAATACAATTTGTTGCATTCATCCCAATGGGCATAAGCAGCACAGTGTCTCACTACAGCCTGCACAGGAGGGTTTCTCCATCCCATGATAGAACTATTTCTTTAGTACCAGCAATCTTTGGTGTTCCCCATCTGTGTTGTCCCTATGAACCCCAGAAATATTCCTCAGCTGCCACTTTTGCATTCAGTGTCTTGATGGAGACTCTGCTGACAAGTACAAGAAATTCTATGTTGAATGTGTGGGTGTGTGGTAAGATATTTTTTTGAAAAAAAAAAAAAAAGTAGTAAATTTTACTAAATTGAAGCCACCATTTATTATTATTAAAATAGCACCTGGAGAAGAAGGGAAATAAGTTCTTTATTATGTTTTGAGGGTGTACAAAAATAACTTACAGATGAAGATTTAAAAAATTAAATACATCAATTAGAATATCAGGAAAAAATGGTCCAATGAAGATCTATTAGTCTGCGCAAATGGAAAGAGCCCTGTCCCCTAAGGCATTTTAGAACTAGCTTAGACTAAATCCTAAAATAAAAAGTTATATAGAACATTCTTAAGAATAGACTAGTATTTCTAGAACTTTTCTGTTTAATAATTTGTTTTGCTCCTTACTACTGAAATGGTTTGAATTCCAATCACTGATCCAGAAGTCCAGTGAAGCTGCATCAGCTTCTCAACAGGCTGGGCTTTCAGGCATCTTGAAACAAACATAATTTTCTTGCCATAAATTTTTTTCTGTTTAAATATTGGGGGGGGGGGGGTGCGGGGGGTTTTNAGTCTTCAGTGAGTTCCTCATGAGTTGTTCTCCTTCTTGGGAGGGGACATTTCTCACACTCTTTCCCTGTGCCAGCATGGGGTCCCACACACAGGAGACAGACCTCCATGATCCTCTCTCCATGTGAGTCCTCTCTCAAGGGGCCTTGGCTCTTCACCAACTGCCTCAGTGTGGGTCACTGCTATAAACTCATAGAACGTCTCTCAGTCCCAGACTGCTGGCCCCAGCCTGGTCCCCCACAGAGTCACCAGCCCCCTCAGCAAACCTGCTCCAGTGTCATCCTCCATCTCTCTCTCTCTCTCTCTGCCTCTTATCTCTCTCTCTCCACGGGCTTGCTCCAATCTAGGTCACAGTGGGGTCTCTTCATCCTCCATGGGCTGCGGGAGGACACCCACTTCACCATGGTATTCTCCACAGGCCACAGGGAATCTTCTCTTAGTGACTATTCCTCCCTGCCCTTCACGGACCTTGGTGTCTGCCAAGTTTCTTACATCTTCTCACTCCCTTCTCTGGTGTCAAAATGTGTCTGTTTCATTTTTCTGACTCTAAAACGTGATTCCCAGAGGTCCTGTGACCGGCACTGATTGGCCCGGCCGGTCTTGTCAGCAACAGGGTTTGGGAGTTTGGCCTTGGGAGCCCAGCTGGGATTTACTTTGTTGGACCCTTAAGAAACTTTCTAGCTGCTTCTTAAAGAAGCCACATTGCAAACCCACCACAAGCCCTCTAAAAGGTGAGATCTAGCAGAAGAAACAACTTTAATATTAAATCCAGAACTGCACACAAAACCCAACACAATCACACTTGGTATGTGTTAAAACTACTGAAAATTTTGAAGAAAAAAAATCCTTATTCAGAGGATAATCTAGTCTTTCATTGTTGTGATTTTATACATTATAAGGTTAAAAAAGATGTGGTTGAAGGAAGCTGTATATATGGTATAAGGACTGACTTTTAAATATCAAAACTCTGGGTTAAGGGAAGAAGTTGTCTTTTTTATATTGTGTATTTACTCTTTACTACTTCTTTCTTTTTTATTGTTAAATGCTGATTAACTGTGATAAGTTCTAAATGCAACAGTCTGAACCTTTGAAACCTTCATAACTGAATAGAAACATTTTGTTGTGGAGGTTTTTTCACTATCTCATGTACAAAAGAAATAATAGATTAAAATACTTTAGGGCTGCTGTGGTTCAGTGTAAATATGGTTGCTTAGAGAAAGATGTGCAAGATAAATCACATGAAAATTCTTTCTTGCTCTTCTTTTTTTAATTATTTGGGCCATTGAAAGGCCTATATGTGAAATTCCATTTCATATCTCTGGGTCCTTGGTTTCAATAAGTTACCCTGATTTTTCCTAAAAAGTTGTGTGCAAGGAGCATTTTCTGAAACAGATATCACTGGTTTGTGTAGAAAAAATCAAGTATAATGTCTATTAGTTCTTGAAAACCATTCTTTAACGTGAGTCCAGTTTTGAGTGAAAGCAAGGTTTCAGACAGAAGATACATTTATTTGAGCTTTCTTACTCTGCAGAATAATCAGATTTCCATTTATCCTGGTCCCTGATTTTTCAGGACAGTGGCTTAAGATAGTGCATCATTACTTTCAGTTCCTTCACTCAGTAGAAGCCATCTGTGTTTTTATTTAGCCTCATTAATTTAAACGTCAGTCAGTAATGTTTTCTGTTCAACTCCCTCATAATGGAAAAGAAAAAAAAAATTTAAAAAAGCGCTTTATACTCTTATTTCCCAGAAAGTAAAGTGAAAAACATTGTCTGATCAGAATAATGGTACTTTTACATCCCCATTGCCATAGTATGAGTAGCTGTAGAATATGAGTTTTAAAAGAGCAACATTTTCTATCTTGAGGAAAAAATAAACAAACCCCAATAGTTCCTTATTAGTGAATTTCCTTATTTTAGGACTGTTGAAAAATTGAGTGTGACTTTATTAAATTTAATCAAAATTCTAAAGAACTTAGATAAGATGTTGTCAGATGACTTTATCATCTAATGTGTGTATTTAGGAAGGGGTATTTCACAGGCATCTGGGACAGCTGAATCCTTGTGGGAACTTGCTCACTTTTATGTATTTATTTCTTTTACTGTTCACTTCTGAACTCGATCCAACTGCTTCTAATTTAACATCAGCAGTGACAACAACTTTTTATAGAATTATAGATTAGCTTGTGTTGGAAGGAACCTTTAAATGTCATCTAGTCTAATACCTTTGCAATAAGCAACTAGACTAGGTTTCTCCACCACCATACAGCTTGAGCTTGAACTTCCTTTGAGTTACGAACTCTTTGTGTCTTCATACAAGTGTACAACAGTCAGGCACTTTGTTTCTGTTATAGCAGATTAGGCCATCTAGTCTTGTGAATGAGAAGAAACGTCACTGTAACACCTGGGGTGATGCATTGGCACGTTACCTTGAAAATAATGATCGTGTAATGATCATATATGTGTATATGTGTGTGTGTATATATATATATATATATACAATAATT